>JAVJAQ010004064.1:152532-752532 GCA_032362365.1 Zygogramma bicolorata | reverse complement strand
AGTCTCGAGAACCAGTTGTTTCGTGCCGACTAATGGATATGAACACTGACTTTCATTCGGCCAGTTTGTTTATTTCAATACCAATTCACCAATACATTCAATGGAGATTGCTCACTCATTACCTCTTGGAGATTTTGTGTGGGATATGAAAATCACTCATTGGCCAGATGTTGATGCCAAGAGCAACCGTAGGTACTCTAGATTTTTTAATGGAAACCTAGATAGATACGAATTCACTACATACAATATTGTATAATATGAGTACAGCTTATCCAATCCATCCTAGCACGAACTTGGATACTTTTCTAGTTGCACATTGGTAGTGTAGACCAAGACGAAGAAAAAACACTTCCTAGGAATTAATTTCAAGACAGTGAACACATACAATAGGTGTTTGCTCCTTGAACATTCTTTTAATTCCTAAGAGGAGCTATAAAAGAGAATAGACTCTCGACATAATATATACGATAGTAGACGAACATATTGGAAGTTATTTCTCATTGTTGTTGATGCATTTGCTATTTCAGTTCAGCAGCATGCACAAATTACCCGAAACCACTTTATAAAGTATATATCCTGTCATTCCATCAATTCATGGATGAACATACTTTCAAACTGAAAAAGTCCTATGTACGATACAACACCAACAAACACTGAGTAAAAACGATATGATAAAACCGATCTAGTATTTCATTGTATAGCTCTATAAATAACTCGATGGACATTTTTCAATCTGGTACATACCTTTAGTCCGTTCATAATTTGTCGATAGCACAAAATGAGAGCCCAAGTCATAAAACGATGGTAAAAGTCGTAAAATCATAGGCGGAGGTACCTGAGGTGTTTATTCATCAAAATTAATGGAGAGCTTAGTAATATAAAGCTTCAGTTTATATTCGAAACTTGACTTGAAAGGGTGAAGTGGTTACGAACGAAAATAACTTTTGGTTTAGTACATTTTTTAATCGTATTTAATTTACGGCTCGTTGGTGTTTCGGCGTCTACGGCAGTAATTAACGTCTCTAATATTTATTTTGCGAATTTTGTGCAGTGCGTGAGTAACTTTTTTTCATATTCCTACAAACATATACGTACCTTTCGTTCCTGCTTGTTTTGTTTGATTGCTTGCGATGGCTTCGTCATCATCATCAAGTTTTACATCGGTACTGTTGCGTACAGTCAGTAAGTCTGTCTATTCACCAAGAGAGAAGACTATTGTTTTGAACGTTCACGATGCTCTGGTTTCTCAGAATCCCACAAACACTGTTCAGAACATAATCAAGAGTTGTGCCAACATGACGGGCGTAGGGGAGTCAGCAATATATAGGTTCCTATCAGAAAGAAAAAAACAAGGTATAGCTAACCCAAATACAAACGAATACTTGAAGAGGGGGAAAAAACCTATTGGAATTGATGAATTTGCCAAAAATGGTATTCGAAGGAAAATTCACGAAGTTTTTTACAAAAAAGAAATACCCAACTTGAACAAAATTTTACAAGAAGTTAGAGACGGCCCGGATTTGCCTCATGTCAGACGAACCAAATTGTGGCAAGTTTTAAAAGAATTAAATTTCCGGTGGGAGAAATCAGACCGAAAATCACTTTTGATTGACCGGGGAAAGATAATATGTTGGAGAAGAAAGTATCTAAGATCTATACGAAAATTTCGGGCTAGAGGAAGGCCAATTTACTATCAGGACGAAACGTGGGTAAACGCAGGTCATACTCTCACAAAAATTTGGTCAGGTAAAAATATATCAAGCTCCAGGTAAGCCTTTATGGAAGGTTGATCTACTGGTATTTCCCCACCCTCTGGTAAAGGCAGTAGATTAATAGTTTCTCACATTGGCAGTGAAAAAGTATAGTTTGTTGGAATTTCAATCCAAAAGCACAAAAGACTATCACGAGGAGATGACAGCTGATGTTTTCGAAGAGTATTTTGAGCAGATGATTGAACATATACCACCAAACTCGATTATAGTATTAGATGATGCACCTTATCATTCACGACTAGTAGAAAGACTTCCAACGACTGCGTGGAAGGAACAGGATATAATTGACTGGCTGCGGAATAAGTCCCTCCCTTTCCGAAGATGGAATGGTTAAAGCAGAACTTTTAAAAATTGCCCGGCAACACAAATCTAAGTTCAAGAAATACGTAGTTGACAAAATGGCGGAAAGACGAAACATCACAGTCCTTAGACTTCTACCCTACCACTGCGAATTAAATCCAATTGAACTCATTTGGGCACAAATGAAAAGCTATGTGGCTAGAAAAAATACGTCGTATAAAATACAAGCTGTACGTGAATTGTTATATGAGTCAGTAAGACATGTAATAGAAGAAGAACAAAAAATGTGGGATCTTGACAATATAATTGATGCGACTGTAGAGACACAACCGCTAATTATTAACCTGCAAGACGACTCGGATTCCGAAGATGATGCTGTTTATTTTGAATTTGAATAGTTTTGTAAGTAATCGTAGTTTATATCGTTTAAAAATAGGTATTAATCAAATAAATTTATCTTTTACAAATTGCAAGTAACTTATTATTTTTGAATAAAATGAAGAAATTTTATTAAAATAAAAATACAGTTTACAGTACCTACAGTTCAAGAATATTAATATATTTATTTATTTAAAGTAACTAATGTTTTAATCATATACTCTACGACACTGGTCAGTCAGTTTGGTTTTTGTTATTATATCATATTAGCTGTCCTCTCTGTATTTCAGTTCTCTAATGAGGGTCAAACTTGCAGTGAGCTATCAACAAATTATTAACGGACTATAGGTGAATCATATACTTTGTAGAAGTGACATCGTGGTTGGCATAATGGGATACTTGTTTTAACGGATATCATCAAATTTGATTTGTTTTTGTGAAAATCAGTCCCACTGTGTTGCTAATGTAGATCTGTCAAATTTGACATTTTTTAAATGAACCTCCAAAATATCAGGTTCTGTATGAAAATTATCAAACATGCCTCATGAAAAATTGATCAGTTTCTAATATCCTACTTTTCTACCAAATATTAACTCTAATGGCACTAATTTTTTTGGAGTGAAAATTAGTTTTCTGGATTCGAAGAATTTTCATCAATATTGATTGTCGTGATTACTGGATTCGGAGAAGTATCATCAGCATCGATTTCCGCACTACCTGCATGCATGTTATTTTCGATATTTTTAAAGTGGGATTCCATATACGGTTCAGATTCACAACTTCTTATTTTTATCCGTGTGTTTGTGGATCTCTATTGCCTCCCGTATCAGTCGACTATGGTATCCCTGGTTGGGGGCAATGAGTTTCGCATTTTCAAACAGAATCCTGTGGTTTCCACTCACTGAGTGCGTGTTCCGCCACAGCTGACTTGTCAGTTTGCCCTAGTCTGCGGTTTCTTTCATGCTCTTTTAGGCTAGTTCTCATAGATCTTTTGGTGGTACTGATGTATACCTTTCCACAGGTGCACGGTATGCGATAAACCCTTGCTGCTGACAGTGGGTCTCTTTTGTCTTTAGCCGACCTGAGGCTTTGTTGTATCTTTCTGGTGGGTTTGAAAACCGTTTCTGTTTTGTTTTCCCAAGAGATCCTACAGACATAATTGGAAAACTCTTCCTTTCTTATACTTCAATAAAAATCTATACTATTAGTCTTTTGTTCATGATTCTGAACTATAATGAGATTTCTCAGGATTGGCTTTCTAGCAGTCAGTTGGTTGATGTTGGTGGGTTTAAACTGGAACTTCAAACATAGTTTAGCAATAGCAGATGTCCTGAATCAGTTTTAATGGTACTGCCGCATTAAGGACAGTTTGTACCGAGGTCAGCAGACCCTGTCGTGCGAATAGCCCTTAAACCAGTTTTAGGTATTTTTCTCCGATCCTAAAAGCTATTCGACTTTTGAGGTGGAATTATAATGAAAGTTTACTTTCGCTTACCATCGCCGTGAAATGGTTTTCTTGAAATCAATCCGAGGCTGGAAGTGACCAAATATTCGAAAAATGTTGTATCGAACCGGAGATAATCAAAATGAAAAATATCTTCGGGACACGAGGCATGTTTCAAATAAGATGTCGGTTTTAGTCACGTCACCCGTTCAATCAGATATGCAAATGGAGAGCCACCTTTTCAGATGAGTGTGCTTAATTCCAATGATACATGAGGGAGTTATGTTATTGCCAGTCTCGAGAACCAGTTGTTTCGTGCCGACTAATGGATATGAACACTGACTTTCATTCGGCCAGTTTGTTTATTTCAATACCAATTCACCAATACATTCAATGGAGATTGCTCACTCATTACCTCTTGGAGATTTTGTGTGGGATATGAAAATCACTCATTGGCCAGATGTTGATGCCAAGAGCAACCGTAGGTACTCTAGATTTTTTAATGGAAACCTAGATAGATACGAATTCACTACATACAATATTGTATAATATGAGTACAGCTTATCCAATCCATCCTAGCACGAACTTGGATACTTTTCTAGTTGCACATTGGTAGTGTAGACCAAGACGAAGAAAAAACACTTCCTAGGAATTAATTTCAAGACAGTGAACACATACAATAGGTGTTTGCTCCTTGAACATTCTTTTAATTCCTAAGAGGAGCTATAAAAGAGAATAGACTCTCGACATAATATATACGATAGTAGACGAACATATTGGAAGTTATTTCTCATTGTTGTTGATGCATTTGCTATTTCAGTTCAGCAGCATGCACAAATTACCCGAAACCACTTTATAAAGTATATATCCTGTCATTCCATCAATTCATGGATGAACATACTTTCAAACTGAAAAAGTCCTATGTACGATACAACACCAACAAACACTGAGTAAAAACGATATGATAAAACCGATCTAGTATTTCATTGTATAGCTCTATAAATAACTCGATGGACATTTTTCAATCTGGTACATACCTTTAGTCCGTTCATAATTTGTCGATAGCACAAAATGAGAGCCCAAGTCATAAAACGATGGTAAAAGTCGTAAAATCATAGGCGGAGGTACCTGAGGTGTTTATTCATCAAAATTAATGGAGAGCTTAGTAATATAAAGCTTCAGTTTATATTCGAAACTTGACTTGAAAGGGTGAAGTGGTTACGAACGAAAATAACTTTTGGTTTAGTACATTTTTTAATCGTATTTAATTTACGGCTCGTTGGTGTTTCGGCGTCTACGGCAGTAATTAACGTCTCTAATATTTATTTTGCGAATTTTGTGCAGTGCGTGAGTAACTTTTTTTCATATTCCTACAAACATATACGTACCTTTCGTTCCTGCTTGTTTTGTTTGATTGCTTGCGATGGCTTCGTCATCATCATCAAGTTTTACATCGGTACTGTTGCGTACAGTCAGTAAGTCTGTCTATTCACCAAGAGAGAAGACTATTGTTTTGAACGTTCACGATGCTCTGGTTTCTCAGAATCCCACAAACACTGTTCAGAACATAATCAAGAGTTGTGCCAACATGACGGGCGTAGGGGAGTCAGCAATATATAGGTTCCTATCAGAAAGAAAAAAACAAGGTATAGCTAACCCAAATACAAACGAATACTTGAAGAGGGGGAAAAAACCTATTGGAATTGATGAATTTGCCAAAAATGGTATTCGAAGGAAAATTCACGAAGTTTTTTACAAAAAAGAAATACCCAACTTGAACAAAATTTTACAAGAAGTTAGAGACGGCCCGGATTTGCCTCATGTCAGACGAACCAAATTGTGGCAAGTTTTAAAAGAATTAAATTTCCGGTGGGAGAAATCAGACCGAAAATCACTTTTGATTGACCGGGGAAAGATAATATGTTGGAGAAGAAAGTATCTAAGATCTATACGAAAATTTCGGGCTAGAGGAAGGCCAATTTACTATCAGGACGAAACGTGGGTAAACGCAGGTCATACTCTCACAAAAATTTGGTCAGGTAAAAATATATCAAGCTCCAGGTAAGCCTTTATGGAAGGTTGATCTACTGGTATTTCCCCACCCTCTGGTAAAGGCAGTAGATTAATAGTTTCTCACATTGGCAGTGAAAAAGTATAGTTTGTTGGAATTTCAATCCAAAAGCACAAAAGACTATCACGAGGAGATGACAGCTGATGTTTTCGAAGAGTATTTTGAGCAGATGATTGAACATATACCACCAAACTCGATTATAGTATTAGATGATGCACCTTATCATTCACGACTAGTAGAAAGACTTCCAACGACTGCGTGGAAGGAACAGGATATAATTGACTGGCTGCGGAATAAGTCCCTCCCTTTCCGAAGATGGAATGGTTAAAGCAGAACTTTTAAAAATTGCCCGGCAACACAAATCTAAGTTCAAGAAATACGTAGTTGACAAAATGGCGGAAAGACGAAACATCACAGTCCTTAGACTTCTACCCTACCACTGCGAATTAAATCCAATTGAACTCATTTGGGCACAAATGAAAAGCTATGTGGCTAGAAAAAATACGTCGTATAAAATACAAGCTGTACGTGAATTGTTATATGAGTCAGTAAGACATGTAATAGAAGAAGAACAAAAAATGTGGGATCTTGACAATATAATTGATGCGACTGTAGAGACACAACCGCTAATTATTAACCTGCAAGACGACTCGGATTCCGAAGATGATGCTGTTTATTTTGAATTTGAATAGTTTTGTAAGTAATCGTAGTTTATATCGTTTAAAAATAGGTATTAATCAAATAAATTTATCTTTTACAAATTGCAAGTAACTTATTATTTTTGAATAAAATGAAGAAATTTTATTAAAATAAAAATACAGTTTACAGTACCTACAGTTCAAGAATATTAATATATTTATTTATTTAAAGTAACTAATGTTTTAATCATATACTCTACGACACTGGTCAGTCAGTTTGGTTTTTGTTATTATATCATATTAGCTGTCCTCTCTGTATTTCAGTTCTCTAATGAGGGTCAAACTTGCAGTGAGCTATCAACAAATTATTAACGGACTATAGGTGAATCATATACTTTGTAGAAGTGACATCGTGGTTGGCATAATGGGATACTTGTTTTAACGGATATCATCAAATTTGATTTGTTTTTGTGAAAATCAGTCCCACTGTGTTGCTAATGTAGATCTGTCAAATTTGACATTTTTTAAATGAACCTCCAAAATATCAGGTTCTGTATGAAAATTATCAAACATGCCTCATGAAAAATTGATCAGTTTCTAATATCCTACTTTTCTACCAAATATTAACTCTAATGGCACTAATTTTTTTGGAGTGAAAATTAGTTTTCTGGATTCGAAGAATTTTCATCAATATTGATTGTCGTGATTACTGGATTCGGAGAAGTATCATCAGCATCGATTTCCGCACTACCTGCATGCATGTTATTTTCGATATTTTTAAAGTGGGATTCCATATACGGTTCAGATTCACAACTTCTTATTTTTATCCGTGTGTTTGTGGATCTCTATTGCCTCCCGTATCAGTCGACTATGGTATCCCTGGTTGGGGGCAATGAGTTTCGCATTTTCAAACAGAATCCTGTGGTTTCCACTCACTGAGTGCGTGTTCCGCCACAGCTGACTTGTCAGTTTGCCCTAGTCTGCGGTTTCTTTCATGCTCTTTTAGGCTAGTTCTCATAGATCTTTTGGTGGTACTGATGTATACCTTTCCACAGGTGCACGGTATGCGATAAACCCTTGCTGCTGACAGTGGGTCTCTTTTGTCTTTAGCCGACCTGAGGCTTTGTTGTATCTTTCTGGTGGGTTTGAAAACCGTTTCTGTTTTGTTTTCCCAAGAGATCCTACAGACATAATTGGAAAACTCTTCCTTTCTTATACTTCAATAAAAATCTATACTATTAGTCTTTTGTTCATGATTCTGAACTATAATGAGATTTCTCAGGATTGGCTTTCTAGCAGTCAGTTGGTTGATGTTGGTGGGTTTAAACTGGAACTTCAAACATAGTTTAGCAATAGCAGATGTCCTGAATCAGTTTTAATGGTACTGCCGCATTAAGGACAGTTTGTACCGAGGTCAGCAGACCCTGTCGTGCGAATAGCCCTTAAACCAGTTTTAGGTATTTTTCTCCGATCCTAAAAGCTATTCGACTTTTGAGGTGGAATTATAATGAAAGTTTACTTTCGCTTTGGTCTCTATACTTCATTTTGGTAATTTAGGATTATATTAGTCCATTTAGCGTCAAAATTCCTCCTTCATGCGGCTTTTTGAGAGCCTACCGAGGAGGTGTTTTATCCCTTTCATTTGCTAGGAAATCAACTCATTCAAGATATGAATAATATATCGTTGAATTCCGCTATCACAAACACGAGTAGCTTTCAGTACTAATCAGCCTATACCGATTATTTTCCTTTTTCACTGAAAGAACAACTTATCTTTATTCATGCAACGAAACTAAGCTTGTGTCACCATAAAGTTCCCTAGTTTACGTGAGTTGTCAACGGAATTAACGTTACTGATTTTTCATCTCGCTAGTAATCGTAATATGCATGCGCAATCCGATGTTCTTCGATTTAATTACCTGCATGCACAGAAGCGCTTTCAAGCTGTTCGCAGCAAGGTGCATTAGTCATTGGGACGTATCGGGAGATGATGTATGCGAAAGTTGTGCAATGAATGGAAATGCAATTTGTCGACATCACATCAGTAATGATTTATCAAGCAGCAGCACACCGTTACTTTCTTCATGACTTTAAGAGATATATTGTTGTGTAATTTTGAGAAAAGTTTCGTGTCCTCAACAAATGATGGTGAATCGCATTTTCATATTGCAATACGTAAAAAACGAAAATTGTTCCAATTGTTCTAAAATTGTTCTTTTCCGTTAACCAGCTGACGAACCCTGAAGTTGAAACCTGTGTGAGCAATGGATCAAAGAGGCCTTACCTTTTAAGGTGCGATTACCCAGCACGGTGCCCCGGCGGGGAATCGAACCTCAGTCTTCCGCTTGACAGGCGAATGTGCTAACCGCTACACTACCGAGAACTATGAGAACCAAAGAAACAGAACATTTCTGGGGCCCGTTAGCGACTACAGTACTGACAGTTTTTCATTATATTTCCTTAGGTGAAATTTCTTAATCATTATTAACCTTGGTCGAAAAGTGATCATCTAGTGGAAAATGGTATATTACACAACGAGGAGGGGAGTGATTCATTCCTGTCGTGAGGTCAGTTAGTTAAGCGAGACGCAAAGCGTCGAGGTTAGCTATGATCTCGAGACAGGAATGAAACTTCCTACCGAGGTTTGTATACTATTTTATTTACAGTCATCATATTTCGATTAAAATTAATAAACCTCTGTTTCGTTCTGAACATATCTAAAATATTACATTTAACGACAAATTACCAAAACGCGGTGTTCTCAGAATAATCAAGTAGATATATTGTTACCGTGACTACGGGGTATATAATTGTCACCAATATAAATAAATGTCAGATAAAAGTCAATAAACGACAGATAATGTCTAGAACAGATAAAACAAGGGCGGGAAGTTGAGGTGTGTAATGTGACACTTCCCAACCTTCAATGACGTTAGTAATGACAGCATTACATATATGGTTGTAAATAAAAATTATTATTAAAAATGCTGCCCCAGTGACCTACCCAATATGGCTCATGGTATGTTGCGTTGAACTTGGTATAATGACAGTATTTTCCAGCATTGTCTTTGAAAATTCAGTATATCCACACAAAAAATTGTACCGACAATGTCATGAAACTTTCTAATATTCACGGTATGAGAGGTGAAACAAACTTATTGATTCCAGTTGTTGGAAATAGCACTGTACAATGCATTCGGGAACAGATTCAAGAAATACTTATAAACCGTTCAAACACCCGCTCGAAAAAAATTTTAAAAAAAATTCAGTAGATTTATGACAAGATAAAGGATAACCGTGAAGGAATGGTAAAAGATAACCTTAAAGGAATGGGTATGACTCCTCCTTGCGTGGCTGGTGCTGAGGAGATTCCTAACTTATCTAAGGTGACCTGGGATATGTGTGTATTTTCCACATATTTTAATCACAAGTTACATTCATATGACAGGTCCAAAAGACTGTCTCAAAGGATAAATAAACCTTTGATTCTGTTTGATGCCATCTTTGGCTCCATTCAGAGGAAAATTCAAGTCTTAGGGGCGGTTTCACCACTTTCATTCGATTGGCAGTGAACATATAAATTATATGTTGACTACCCCAAAGGCCCTTAATCTGCACAGCACACAGGATTTCTGTGGCAAACGGATAACTCATTTCGAAGCCAGCATGAATATGGAATAAATCAATAATAATACTTCAAAGTATTCGATTGTTATCGCACCAGCATTCCCTAATACATCGAAATTGCCACAAAACGGTTAATATTGTCCACGTTAATCTATTCATTTCTTTTCTATATTTTCCTTCTTATATGAACGCCTCCATGTATTTGTTTTCATTTTATTTTTTACCAATTGAAAAAAGCATAATAGGTTTGAATACCAGTCACAAAATGCCATCAATCCCTGATATTCGAAGATTCAAACAATCATTGGTACCCGTCTATCCTGGCAGTAATTCAGAGCTATCGTGCAGTACAGTTAAGTTGACAAGAGCAAAACTACACTCTAAAAAAATATTTCAAGACAGTAGAACACTTCATATAACATTTTTATGTCGGAGTATTCTTCACAGCGATCCTTGCGCACATACATCATTATTTTTCTGCCTGCGTGGGTTGGATAAGCTGTACAAAGATATTTGTAATGCTAACTTTTCATGAATTTAGACGAAAACCTCTATAAGCATTAATTCTTAAGGAGAACACGACTATTCAAGTCGATTTTGAGGGTCAAACTTTTCCAGAATCCATTATTTCGTTACGGAACACCCGGTAGAATCCAAATTCGGAGCCAACTGGAGCTACTCTGGCAGCAAGTTCAACGAACCCGATATCAGATTAACAATTTTTCTCAGTTATCCGACGCAGTCAATGAAGGGCAATCGTGGCAATAACTCTTGACTGTTTTAATGTCCATTAAAGTGGTCACATGATATGAATCTATTACAAAAATGATTTAAGTGCCATGCAGGCTCAATCCCAGTAATAAATTTGTCACAACAGTGATTAAATCGCACACACTAGCCTATTGTTTTATTGGCTTGACGGAAATAGTGTAATTGAAGATATGCCCTTATAATGACTGTTCACCCATAGTATGAAAATTGGGTGATGATTCAGTAAAAATAATGGCGCTGCTATCATGAAAAAGCAATAATAATACAAAAGCCTTAACCATTCATTCATAGTCAAGTTGGCTTGCTTGAATCCGCACACCGGTTATGTAGACCACGACGATAGAAAAAAGACCTTCTAGCCATAAACTTCAACACAGTGAACACATATAATGGGTGTTTTTTAATCTTAGTATACCACACAGAGATTGCTGGGCATATAGCACTTCTGTGCCAAGATGGATTGGATAAGCTGTACCATATGCATGAAAACAAAATGAGCTGGTCTCGAGCGACATCTACAAAAAGAAGTCGGTTGATACCATGGATGACAAAATGGTTAAGCCGGCGATGTTTTATTTCTGGAAGTGGTAGATATTGAGGAGGTTACAGTTTTATTAGAGAATGGGTAATGGGTACCTATATCCTGTCTATACTTCCAGTACTCAGAAAGTGTGTGATCTCATGCTAGGATTAGCTTGTTTTGTATATTTACATCGATATATACATATCAGCAGGGATCTAAAGAGTTCCCAATTTCCGATGCGCATAATGACTAGACTGGAGTCCGGAGAGTGTTGGTTTTATTCTACGAGTGTGAAAAAATATAACGCTTGAAATTTTGATGTGAGGATTGGACACAACATAATTTTCATAAAATTAGAATACCAAGTCTTCCATTCCTCAAACACGTCAGTGATGTCTAGTCATAACCAGACTATAATTGCAATTTCAGAATCTAGCGAGTACTTTCGGTATTTATTTTTCATTACATCTTCAATATTTGAATAAGTTCCATATTTTTCATCATTTCCATCGTCAACATTGTCATTTTTATAATATTTCCAGTGTTTTAGATTGCTTCATTCAATTTTTTTATTATTGTTTGCTTTTTTCGTTCTCAATGATCTACTTCAATTATTTATTTGTTGAAATTCTCAAGTATTTTCATTTTTTTTTACTTTTTTAATGTTTCAACACGAAATATTTTCAAAAAATTCAAACAAACAAAAGCAGTTTCATCGGAGAGTGTGGTGAATTATTAAGAAACATGCCTAATTTTGTGGAGAGAACGAAGTTCGAGAAAATATTTTGTTTGAAATTTTCTTTTTCGAATATAAAAAAAGGATTATAAAACTTCGGTATATCGCTTGTGTGAAAAACTGGAATCCTGGTCATTCCCTCGAGAATGATTCTCTTTCTAACCTGAATATTTATCAGAAACAGGCATATTTTCAGTAGACAGTGAATGAAAAAAGTGATGATCATAATCTCAGCTTATTGTAACCAAAACTATCTCACTTATAGGTATAATAAAACAACAAGCGAACCTCCTACACTAATGAAAGTCGACAATGATTATTCAATTCGGTAATATAGGCCGAATTAATTTTGAACAACATGAAACGGCTATGTTCTCATCATAAATAATGAATTACGCTAGACTGAAAGTTCCGCCCTCGAGAAAAAATATATAATCATTAGAAAGCAAATTTCAGAGTGACCTGCTTTTATGTAATAAAACACCAAACGAGACACCAAATTCACTCCCATGATCTCTCCAGATTACGATCGAAAAATCGCGATTTACGTTTTTATAAAGGTCAAATAGTATTTAGTAACGCCTACCTACACAACGATCTCACACTGAAATAAAACTTAGGTGGCAATTAAAACAATAAAAAAAGTCATGTAAGTATGATGTGACAAATTGAACAGTGTTCAAATTATTATTATATTAGGGAAAGATCCAAATATCATATTGAACATACCACTCAGTATATCTATGGAAAATATAAGTAGGCCTCATGAAATAATGAATCGTTCGTGTTGAATGATTTTTGTTCACTCCCATGATCTCTCCAGATTACGATCGAAAAATCGCGATTTACGTTTTTATACAGGTCAAATAGTATTTAGTAACGCCTACCTACACAACGATCTCACACTGAAATAAAACTCAGGTGGCAATTAAAACAATAAAAAAAGTCATGTAAGTATGATGTGACAAATTGAACAGTGTTCAAATTATTATTATATTAGGGAAAGATCCAAATATCATATTGAACATACCACTCAGTATATCTATGGAAAATATAAGTAGGCCTCATGAAATAATGAATCGCTCGTGTTGAATGATTTTTGTGTATTGTTGTTCTTCATAGCTTGAAAAATGTCGGATGTACTGAATCCTCCTCCACAATCCAAGCAAATAGCTGAAAAAAGTTGTTATTTGAAAGATTCTTCCCATAATCGAGAAGAATATCACTTTCTTTTTCTAGTCCAGGTCTCGGCATTTATATATATATATATATATATATATATATATATATATATATTCTTATCCCTGTTATTTATTTACTATATATTACTTTATAATTGTTTGTGTTAAGTTGTGTTGTGTTAAGTGAGATTTCATCAATATTTACTACATATTCTTCATTTTATTGTTATACATTTATATACATATATTTTTCATGTAATGGAGTTTATTCCGTAGAAATAAATAAATGAATGAATAAATAAATATATCTAAGTATACTGATATTTTAAAGAGGTTCGTTTCTGACTTTGTAGGGGTAATCTTCGGAAATACTGATCCGATTATGATAAATCTTTCACTAACAGAAAGCTACACTGTTCGGGAGTGACACAGGCTATATTTTTTCATGACTGGCCAAAAAAATCAATGGGAAATGATAGTATATGCAAATCAAGTCGGAGAAAAACGGGCGAGATGTGATGCTTCAACTGTGTGCGCTGACTAAACGGTTCGGTTCAGACGAACATAATGTTCACCAAAAGGAAATGGTCTCTATTAGTTCAACAAAAAATTCGTGATACTAAATAGTCAGATTTTGAATTTGAATCACTACAACGGTGTGTTTTTTAATCTATATATATATATATATATTATATATATAATAACTGACTGACGGATCAACATACAGACTAAACCGCTGATCGTAGTGATCTGAAACTTGGAGGGGGTGTTCTTCGTATCGAGTAAGCATCCGACAAGAAGGGTTTTTGTGAAATCCCACCCCAAAGGGGTGAGAAACATGGTCAGAGTTTGTATGGGACAACGTGATTCCTAGGTCTAATCTACTTCAAATTTTGCTAATATGAGGCGTGTTCCGTATTTTATTGAAATCCATCGCCTAATGGGGTAAAAAAAAATCCTGTTTTACATTCCGACTGTTGACAGAAATCTAATGAAGTTTATTATTTGTATTGAAAATGAAAGTTCATATCAAAATGGAAGGTTCAAAATAACTATTGTCAAAGTCAAAGTCAAAATATACTTTATTGTCTGAAGAATAGGAATTCTCATACACAAAGCATCAAATACATCTAGGAGTATTATATATACATACACATAAACATACACACAAATATATACCTGCAGTATACGGAGGTAAGTTCAATTTTATAAAAAAAACATTGTAGAAACAAGTGCAACACGTTAAAATACAATTGTATAGAAAAGTATAAATAAAAACTATGTCATTTTATAAATAAATCTTCATGTCTTAGACAAATTGTCATTGAAATATTCTCGCAGAGAGTAAAAGGGCTTGTCGGCAAGTACATTTTTTACTAGTCTCCTGAATTTCTTGAGATCTTCAATGTTTTTCAGATTAACTGGTAGATGATTTTATACATTTATTTTTATACCTTTGAAAATGATTGAGTCCCTCACAGTGGAAGTATGAGGTATTGGAAGTTCTATATTATTGGTGGGACGACGTGTGTTATGAACAATGTTCAATGAAGGAGTCTTATGTTTCTTTATCAAGCAAACATATTCTAGTATGAACAGGGATATAACAGTGAGAATACCTTGAGATTTGAAAAGAGGTTTGCAGCTATCCCTGTACCCTGCTTTACAGATATACCGCACAGCTCTCTTCTGTAAAACAAAAACGGTTTCCAAGAGCTCTCTTGAGCACACACCCCAAAAAGCTATTCCATACCTTATGTGCGACTCAATAAGAGCGAAATACGCAGTTCTGGAGATTGATTGGCCTAGCTCATTGGTAATAACTCGCGAGCGTAACATCCCGAAGCTATTTTTTTGCTCAGTTCTATGACATGGTCTATTGATATATGGATAATGGACAACATGGGCAAAAAATTACAGAATCACTTCTGAATTGATCATTTTGGCGTTTTGTATAATTGTTCAAGGAAATGTGGGATTCTAGCTAAGACGTCCGTATGTAAATTGTGAAAAAGACGATTCGGAAATGCCATCTATGTCCATCTTTTCGAATTGATATTTCCATAAGATGGGCTAAGTAAATCTTTGGAAAATGTTGAAGGCAGACTGATAATATTACCAGTCGACAAAGATTACCGTCTCATTCCTATTTGCTTTATCATTCATTGCATACTTCTAGGTCAATTTATGATTGTTTGAGTAGTTGGTTTTGAGAACCAGGCGCGGCACATTATTCGAAAATTTAAAAAAGGTAAGTAGGTTTTGAAACAAATGAAAAGTAAGATTAGTCAGGCATCTAAAAATACACGATCTGATCATGATATTTGAATATCGCTTATAAAACAGGTGGTTGTAGGAAAAATAGTATACATTACTTTTACAGAAGTGACATTTTTCACTGGAAAATATTGTAGCACGAGGCGTAAGTAGAGTGCGACAATCTCACTAGTAATGTAATATTATACTATTTCCTGATCGGTAAACAGTACCGGCTAATAACTGACAGAGCTCATTCTCTCATCTTCTTGCTTTTCATTATCAAATTACGCTTACTTAACCATTTATTATCATGAATCAATAGGAAATGGTACAAACACTACAATGAAAATTGAAACAAACAGAACAGCAATCTGCTTTCGACAATGGAAAGAACCTATGCAATGAGCTACTGGAAATGGTAGATTGTTTCAAAAATAATTGAAGAAAAGTTCATTGTCATAATTTTTTGTTGTTGTCACCGAAATATCTGATTTCATAAATTTTTTCAGGTATCATTTCTTTATGTCAATTATGTTTTCATGTAACACCTGTTAAATTTTCCCTACTATAAGCATATAAATGGTCTGGGAAAATATATATTTTTTTATATGTAGATTCACACGAAAGGAAAGCCCTGTAGTGTTCAAAGAACACCGCGTGAATCAAGGGACAGGATACGATTTACATTCCCCTGAATTTCTGAAGTTTGTGAGCCTCGGGAAAAACCTTTTTTGGCAAGGAGTTCCAAAGCTCAGCTATTCTATTGAAGAAAGATTCCTTAGCAAGAGAGGTTCGACAAGTTTGCAAATTTACTTGTCGACTCATTCATGAAAGTATCTATAGAAGAGAGACAAGTCTCCGACCCTTCTACGATGTTCCAATGAAGTGAGCCAGTCTGTGAGCGAAGAATCACCAAACAAAACGAATTGCCTTTCTCGGAATAGAATCGAGAAGCCTCAATGAATGTTTTGGTGCCGAACTCCACACATGAGAACTGTATTCCATGACAGGTCGTATCTGAGCCTTGTAGATCATTAGAAGATGACTAGAAGTGAAGTATTTCTTCGCACGAAATAGAAATCCAAGTTTCTGGGAAGCACTTTTAGCGATCGATCCCACAAAGTTTTCCCATGAGAGATTATCACTGGTCGTAATTCTTAGCATCGAGATACTTGATTTTGTAGGAATGTTACTCCTGACATCTGAATATTAGATGAATATAGATCGACTTTTCTTGAAAAGAGACATGCCTGGGTTCTCGTAGCATTAAATTGCACCAAGTTCATGTTACCCCATTCTATTATTTTTACCAAGTCGTCGTTAATTTTGTTGACGTGAATGTTTCTTTGAATTTTTGTTTCTCGAACTGGTATTATTTTTAGTCCTCCATTCGAAGATCTTGATGTTTCCCCGACATATTTTTGACGCACGAACACGAATTTGAATAAATATTGATGAAAGTATTCAATCATAATGAAATATGCCGGAGATTTTAACTTAATTTCGTTATAACGATACACACGAGCGATAAACCCTGACCGTTCGACTTCGTTTGGGATCAATCATGGGCGAATTGACATTTCACCGGTCGCTGGACGTTGATTGGCGAATTGGTGGCCAATATCGCGAGCGAGACCAGTTGTTCGACCTCACTCCGTAGGTACAACAATAATTTGCACAAGCCATGGCCTCTTTATTCCGCACGCCGACAGAATATTTTAACTATTTCATCAATGAATATGTTTAACAACAGAACGCCCATGAGCGTAGCTGTAGAAGTGGAGAAATTATGAACACCATATATACTTTAACGAAAGTAATACCGAAAGACCTCAACATTCTATAGAATATTTCCCCCATATATAAAATGTCCCATAAGAGCAATGCAATTATCGAAAACTTACAGCGGTAATTGCACTGTATCGAAAACTTACAGCGGTAATTGCATTGTATCAAGTCACCATAACAACACATTTGAAACCGTATCGCTAGACGTCAGTAAACTACACAAATAAATGTCAGATAGACTTCAAAAATAGAAAAACATTTCGCGTTTTGGTGAGTGCTCCATACAATCTATAGAGGAAAGTATAAATGAACAAAAAATAACATTTCCTTGAGAATTTCTTTATTCGTGAAATATTCCAATGAATTACATTCGTGCCTAAAAATGACCAGATAATTTTGCATTCAAGCGTGATATCTTATACAAATTGCATTCGGTTATTTTCATATTTTGTAAAAGAGCCCTCGTCCTTCGGACTCGGAAATAAACTCTTGCAATTTTTAGATATCACGCTTTCTTGCAAAATTATCGGTAATTTTTATGCACTCGTGCGATTATAACCGACTATTTATTTCTCTCAATGCCATAGAATAATGAAAACTTTGAAATATAAGCAACCAATAGTGACTTTTACAACGATGAAACGCTTCTTCCCAACAGCGATAGAATTGACATTTGACAGTCATCAAAGTAACATCTAGGTGTGTTTTTTTTCAATCATAAGTACTGAGACAACTCTTATGATTATGTGGATCGAGTTTCCTACTTCAACTGATTCACATGACCTCACGAAATTAAGACAAAAATCCTTCAATTCAACTCCACTTGAAAACCAACAATTAACATATGACATTCAGAAATATTTAATTGAAACTTTTGTAAATAATAGGTAAGAATATCATAGTCAATAGTATCTGTTTCTTTGAAATCGAATGAGCATGCGGCACTGGTGATGCATGTATTGGGACCGTCAGTGCTCTACTGAATTGTTATCAATCGTTCCACCCTTGGCAGTATCTACTCGGATGACTGGGCGAGTACAGAATTCTCACCTATTTGTTGTGAATTTGAAGACATGTCGAACCTCTCTTGCTCAGGGACCTTTTTTCAATAGAACAGCTGAGCTTTGGAAATCCTTGCCGAAAGAGGTCTTTCCTGAGGCTTACAAACTTCAATTCAAAGTGAATGTTAATTCCTGTCCATTGGTTCATGCGGTGTTCTTTAAACATTACAGGGATTCCCTTTCGTGTGAATGTGAGATGTGGAAAAATCGAGCATTTTTGTGGGATCTGAGCAGATCGTACCAATTATTGTGACATCAAACTTGTACTAGATTTCACTGAAATCTACCAACACTACCAACTTCCGAAACACAAAAAGCTCAACAAAAAAGGTGGGTATTTTGAAAAAAATTCATTGATTTCACATCCGTTCTAGTTACCATTCAGGAATAACTTTGTTTTAAGGTATCATCAAATAACAAATAGTTGGTAAAAGATTATATAATGAATATGCCTCGTTTGTCAGTGGTATTGCCAATTTTGATGATTTATTCTATTATAGATAAAATTTTTACGAATTTATTATGGCAAATTGAAAACTGAAGTGGTCTTGGTATTTGGTGGTATCTGGACTTGAATGACAGCTTGTCAGTTGTCACTTGAATATGATTTTTATGATGAAATCTCAAACTTCAAACCATGAAACCGCATATATGAGTTGGCACTCAAGGAGTTTTATGCTGAAAATTCAAATGTACTGAAAATGTACCAAATCAGGTATTATGTCTGAGAACGTACTGAAAATTGTAACACTAGCGTACAAGAAACACAAGAAACGACTTGAAAATACTAAATTCAGTACGAATGTACTAGTTGTGGCAGCCCTGCTTCAAGCATGATAGTTGGGATTAAATACGGCCACTTTCACCTTGAACCGTGACGTTCTGACCTCACTGAAGTTTGTGTGACATTTTTCTATCGGTGCTATTTCACAGAACAGAATTATTGAGATATTGAACTCGAGCCATAAGACGAGACATGTTTGAAAGATGAAGCAGTTATTTGGGGTTTTTCGGAGTGTTCGGTTGATGAAAGAAACACATGAACAACGAACCGTTTTACCACGATAAACATGCCTCATACTAAATAAATTCAAAGCAGCAGAGTTGTTTACTGAGAGTATTCTTTCTGCTCATCAAATTTCTAGAAAATATTTGTCCAGATAAATGAAGAAAATGTTTCAAAAGTGTTTTTTATTATTAACAATGTAAGGAAAATCTGCCCCGACTTGTCGATAATAAAGAATTCTGCATTTTCATTCTGTACAGTTTTGTGAGATACATTTAATTTTGTAGTATAGTCAGGGTCAACAAACGAATGTGGCGCAATAATTTTTGGTTAATTCAATAAGTATTCCGTTGCCTATCTAAACTTGTTTCTGTAAAATGGGTGGTTCTGAACATGATTTTAAATTTTGGCGAACATGTTTGGAGTTATGTAATGGATTCCAAAAATGATAGTTATCGGTTCAGGTACTTTTAAGTAAATATACTTATCATGAAATCCATTTTTTGGGTTTTTTCTCTCCTAAAATCAGATTATATAAGAATTTTGAGCTATTCCTTGTTCATTTTCAGAAAACACTCGAATAATATTCATATAATTTTACATTATATCGTTTTCAGTGAGGTTAAGCAAAGATATTATGACCGTGACATATCATTTTATCGCTGTTGCCTAGCCTTCAACTTTCTCATAGTTTTGTCGCATTGAAGGTAATACCGCAGAAAACTCAATTTCAGAGTGTAATCACCTTTCTTCGTTTTAAACAGTTCCATGATTATTTTAGTAACAAACACGGTTAATGAAATCCATGTAATCAAATCCATTTAGGAGATAGGTATGAACCATATCACGGGGAGATAGATCTGATGAAGAGCAAAGGAACTGTGATAATTCCACCAAAACTCCGAAAATGCCTCTTTTCAATATTTTCCTTTTCCTGATCGGTCCTAATTTTTCGAAATCATGTCTACAATTTTTGTTCCAACAAGAGGATTAATTTCCATTCCAAAGCTAATTCACGACCTTATATTATACACTTATAATTATTATTGTTCCATTGAAAATGACCATGGTAATGTTAACCTACCATCATCACTATTAAAAATTCGAATTTAATTTCGGAAAGAAACCTTACCATTCAAGTCAGATTTTTATTGACAGCTCCATTAATTCTCTTTGTACATTGAGATATTGATGTCGATACATTATTCATCATCGTCGAGTGTAATAAGTGATCGAGTCCCGTTATCAATTTTGGACGGTGTATACAAACTGACATGTGGAGATGGAGAGTAGGAGAAGCTTTGTTTAAAGAAATTAGTAAACTCGTCACGTATAACCTTGAAACAATGATTAGACTTCGTTCTAAAAATAGTTGGCCAAATGATTTATCTCAATCGAACAAAAATAGGCCAGTGATGTGTAACAATGTGAGCTTGCGATTACAGCTACCAGGATATATATATATATATATATATATATATATACTTCCGGTTGATTCGCATCTGGAACGGTTTCCTTGCCTACGTTTCAGCTCCCAATTCGGAGCCATTTTCAAGACTGAGTGACCATGCGTCTAGGTCTGAGTTGTCTTACTAACTGGGTTTCATCACTGGAGATCGAGGATTGGAGGTTGGTGGGTTAAGGGTTCATCAGTAATTCTGGCAGGATCAGGGATTGGACGGAAGTTCCAGCCATCACATTTCTGACCGCGAAAGCCTATCCGTATATATATATATATATATATATATATATATATATATATATATATATATATATATATATATTATGTGTGTGTGTGTTGGCAACAAGGTCACAGGAAACTGTAATCATTGGTCACTTGTCAACTTCATCCCCTTCTTTTTCACATCATTTCCGTTAAAATTACAAATATGGTTTCCAATGCCCGTTAGGAGAAACAACTTCTCCCATTTTTCAATTCTTTCACATGTATGATTGATCATATCTTTTAATGAAAGTTTTATATTATAATTGTACCATTAGGTCGATGTGTTTGTGATATTTTGTCCTTCATGTTTTTATTGAAAAAGGATTTTTAACCTCACATTCGTAAGTAAGCACATGTTAAAAAACTTTTCTATTCTTACAATTTTCCTGATTCATTGTAGAGTTCCTGATGAAGAGCCAATAAAGACTCGAAAGCTTGAACAGAATAAAGAGTTCACTTTTTACAATTCCTTGTTGACTCCACACCCGAATATTAAAAGGAATCTTCTTTAACTTAGACAGTCGTCTAACCTTCTCACATATATATATATATATATATATATATATATATATATATATATATATTCCCAAATTAACGAGGCGACGACGGTCAGATCTGGTTTACAGAAGAAAAAAGTAATTTTCCATCAGAAAAATGTAACAGCGCACGAAAGTATATTATGATTTGTCAGATCATTCTCTCTACTCCTCTGATTTGATACCTTCAGACTTCTATCTCTTCCTCAAACTGTAAACATCCCTCGCAGGTCAGCGCTTTTCAAAATAAAGAAAAAAAACGACATTGATTCGATGAAATTCAATAGGACTTGGGATACGAAGTCGCCTTAATATTCAGGGAGCTACTTGTATAATTACCTACCTAGGTATCTGAAAGAGATAGAAAAATGAAAAAAGTCAACTTCGAACTCTAGAAATACCTATTCTGCTATTCGTTTCATTCACTTGACGAGTATACAGAACGAACCAAACAGTAGACAAGCTTATCCAATTAACGTCCTATTTTGCTATTTATACATATTTCAATTGTTTGTATCAAGGTCCATTCAACCTCTATTTTGTTCATACTTTTTACCCAACTGTGTTATCTAGACAATTATTGTACATATAACCCATTTAGGAATAAGTATATTAAAATTTGTAACACAAAGAAGTTGACTTATCTCATGTCATGTTAGTTATCAATGATTGAATTAATGTATCTATCTATCCATTGCTGAGAATTTTGATGATCTCGAGAAGAATAATAATCGAGCGCCACCATTTTCTCCAGATATTGTTCATGAAGCCCAATCGCGAGTAATAAATAAAAAGGTGAGCGATTTTTCAAATAGTACTTCCGACACAACAGTACCTATTCAACCTACTGCCTACTCTACTCGTTACTTGAATACCACAAAAAAATCCCAGCCCAAATAAAAATTCCAAAATTTATATTGAAATTTCAACAAAAACAATGCGCCGTCTGGTTTATATCAGTGGTGCTAATTAGTAGAGGTCTTCTCCATGATAGAACAGCAACCTTCATTTGAATTTGTTATACCTGATTACAATTCAACTACAATATTTATAAAACACAATTCAAAATATTCATTGATGAAAAAAATTTGAAATCAGTCTAAAAACAATACCAACACATTTATTTTTGAATTTTCAAAAAATATCTCAAAAATGCAAGATGGTGCAAATGAGTAGTGATTTTAGCGAAAGTGGCTCTGCAATCTCAATTTGAAATCGCAACTACTGACCTGGCCAAATTTAAAAATCTCTGGATGTAGACAGAAATAAAATTCCCTATCTACATATGTAACACTGTGCTACGTTATGCATTGTTTTACAAATCTACTTCCTGAATTGAATGTTATTTTAAATCATGATGCATGTAAAAAGTACTATTAATACTCCATCTGTCCAGTGGCGGATCCAGGATCAGGTCAAGGGGGGGGTCTATAACTCAAAATTTGTAATATATATATATATATATATATATATATATATATATATATATATATATATATATATATATATATATATATATAAGAAAATTATGTGCTACCGTATAGCAAAAACTAGTCGAGATCCAAAAAAAGGTGAAAGAGATAGACATGAGCAAAATTTGAAGGTGTAGCCAGGAGGTAAAGTAGTTTCGAAACTTTAATTTTTTTAAATCGAACCGGCATACACAATACTCATCACAAATATAACAAGTCTAATTTTTCAAATACTGCGCCAAAAAGGATCCAATGGCAGCACTGTCAGAAATTTCTCGAACTTTTCCTCGATAAGCCTGACAAGTGTCAATTTTCTTTAAAGTGTCATCGAGAAAAATTGCAATTTGATAAAAAAAAGCATTTTATTTTGAACCTACAACATGAAGAAGACTCTATTTTCATATTTTACTCGCCTTGATCCAGCGTCTGAACCGACTGAACCAGAAAAAAAAGGAGAGAACAATCGGTGAGTCCAAAAATTTCAAGCGAAATTTGTTTGTTTGTTTGGGTAACATTCAATCCAGATCTTGTTTGTACTATTTTCAATTCTTGAGAATAATTTTTTTTAGGAATTGGAGGATTATTGAATTGAAAAAATTGATGAAATTAGTTGTTGAAAAATTAAAATTTACTAATGTTTAAATGTAGCCTGCTCTTTTGTTTTCAATGAAATGTAATAATAATAATAATTATTAAAGTTCTTTAATTTTAAAGCAAAAATATTATTCTATTTTATTTTATGTCTTGCACATGTGATATTTTTTCGTTCCCTAACAAAATTTGGAAATTAGGAGCCGATAAAAATTGAAAAAAAATCTCTCATTTTCCCAATGGGGGGGGTCCGGACCCGAACCCCCCCCCCCCCGTGGATCCGCCACTGCATCTGTCAGCGAAACAGCCACATTGTATTTTTTACCCCAGGTATCATCAACTATAGAAATAGTCAAGAAAATACTAGGAAAGATATGGAAACTTTGATTTCCATTTGTAATCGGACATAGAAAAGAATTGAATTATATTAAGCAACAACCATGCTGAATGGAAATTGTTCGGACTTCCATTGTCTATATTATTAACTCTATTCAAACTTGTTGCAGAGAGGGGAAGGATTAAATTACAAATCAAGTGAGAAAATCGAAATCAAATATTTCATAGTCGATATCTCGATTTTTTGTAACAAAAGTATTTTCGACAAAATGGTTGAGGCTTTCGCGGCCGAGGTTATTAGTATAACTACTGCTCTTCGGGCTTGAAGGCCGTCGTTCTTTGGAATTTCTTCCTGACGTTTCGCTAGCGCGAGTGGCCAGCTTCTTCAGAGGCTTATTCATCTCCGATGACTAAACAGTTCGATTTCTCAAGGCGTATTTATATTGATGCAGGTAGTCTGGAGTCTTAATTACTTCTGTCGGGGAATAATCATCATTATTAGTTGCCGCACTACCTGCTGTGATTTCATTAGTTATTCTTGATTTCTTCAGAATCGGATTCCAAATTCTATTTAGAGTCAACGCTTCTTCCTTTCTGTTAAAAATTGTCCGCATGTTTTTTGGATCTCTATTGCCTCCCGTACCAGTCGGCTATGGTAACCCTGGTTGGGGGCAATCAGTGTTGCATTTTCGAACAGAATCTTGTGGTCGCCCTCACTCAATGCGTGTTCCGCCACCGCCGATTTGTCGGTTTGCCCCAGCCTGCAGTTCCTTTGATGCTCTTTGAGCCTTGTACCCATGGATCTTTTCGTGGTACCGATGTAAACCTTCCCACAGGTGCACGGTATGCGATAAACCCCTGCCGCTGACAGTGGGTCTCTTTTGTCTTTAACCGACCTGAGGCTTTGCTGGATCTTCTTGGTCGGCTTGAAAACTGTTTTTATGTTATATTTCCCCAAGAGTTTTCCAATTCTGTCAGTGACCCTCGGGATATATGGCAGATATGCATTCGCAACTACCTGAGAGTCATCCCTGTTATGAACCGTGGGACTCTTCGGTTTCATGGCCCTGTTGATCTCAGATACACTGTACCCATTCGACCTCAAGGTCACTTGAAGATGTTCCAGTTCCTGCTCTAGATGTTCTGGTTCACAAATCCTTCGAGCACGTTCAGTTAGGGTAGATATAACTCCTCTCTTTTGACTGGGATGGTGGTTCGATAGTGCGTGCAGGTACCTATCCGTGTGCGTGGGTTTTCGGTATACTTTGTGGGTTAGTCTAGCGCCACATCGTTCAATCAGAACATCTAAGAAGGCTATCTGCTGGTTCTGTTCGGTTTCCATGGTGAATTTGATGCTGGGGTGTTGAGCGTTTAGGTGGTCCAGAAAAAGGTTCAGAGCGTCCCTTCCATGTTTCCAGACGACGAAGGTGTCATCCACGTAGCGTAGCCACAAGGTCGGCTTCCAGTCGGAGCCCAGTGATAGCCAACTTCTTTATGGAACGGTTTGAAGAGAAGGCAATCGACGCCTTTGATTTGAAGCCGACCTTGTGGCTACGCTACGTGGATGACACCTTCGTCGTCTGGAAACATGGAAGGGACGCTCTGAACCTTTTTCTGGACCACCTAAACGCTCAACACCCCAGCATCAAATTCACCATGGAAACCGAACAGAACCAGCAGATAGCCTTCTTAGATGTTCTGATTGAACGATGTGGCGCTAGACTAACCAACAAAGTATACCGAAAACCCACGCACACGGATAGGTACCTGCACGCACTATCGAACCACCATCCCAGTCAAAAGAGAGGAGTTATATCTACCCTAACTGAACGTGCTCGAAGGATTTGTGAACCAGAACATCTAGAGCAGGAACTGGAACATCTTCAAGTGACCTTGAGGTCGAATGGGTACAGTGTATCTGAGATCAACAGGGCCATGAAACCGAAGAGTCCCACGGTTCATAACAGGGATGACTCTCAGGTAGTTGCGAATGCATATCTGCCATATATCCCGAGGGTCACTGACAGAATTGGAAAACTCTTGGGGAAATATAACATAAAAACAGTTTTCAAGCCGACCAAAAAGATCCAGCAAAGCCTCAGGTCGGTTAAAGACAAAAGAGACCCACTGTCAGCGGCAGGGGTTTATCGCATACCGTGCACCTGTGGGAAGGTTTACATCGGTACCACGAAAAGATCCATGGGTACAAGGCTCAAAGAGCATCAAAGGAACTGCAGGCTGGGGCAAACCGACAAATCGGCGGTGGCGGAACACGCATTGAGTGAGGGCGACCACAAGATTCTGTTCGAAAATGCAACACTGATTGCCCCCAACCAGGGTTACCATAGCCGACTGGTACGGGAGGCAATAGAGATCCAAAAACATGCGGACAATTTCAACAGAAAGGAAGAAGCGTTGACTCTAAATAGAATTTGGAATCCGATTCTGAAGAAATCAAGAATAACTAATGAAATCACAGCAGGTAGTGCGGCAACTAATAATGATGATTATTCCCCGACAGAAGTAATTAAGACTCCAGACTACCTGCATCAATATAAATACGCCTTGAGAAATCGAACTGTTTAGTCATCGGAGATGAATAAGCCTCTGAAGAAGCTGGCCACTCGCGCTAGCGAAACGTCAGGAAGAAATTCCAAAGAACGACGGCCTTCAAGCCCGAAGAGCAGTAGTTATACAAAAGTATTTTCTTTGACCAATAAATCCATAATTTCATTATTGACCAGAAAAATTTGATTTTGATTTTCTCACTTGATTTGTATTCTAATTACAATGGAAGTCCAAACCATTACCATTCAGCAAGGAACATTGTCAACCACTTTCAAGCAAAAGCAAAAACCATGTCATCCATCAAAACACCCAATATAGCGCCAATGAATAGTTTGATTTAAGACTTCGGCGAAATTTTCTGAAAACACGAACTCGTTTTCAAAGTCGCCATTTATTATAATTTGCAGTTAATAAAATCTCAATAAAAGTTCAGCCTTGATTGATGAGAGTACCCAATTTCCAGAAGCGATTGCACCATAAAAAGTAAATTCCATTAAATTAATAGCGGGTTATTACCTAATTTTTATAGCTTTACTCCAAAACATGACAGAAAAAATGGTAACGCTGAGGGTAACGCGAAACAAGACTCGTTTATCTCAACACACATATGGACAGGTGCAGACTTGTTTCGAATCTTCACCAGCCAATAAGATGATGATCAATTCTGGCCCCAAATTTCGCTTCGAATTACACTGGATTTGAACTTTCAATATAATCGAGTTACTTTAAACTCATGGAGGATATGGCATCGGTTAGTAGGTAGTATTTATAACGTCAAACTAGGTACAAATCTTGAGATTAAGATACAGAAGTAAACATACAAGAAAACAGATTGTAACCGAGAGGGAGATAACTACCCATATAAAATAAGCGAATAAAAAATTATTTGGCAATGAAAATGTATTGAGAGTAATGAAAAGATAGGTATTCCATATAATGAAAATATTCAAAATCGTGATTCTGCAGAATGCGATATAAGTTTGTAGCAGAGCAGAGATCATTGGGTAGGGAAACTGGCCCTCGAGAGAAAATATTATAGGTTTGTTCTGGTTCGAAGATCCAGAACTGGTTCAAACCTGCGCAGGACATGATGCGTAGAAGCAAAAAATCCCAGACAGTCCAGGACAGTCTCGAACACTTGGTTGAACCAGAACGCTCTTTTTGAGTGACCACTGCGCCATCTTTCGTATACAGGGAGCTTTTAATTGACAAGTGGGCAGCTTAGAAATTAATGGTTTCAACACAGTAGGTTTGAGTTTTGAAGTTTTGAGTTCGCTGCCATTAAAAAGTATTTTGGGATTTTGGGCATATATATTTGGGAGTTCACTCAGTTTGTTCGTCATTCGTAATCGCAATTTGAAACGTTCTTTAGTATATTTTCATTATTTTTCTTTAACATTTTTGGTACCATGTCAGGTAAACATTGAGTGAAAAAGTGCATGGTCCCGATATAACTAAAAAATAAATATTTTTCAGAAGAATATCGGTTGTCAGAGTTTCTAATACAAAATGAAAAAAATGACGATAGGGATGGAGATAACTTTTTTAGCAGGGAGAGAATCCTTATGCTTTTGGATTTGTATGAATCATACAAACCAAAAGTAGGTAGAGGAGCTTACAGCTCAATAAACTATAAACAAACACCTACCACCTACCCTACCTGCGACTTGAACTTGACTGCGCATGCGCTTCGAGAACAGTTTTCATCAGTTCTCGCTCAAGAGCAAAAACAAGTCGTGATAGTTCAGGACGGTCCGAGATCATTTTAAATGTGAAACCAGAACAGAGGATTCATCAATCCGAACTTGTCCTCGACAAACCAGAACGCTCTTTATTAACTGCGCATGATCCTGACGTCCGAGAACCACAATTTTTCAGAACCAGAACAAACCTTATGCCTGTGAAGCAGTATGTAGTCCAAAATTCACTAGTCGTTCGTGACAGAGTTGCCCTACCGTCATATATATCTATACTTCTATTGAAAAAAAGGAAAAGTTTTTATGATTGTAGGAGATGAGCTTCGAAAATACTTATCCGATCATGAAAATTATTTCACTAACATTAAGCTACACTATTCAAGAGTGATATCTATACTACAATTATAAAAAGGACACGTTTCTAACTCTTCTGTTTGTAGGGGGTAATCTTCGGAAATACTGAGCCGATCATGAACATTCTTTCACTAACAGAAAGCCATACTATTCAGGAGTGATATAGGCTATAATTTATAATCATTGAAAAAAAAATTAACGAAAAATAGTCTGGGAAAAGCAGGGGGAGAAGTGATGCTTTACCAGCTTGCGCGGAGTATACAGTTCGGTTCGACTTTTATGCTAGTCATATTTAGTGCATTTCAGTAATGCTCCCCCCTTTTATTTTTTGAACGGCTCAAAAAATTGAAATATGGGACAGTGAAATGGTGCATGAATATTATATTTTGGTGAGAAATTGACATATAAAAATTTCAGATGGCGACTGGGCGCAATCTGGAAAAGAAATTAAATGGAAAGGGAGGTCTTGTGTTACATGATTTTGAAGTTCCTGACGAATACTTGACTTCATAATTTGAGGAAATAAGCTGAGTTCAGTTTAGAAAATGCTCCGAATAGATGCCTTAAACGTCTTGAGATAAGAACAGCCTATCCGATATTTCACGTCAAACATTTCCGAACACAACAACGTCGATTTTTCTACAAATATTTCTCTGCCGTACATTCAATATTGAAGCAGGTTCTGCTTCAAATAGCACCATAAAAAAATCTCAAGGGGTCAAATCTGGCAAGCAGGCTGGCCATTCCGTAGTACCTCGATGGCCAATCCAACGACCAAGGAAAGTATTGTCCAAATAGTTTCTTACTTGTCTGGAGTTATGTGGTGGTGCTCCATTTTATTGCTATAATAATATCCATATCGATTGCATTAGGATTCACTTCGACGATTTCGGTGATTAGAGGATCAAAAGTAGCTGCCAGCATATTCGAATACAATGCCCCTGTTGAATTTTGTTCAATTGGCCGTTTTGGAGAGTTTACTTGGTATATGTCTACTTTTAAAATCGGAAACTAAATGAGAATATTTGAACTGAACAATGATGTTTGTTGTACTGACATTTTTTTATGACCAAAAATAACTTATGAGAACTTATCGAGTTGTTGGGATTGCCATATGACAGGGAAGCACGACAATTTCTAGAAGTATCGATATCAATCTGTTAGTTTTCAGGTAATCATTGAATGTTTTGCCATTTTTTAGTGGGTAAAGATATTGGGGGAAGTGAATAAATGTGAGCATGAGTTCAAACTATAGCTCCGTCCTTGTCATATCTTAACAACCCGCCATAAGTTTGTCCCAAAATATTTGAGTGCTCAAAATATTTGAGTGCTTGCATTTGCTCCAACTTCATTCACTCTCCCCAATGACTTCATATTCAAGGGTTGTAAAGTGTTCGTCAGGAGCTTCAAAATGATGTATCACGAAACCCCCTTTCCATTTTTTTTTCAGGTGGCGCCCAATCTCCATCTCGAAATTTTCATGTATCAATTTTACCCCAAAATATAAGGTTTGTTCTAGCAATACATTTCACCGTTTGGAAATTGGTCTGAAGCAGTCAGAGGCATGCGCAAGATGAATATTGGAGAGCGAAATTCATTTTGCGCATGCCTCTGACTGCTTCAGACCAATTTTCAAACGGTCAAATATGTTGCTAGAACAAACCTATTGTATGCATGCATCAATTTCATTATTCCAAGTTTCAATTTTTTGAGTAAACCCGTTAATGAAGGGAAAAGGCATTAAAGAAATGTACTGATTAAAAAAAGGATCATGAACTAACTAGCATTCGATGAAAACGAAAACTGCTTCTACTACCAAAAATGTTTTCAGTTGTGGAAAAGAGAGAGCCGATATTTTAATACCAGATTCTAGGAAGCTGTGACCGTGCTTGAGCCAACATCAATGAATCTTCGATAATAATACATTTTCTGTGTCCCAAAGTCGCAGTATCACTTCTGATTCGCCCGTGAAGGTCTGTGCCTGTACCCAAAATCAAATCTCAGCTTTCAAAATGACTAAAATACAGGGCTGTCTTTTCGCACATAAACATCTTTCAGGGTTCCTGGTCTATAAAAACTTTTATTGGATGTCATTTCTCGGAACGATGAAATTCGAAAAGTGCAACTTCGGCATTCCGGTTTCTTCAATCATCAGCAGCATTCTCACGAAGCGCCCAATGGAACAAGACAAGATATAACGCGAAGGACGAGCGACTTACGTCCAATTCCCATAGAGACGTCGTCGTAGAAGTACGCTCGTTCCTGAACAAAAGCTTCGCAGAGAGAAATACGGTGTGTGTGATCAGTGCGACATGAAAAAGTTCATCGTTCTCTTGGTACTCCTAGCGTTGATCGTTGCCGTGATCGCAGACTCATGGAACGTCATGACGAGACAGGACTGCAAATGGAGCTGCGATACAGAGTGCAAGCAGATGAATAAACAAGGGGAATGCATCAATCAAGGAGGCCTGTTCCCGAAGTACGCCGAATGCCACTGCTATTAGAGACAATGGATGCGGTCTAGGTTATGGCGAAGAACAAGATAATAGCTATCATAGCATTTAAACTGTTAGTTATAAGCAACTCGTAAAATGTCAAGTATTTTTGAATAAACAAACGAGTCCGAAGAACTTGCTTCATTAGGTTTTTTTTTTGAATGTGTGACCCTTGTTGGATCGTAGTAGTTTGAACTTTCATTGTCTACAACTTTCAAATACGAAAGGAATAAAGGCGAAAGAATATAGCCATCATATTGAATTATTGAGATTGAATGTTGAATGAATCAAACATAAAATCAAAAACACTTGTAAAAAATAAAAAAGATGAAATGATTAATCAAATTGAAAAAATAACGAAAGATATTGAAAACAATTTCAACGGTCGACGGCTTATTAATTGATAATGTCCACAATCCTCAGTTTTACTAGACGAATACGGATAATAGCTTATTGGAAATTGAAATGAATATATCAAATATCTCTCAATCCATTGTCTTTTTATTCATTTCATGATCATGTGGTCTCGGTAGTGTAGTGGTTAGCATATCTGCCTGTCAAGCGGAAGGCCGGGGTTCGAATCCTCGCCGGGCCACCGTGCTGGGTAATCGCACGTTAAAAGGTAAGGCCTCGTTGATCCATTGCTCGCACAAGTTTCGACTTTTGAGGGTTGACGTTCGTCAGCTGGTTAACGGAACGAACAATTTTAGAACAACAACAAAACAACAACAACAATTTCAATTCCATATTATTTGACAACCTTTCAATCAATTCAATTGATTTTTCTGATTTCATCAATTTTCCCCTATCTCATTTTCCTCTCAATAATTCACTTCAGGAGTACTTTAGTTCATCTCAGTTACCACATTTTCATCACTAGTTCTTTAATTTTCTTGACTATCCAAGTTTACTGATGAATTACAATAACACGTATTATGATGCAGGACAATAGTTGATATTAGACTAAGAGCCAGTGACAGTTTTGCATGATTTAGTTAAGGCCTATATTTTGAGAAAGTGTTGTGGAGGTCTGAGCTGAGTGCCATCCGTGAGGACAGGCCCTGGAAGCGCTTCCAAGAGGGTGGCGGAACGCCCCCAACATGCAAAAGTCGCGCATCTATTTATTATTCAGTTAAGGCTCATATTTTTTCAGCAGTCCTCTGGTAGCCAACAATCACCGAGATAACATTGACGATTGGACGGTTCCGAGCGGGTGACGGAACGCCCCAAACATGTCAAAAAATCGTTGAACTTTTTGTTTTTTAGTATGTTATTGTGCTGGCATTTTTAAGTGTATATGACAATTGGCGGAACAAAATGGCGGTTCTAAATACCTGGCGGAACGACTTGGATGTTCCGTATGCGCGCCCTCATTTAATCACTTCTGTCGTACAATAATGTATATTATTAATGCTTTAAGTTCAAATATTTTTTTTTTCATTTCACACTCAGTTCGGCCCTCCACAACACATTCTCAAACTATGGCCTTAAATAATCACGCAAAACTGTCACTGGCTCTCAGTCTATATGAGTTGTTTGATATTTTGGTGCTGGAAAGTTTTCAAACTCCTGGAACTTCTGGATTGTATTCCATTGGGGGTTTCGATTGTCGCCCTTAAGCCAGCTACGGACGATGAGCGATAATATAATATATATCATAACTCGGCAAATGGGGAAAATATATTTCCTAAAAATCGCTCCGAAAGCATATTCCTTCTGTCATCAAATATATCGCCCAACATCGCCGGGATATAAGTATATATTATTATAGCATCAATGCGCGGCGACCTGCACTTTTCAATGCAAAGCGATATTTTAAAAATATGTGAGCTAAAATATATACTATATTATTGCTCATCCTTCGTAGCCGGCTTCACCACATTCGGACTAGAAAAGAACAAAAAAACTGGACAAGAAAAAAAATACAGAACCGCTTGTTTTCGCAGACAAACATGTTCACCAGGTATAAACTCAAAAATGATTACCAAAGAAATATTCCAATGCGATTTAATAAAGAGACGTTCACGGAATACTCAACGCCTACCTGCTCATTGGCTGATGACGGCTTAGTTTCTCAACTATATATTGTAAAACCGGCCCTCAGTGTCATATTCAAGTTTGTTTTTACATATAGTGACAGCTGGAGATATAGATTGAGGTAGGTAGATTACCTACTTTTCGAACAGTTGTTGATAACCGGTTCTTATTCTATTGACAGAATCAACAACGCACCCAATAGACCATTTCGTTAATTACAAAAAATCTCTGTCATGTGACATTCATAATATACCGTGTGACACAGACTCATGGTACACCCCCGTTTTCTCCTTCGTTTTTCTAGCTATATTTTTGAAATTCGGAACATTGAATATGCTCACTGAACAGCATTTCTCGACATATCTGAAAGAAAAAACAACTTCCAATTTTTCCGGAAATTACATCAACTTTCGATTCTTTAATGGGACACCCTGTATATTGTTACATGATCGGCTAGGGATGATCATGAGGAATCCAACAATACCAGGTTTGATGATGTTATTTCCAATGACTGCGGAGATATCGCCATTTATATTATCCATAAGCTCAACGAGTAGGAGAGAGAACCTTTTTCTGGCGGGTCTCCAATTCTCTCTCCCACTCATTGAGCTCATGAATAAAATAAATGGCGATATTTCCGTAGTCATCGGAGATGACACCATAAAACCTGATCATGATCATCCCTAGCCGATCATGTAAAAATATACAGGGTGTCCCATTCAAGAATCGAAAGTTGATGTCATTTCCGAAAAAATTGGACGTTGTTTTTCTCTTTCAGATATGTCGAGAAATGCTGTTCAGTGAGCATATTCAACGTTCCGAATTTCAAAAATATAGCTAAAAAAACAAAGGAGAAAACGGGGGTGTACCATGAGTCTGTGTCACACGGTATATGAGATGTTAGACTGTTTTACTGTTTTAGCGTGATAGTAAATGAGTAGATCAGACTTTCCCACTGCATTAAGTAGCTGATAAAAACAGTGACAGATGTCACATCTTTTACAATTTGATCAATTTTTAGTTTCCAGTAACAGTTTTCAGATTGTTTATTCACGACTCATACATAATGTAGCATATATCATTCTCTTAGGGAATGAATGCCAGGGATTAATAGGAATAGTTTTATTCCCTCTTGTAGTCCTATCACAAAATTTCTGAATATTACCATGGAAACGATATAACCAAACTCCAAAGTGTTAGTGTCAAACGCGTAGGTAGTGATTGTGTATTTGTATTGAGAACGGTGAAACTGAAGAATCACCCATTTATCATAAATCAATTGGTCGTAAATAAAGTAGAGTATATTACTCGCAATAATGCAATAATTTCTCAAGCACCTTATTTTAGGCAACAGCCAAAGGCGGAGGGCGGCCATCAATCGTGCAGGAAATGTGGCTTTACCGAATCCATGAAGCACCTGTTGGTTCTTTTGATTGAATTTTTGAAAATAAAAAATGCGAGATATCCAGAATTGTAGCACACAATTCTTCAGGTATGAGTCAAGGCACCACATTTTCAATGCATCTTGATCTAGAATACAGCATAGACAAATGTGCTCGAATATTTCCATCGTATGTTAAAAATCCCATATGAAGCGGGACATTTTCGATCAATTACAGCGATAAATTCCCGGCGGGACATTTTCGGGCTGGTAAATACCCGGTAGGTATCGAAAAATACCCGCTCGGTCCGTGTATCTATAGTAACGATTGTTAAAATGTACATTTGTCATCTTGACAGGCATAAATACTGAATTTTAAACGTCGTTGTTTTAACTCCGAAAATACTCGTGCATGCTGAAAGAGCCCTCCTCCTTCTGATCGGGCTCTTTCGACAAAATATGAAAATAAACTCATGCAGTTTTCAGACAACATGCTTTCATGGAAAATTATCGGTAATTTTGAAGCACTTGTGTAATTACTCCCGAAAATTTTGGATTGAGGTGGCCTTCACTTGATGGAAATCCATAGTTATTACGCTATAAGGTAGACACGATTAAATTTCCACCAAATTTATTGTCTTCGCGACATGTTTCGATACACTGTATCTTTATCAAGCGAATGTATTTAATAATGTGTTTAAATACATTCGCCTGATAAAGATACAGTGTATCGAAACATGTCGCGAAGACAATAAATTTTGTGGAAATTTAATCGTGTCTACCTTATAGCGTAACTCCCGAAAATGTCATCCAACTGTGAAATCGAATAGTTATTAGTATATTGAACTGTCGAAAAGAGGAGGGTAATACGCAATTGACTTTCTAACCACTCATGAACCCTATATCATATTTGTTGAACTACTTTCAGGATATTTCCTATTTTTCAACTAATGAACTAGACTATTTCACCAAATAATCAATATAAATCGTTCATTTGTACTGACAGTGAATCAATCTTGTCTTCATTAATCCGTACAATTTTTTAACGCCTTCTGAACTTTCATTTGATCGTATTGACCTTACGTCGCGATAACATTTATGTTTTCAAATGAGGGTTTTCACAGAGCTCTTCACTCAGAAGACAGACATGTTTTGATATTCCGGTATTTCCGATCATTATCATTCTGCAAACAACTCCTATATAACAAACGGACCGAGCAACTCTGATGCCAATTCTAAACGAGCAATCGTTCCTTACGTATCGATACCGTTAAAAAAAATATACCGGGGTGATCAGTTCGAAATGAAACAGTTCATCGTTCTTCTGGTACTACTGTCACTGACAGCTGCTGTGTTCGCAGGCTGGAATATCATGAGTAAGCAAGATTGTGAATACAATTGCGATAGTCACTGCTATAAAATCCAGAAGCGAGCGGAATGTATCAATCAAGGAGGTCTATTTCCGAAGTATGCTGAGTGTCACTGCTTTTAGAAGAGGCCTTCATTCCTTTGAATAGTGATTCCAGAGTTTTTCTGTAAGACTGAAGATGAAATAAAAGTGTTTAAAGTGACTGTTGTTTGTATCAAGGCTGATATACTCTTAGTGCTGAGCCCCTAAATCAAGAGCGGTAGAGTATATGAGATCAGATATATTTACAGTAATGAGCTAGCATTTATAATCGATTTGAAGATTGATCTTTGGTACTCGAATAAAAATCTTTCGCTTTTTTCTCCTCTGGTAATTCTTTCGAAAACGCATTTTTTCAAGAGTGATGTAATTACTACCGATCCTAGTAGTATTTGGACTGAACTATAGAAAACATTTTTTCGTCTGGTAAGTGAAAAGAACTGACCGATTGAAAGTTAATCTATATTGAAGTAATACAGTTTCCTGAAAAAAGTTTTACTGTATTTTCAAATGGAAAGGACAACATTTCCATGAATTTACTGGTTGTTAAGCAACGAAATAGGAAAAGTTCACTGTAGCTGATAAATATTTGGTCAACTTGTATTTGCATGTTGTCAGGACAAACTGGAGAGTCCTGAAAATGCGTTTTTTTTACCATTTGAAAAACTTTTTTTCTCCGACCGCTATTTTTAAGATCTGCTGAAAAATCAAGGTATACAACTGATTTCGTTGGAAGAAGAATAGCTATCAATATACATTTCTCAGTCAATTATTAGATATTCTAAATAATCTGCAAATTTCCATAATATCAAATTCTTATGAGAGATTACTGGCTTGCCGAACCTTACGTTAATGGGATATTAACTAACGCATAAATAAATCAACTTCGATTCAATAGTAACAATATTAGGATCTTGTGGATGAACTGTTATTTGATATTTCAAATTAGAATTGATATGAATTTTTGGAATGTGTTATCTAAGAGATACATACCGAAAAATGCTGGTGAGAAGATATTTTTCTTCGGTGGTTGAGTAGTCATTTTTTCATTCATTTTTTCACTACTAGGTCGGATTTTCCACATCTTTTTTTACACAATAAGTGAAATGGTTCAACAAATAACATGAACTTCAAATCTATTTTCATTGAATCTTTCCATTCAGATACAATTAAATGAGTAAATAGAGCTGTCCTTACGTGAAATTTGACATTCCGTGGGAGACCTGATTCATTGTGTGATAATAACTACAACTGTAACACAATGAAGTCATTATTTTACCAGGTAGGGAAATGAAATTGAAGACATATAATGTACCTAATTTTTTTGTCAAGAACAGTAAAGATAGAGCAATTTTGTATTGAAGCCGTAAAAAAATATTATTTACTTACAGTTGAGTTGAACTCCCAATAATATAGCCTATTTAATGATGAAACTGAATGGGAAACCGGATTTGCGGAAAAATAGTTTGTGTACCACGTAAGAAAAGCCATCTTTCGTGTTGTTTGTTTCGACAAACAATCTTCAGAGTCATCCCGGAATGTGAGGATTTTCCTAGTGGTCAAACAAAATACTACTCTGATACAGTGCGTAAATATTTTATACTTATTGAGCAAATATTATGAGTGATAAACTTCACGCTCCCTGAATGAATCCTATTTACAGCATCCCCAAATCCCAATGTCACTTTGTAAGAAAACGAAAACAAGGTAAGCATTAGTACTCATTATATTCAATGATGGATGATGGAGAGATAATGAACAACATTCTTCGACTAAAACGAGTTGTAGAAAATGCTGAGGCAATCATTATAAATTGCTAATCTTCAGTTAATTCCCGATCTACCACAAAAATAAGATGAGGCAAAATTCAGTCGGACAATGTGGAATTTCCGCGAAGAGATTCATAGTTATTCCGGTTTTTCCAGCCGGAGCGTTCTGGTAACGGCGTCAAGAGAACCGGTAATTTCCAACAAATCTCTATATAACAATGGCAGCGTGCTGCTGGGTGTTCTATTCAAATCGAGAGATCTCTGTTAACGTACGGTCGGTTGACCTTGAGCGAAATCAATCGCGAAAGTTACCGGTGACTAGTAAAAAATGCACAAGTTCTTCGTTCTCTTGGTATTTTTGGCACTGAGTGTTGCGGTGCTAGCAGACACGTGGAATATGATGAGCTACCAAGACTGCAAATGGAGCTGCGAGACACAATGCTCCGAAATGAACAAACAAGCGGAATGTGTCAATCAAGGAGGTCTATTTCCGAGGTTTGCCGAGTGTCATTGCTATTAGGAAGCTTATGACGTGCGAGTATGCAGCTTTGTGGGAAGGTGAAAAGGAAGCTCATATATAATTATTATTATCGAGAATTATCTGAATCGGATATTATTATGCTGAAATAAATGGGAAAAACGATGCTAATTTTTATTTATATTTTGATAGTCTATTGTTGCCTAGATAGTAGCAGACATATTTATTATATACCTACCAGAGCGAAATTAATTTGCAAATTGTGATTTGGAACTTACATCATGTGCAGAGTAGGTCATCAGTGCCAACATTAGGCATTTATTATAATTAATGTGCGTTACTCTACTTCAACGAACCAACTGGGTAATTAAAAAAAAGCACAATGATCATGACATATTGTGCAATATAATCCAGCGTTCATCTTTATATCAATGATTGTTTCAGCCTTATAATAAGATTGTCATATACCAAAAATGAAAAAGAAATTAACAGTACAGAGAAAATATCGACTAGCGAGCAATTAGAGGTTCTGATTACTGCTGGTTATATAAGTTAACAAAACATATCTATTATTTCCCAAACAACAAATAACCTCTTTCACGAAAGAATTCATTCACTCCAGAAATTGGAAGATACCTGATTATTTTCACAAATTCAAAAAAAAATTCCATTAATATTCCCAAAATATATTTTATCAAAGAAATGATTGATAATTGATTGGCATCACTCAATGCTCATACTTTGCCTGAATCTTGTAATATTCTCCACATTGAATTAATCATGTTTATTTCTTGATTCCTTTGGAGAATGAATTAATTCAATTCGTTGAGCTTGGTGTACTATTATTTTGTTTTATGTTCTATGATTTGTCTTGCATTACCATTTTATTTTTAACTTTTGGGCTGAATAAAAATTTTCGACATATCAAAATAATCATGTTTCCCAGAATTATTTGGTCACTGGCTTAATTCTACCATAATGAGTATCATTGTATATTAGCCTGCGCACATTTTTTCCATTATGATATTTTTTCTTTCAACTATTTCAGAATATCATAACATAACTTCAAAGCGATTTATCATTCATTGTTATATCTGGATGGTACTATAGTATAAAAACACAGGAACTAGTTTCTCAATTTGTGATGTTCTTTGAGTTTAATGCACTTTATGATACATTCAGATAAAAAGTATTGTAAACAAATTTTGTTCCGTGAATTATTGTTATATGATAATAATCGCTAGTATATTTTCATGAAAATGTATCGTTACGAGGGGGAATACAAAAAGTAATTTTTAATAAAACCTCAATTATATCAGTACATTATGAATCGAAAGTTTGATTGTGATATATCATTGAAAAAGTGATTCTATACCGAATCATAATTTTCAAAAAAATTAAACTTTCCATTTGAAACATAAAAATTGGATGCGCTTCTGGTCGAACAGGAAGTGTCACATATGGTTTGATACTTGCTAAAATATTCATTCATGATATCGAATCGAAATACAGAATTCAAAACATCCAAACACTAACAAATAAGATACAGGGGGGTGATTTCGTTCCGGATCACATGGTATAGACAGGGAAGTACTCTCTTTTTATTTTTCTTCCATTTATACTCTCCCTTCATTGAACACTATTTCTAGTACGCCTAGAAAGCAGATCCTTGTGGGGGCAAGGGCGTACTAGTGATTTTTACGGTAGCGCATTTGCTATTTCACCTGTAGGGAAATCCAGAAAAACCCACAGTGCTATCAGGTCCATTGGTGTATTCAATCCAGATATCCCACCTACCAGGATTGGTATCTAGGCAACTAACAATTGCCTATCGCACCGAGCCGGCTAGAAAAATTCTGTCCTGACCGCGGATTGAACCAGCAGTAAAAAAAACCAAATTAAATATAAGGACCGTGCCATAGATCGCTTGGCCATGCACATACCTATCAACCGACAGTGTTTGTAAAAAAATTGATTTTATTTCTTTCATAAAAGTTGTATTCTATTTTTCGATTCGGAGAAAGAGGAAGCCAAATCATAATTCATCAAACTTCATTCCCTCCACAAAAACAACGAAGTGCCTAATTCTATAAGAGGAATGTAGAATCATTAAAAATGTAGGTAACGTCAGAGTTATTTTATTGATTGTAATATCAGGCAATAGGAGAAATAGGGTTCAGGAACTTGATAATTTTTTTCGAGATAATGAAGTGTGAGGAACTATTTCCTGTTATATTATCAGTCCAGATAGCTGTATGTCCAGATACTTTAATATTCAATTTTACTGGATGAAAAATGTAATTATTATTGAATTAATATTTCGAGATTTCAAATGATGATCGCAGTTCTATATTAGCCTTGACCACAATCTGTGATTACCGCTCTTCCAGATTTCTCAGAGAATACAAGTCGCTCTTTGTGTTTTGTGAACACCTACCTCACTTAGGACTGAGTGCAAATGTTTTCTCCTCGAAATGAATATGATCAAAGTATACTATCCTGAAAGTGATTCCAATTCTAAACAACTCCTCTGAATGAACTTTCTGATTATGTCAAAAAATGAGATGCGGTCAACACCTAAAATTCCTATTTTTTGTTCTCCCCAATTTGAAATTTTAACAACTCATATGCAAGTATTCTGTAATACACCAATTTTTATGTGGAATAATATTTTCTGACAAATCGATAATGAAAAAGTTTTCCATATGGAAATATTTGAATCTCACTGTATATAGTCTTGACCACATTTGGATAGGCATGCCATTATAGGCGTATTCGTCTATTTATGAAACCCTATAAAAAGTAAGTATGTTTCATTCGGTAAAGAGATGGGTGAAGGTCGACCTCTATTTCGTCTCTTGGACTATCACAGATCTGCGAATTAATCTTGGTTCTGGTAACAAGAGAAATACTCGAACCGTAATATATTCAGACAGGCGGTTTAGTCTTTCCATTGTTTCGCTTCAGACGAAATCAAATACAAGAAACTCCTTTTCATTACGAATCCAAGGTTTATCGTGGCGCGATCACGAGATTGATAATGAATAAGCAATTAAAATTGTATTCCATTCAATCTGCCATCTATAAATATTCCATTAGGTGTTTCTCGTAATACTGAACGATGCGGATAGATATCAATCTGTGTATCGACTCAGGTGCAGTCGGCGAATCCATTTTCTGTACGAGCGATTGCAACCGCAAAATTTATCGGGATATAATGGGCATAAATTAATAGAAATGCAGCAATTAAGCATAGTCATTGATTAAGCGGGATGAATAAATCAAAGAAGGAACTTGGAAACTTGTTCAATTATCGAAGGTTAGGTATGAATTCATCTGTAAGATAGTATTCCGAGTTGTTTTCCTGACTGCTTCCAGAAAAAAATTCATGACACATCGTATCCTGAATGGGACAAATGATGAAAGATTCAATCAAAAAATGATCATTGTTCAGAGGTAGTATGGACCTTTTATGACGGATTTAAATATGGGTTAATCCGTTAACCAGCTAACGCTCCCTTACGAACGTCAACCCACAAAAGTCGAAACTTGTCTGAGCAATGGACTAACGAGGCCTTATCATTGAGAATTGAACCCCAGTCTTTCGCTTAACAGGCGACGTACTCAACTCTACACTACCGAAAAAAATGATGAAAATTCCCGTCAAATCGTAGGGTCAGAATCAAATCTAACTAGACATCAAAACCCAACATCAGCAATGGAGGTGTTCTTGGATCTTCTCCCTTTACATCTTGTGATAGGGAAAGAGGCAAGAATGGGCCATTTCAGACTGAAAAAGTCACCGGTATACAAAAGATCGGTAAAAACAGATATCGTGGGACACGTGGAGGGTCATGTACTTAACATGAATACAGACCACAGGTCACCCAAATTTATATTCAACCCGAACTTTTCAGTAATGATAAAGATCGTGAAGAGTGACAAAGAGACAATCTCTTTGAGAACAAGCCCGGCTGGAGCACCTGGTTTACAGATGGATCCAAAACGGAATATGGAACAGGAGCTGGTGTATACTGTGCGGGGAGAAACCTAGGGTACAGTTATCCGCATGAACAACACACATTGTTTTTCAAGCATAAATTTATGCTATACTCCATATTTTTACGGACAACCAACTGGTATGCGAGAAACTGAAACATCTGGCAGACCATAATAGACTTGACTCTACAATGGGTTCCAGGTCACTAAGGTATCGCCAGCAATGAAAAAGCTGATGAGCTTGCAAGACAAGGATCATCAACACCATACACTGGACCCAAGCCAGCAGTGGGGGTACCCAAAACAAGGGTACGGAATCACATAAAAAATTGGGTGAGAACAAAACATAGAGATTACTGGGGAAATCTACCCAGTAGCGCTCACGGGAGAACTTTCATAACAGGACCGTCGAGGAAAAAAATTGAAGACCAGCTTCAGTTTAACAGGAATCAGACGGTTATAACAGGGCTGTGTACTGGACACAAAGGGACAGCTTGACACATACTCTGCGAATGTCTTTTTTATATGTAGATTCACACGAAAGGGAAGCCCTGTTCAAAGAACACCGCGTGAATCAAGGGACAGGAGATAAGATTTAACATTCAATTTGAATTTCTGAAGTTTGTAAGCCTCAGGAAAAACCTCTTTTGGCAGAGAGTTCCAAAGCTCAGCTGTTGTATTGAAGAAAGATTCCTTAGCAATAGAGGTTCGACAGGTTTCCAAATTTACAACAAAGGGGTGGGAATTCTGTACTCATCGAGTCATTCGTCATATTGCCAGGGGTGGAACGATTGATAACAATTCGGAAGAGCATCGACCGTGAAAGTATCTATAGAAGAGAGACAAGTCTCCGACCCTTCTACGATGTTCCAATGAAGTGAGCGAGTCTGTGAGCGAAGAATGACCAACAAGACGAATTGCCTTTCTCTGAATAGAATCGAGAAGCCTCAATGAATGTTTTGATGCCGAACTTCACACATGAGAACTGCATTCCATGACAGGTCGTATCTGAGCCTTGTAGATCATTAGAAGCTGACGAGAAGTAAAGTATTTCTTCGCACGAAATAAAAATCCAAGTTTCTGAGAAGTACTTTTAGCGATCACACATGGTTTTCCCATGAGAGATTGTCACTGATTGAATGTGAGGCTCCAGATCATAAAAGATAACAAATATAACCAATTTTGGATCCAGAAGAATATGACAAACACCCAGCAATCAATCTGCTCAAACTTGTGCAGGTGACAAGGTTGTTGGAATGGGTATCATAAAGTATAGGGACGCAAAGCGCAACAAGCCATAGAGGCTGAAGTACTTTCCGGAGACCTGGCAGTGAATGACAGGTCAGATGGCTTCCACAAGGGGAAAAAAAGACATCAAAACCAAACAGAAAGATTGATATGCAACGACTTAATCGAAATGTCTGAGCTGGAACATTGGTAGGTAATCCAGTAGTATAAAAAATGTTTTTTCCTATAGTGGTCTATCTAGTACAACTTATTCGCGATTATCTTTCGCACACCATTGACAGTGCAAGTGTCGAGGTGCGAACATTATGAAATATTCATTGATATTATAATTGATATTCACGTGTTTCGTTACGGTTGGTTCGAGATTCGTCACAATCCGCTGATCTGACTGCATGAATATTAATAGTGGAGGATTTTTTCTAGACGATAACGAACAAATAAAAAAGTGAAATATTTACTTACAATCATGCCGTGGAAAGATTAACTCACCTGAAACAAAATATATAGTCAACATAGGAAAAAAAAGTGTCAATTCGAAGCAGATTATGTTCAATCGAGTTTTGATTAGACCAATGATATTAATTCAGTTGAGTGATGGAGAGCGAGTTTGTCAAATAAGAATTAGAGAAGATTTGCCATCAATTTTACATCTGATGAATTTCGTGATGAATAAAATGTCGGTTTTTTCCTCCTGTGGTTCCCAAAAGGGCAACAAAGTACTTCTTGTCTACCACGCCACGAATGTCCATCTAGTAACTACAGCAGATGTTTTTAAATCATCAAAATGAAATGAATGAACCAAGACGAATTTCTGACAGAACAAAAATAAAATCTATATTCAACTGCATTTTTTGTGAAAGATTATTTCTGAGTACTATTTGAAAGCCATTGTTTGATGGTGGATGAATTCTTCCTCCTTGATTTTTTTGAGTTTTCAACCCACCACAATCTGAAAAAATAAGAAATAATATTGGAATCTATGCAAGTGTAGACGGGAAAATTTTCAATCTGCCCCAAAAAGTTGCTGCGTTAATCAAAAAAAAAAAACAGTTGAAAGATAAAATCATATGTAAAGTATTTGACAATCATTAGTTCTGTTTTTTTATAGGAAAATTTGAGTTATGCGAGAAAATGCTGCCCAACTAACAGTTATTCCACATGCCGGGGAGAAATGTCTAAAAAAAGGATAATACTGGTAGTACAGGCCTTGAATTTTTAACTTCAAAGTATAAATAATTTATAAGTAGCAACCTTGGTTAATTACAGGAAAGTAATCACCATTAAATCCCCTTCAAATTCCATAAGCCACTTTAGAGCAAGAAACATGTGAGAAATTACCTATTTTCTCCTTCAAAAATGACCCAACCGTCTCGTCGCAAGGATTGGGGCGGTTTGAATTCTGGTATTTTTTAGGGTATAATTTACAAAGCAAATGTCATCATAACCCAATGAATGTTTTGTTATTCTCTCTTGGTGAATATTTACCTAAATGTGACTAGATATAAGCCGTTACGGTCAGGGAATATAAAGGTTATTTAACAGGTCTAATAGTTCAATTATTAACTTGATTTCATACCGTAAGAAGAAGAATATTGACTAATAGGTACATTTCAAAAATTACGCCATATTTAATCAGAATATCTGTTTTACCCATCAATAAATATCGATAATATATTGAATTTTATTTTCTTCTGACAATTTATTCCTAAATAATGGCTGCATATGACATTTTAAAACCATAACTTTGCTAAAAGAGTGTTTTTTTGGAGAAAAAATTCAAACATGTGCAATCAAGCTGAATTATTTTTGCATTAAATCGCATATTTAAAGAGGCCCGTGAATTTTATGAAGGTAAGAACCATCATTTTACAGAAAATTTCGCGCCGCAAGGAGAATATTGTTGAGGAGAGAGCATGTAGCTACCGCATGACAATAATTTTTATATTCCCATACTTATTGTCAGCATTTTATGTAGACCATAGCTGATTTGTTGTGGCAACCAAATTATGAGAAGTTGAGATAGAGATAATATGTATATATGTATGCTATTCATATAAAGAAACCTCTCATTGTTTACTCATTCGTCCAAGGAAATAATTGGTGACAGAAAGGTTGATTTAAGCATGATATTAACTTTTTTCTGGCCAATTTCATGTCAAAATTATTTATTTTTACCCTCAACCTAGTAAACTAAATGTCCAAATATTCCAATTTTTGACGTCCAAATTACTTCGAATTTTTTCCCCACATTGGTAATTACAAGGTAAAAATTACGTGATCTAGTCTTCTTTCAGAAAGGTCGCCGACCTGATCGAAGGTAAGATTAACGTAATTATAACTAGAAATGTTAGGTGACTAATAGAAAGTGTTCCACTCAGAAGGAACTGTTTTTTAATTAAGGCAGAAACTTTTAGAGGTAGATGAAAAATCTGCCCTTCTACACTTGCATAGATTTCAATATTAATTCATATTTTTTCAGATGGTGCTAGGTTAAGAACCCAAAAAACTAAGGAGAGACGAATTTTGCTTTCGCTCTTCTCTATGGATTGATAACTACATGTATCCAATGGTCACAGTGAAAACTTATAAGTAAGAGAAAAAGTCTATGATAGATGAGATATTAATCAGGATCAATTTTACTCCAATTCACTTCGCAATCCTTTTAATATTCTTCGGATCCTAAATGTACGACATTGAATAATTTAACGATATTCTTGAAATTTTTTTCTCGTACGGGTTTGCATTGGGTTATCTTCTTTTCCTCAAAAACGTCCCTACAATAATTTGAGAATGTCGCTCAATCTACCTGGGGAATTCAATTCAATGATCTGTGTCACTAGCTTTTCCTTCAGAAAATTACTCAGGCGACTGATATTTTCTCTATTTGTAAATTGACAGAGTTCAGTAATTTTTCGAAATTGAGTGATGAAATTTTGCCAGACTGAAGGGAATCCAGAAAAAAGTCAGGACTTTGTGGAGTGATTGCATTGTCATTGACCTTTTCAAAAACTGTAGGACCGAAAGGTGTTAGTCAACATTGAAAATTGAAGACCTCTTTTTTTAATCTTGATTGCCATTCAATTATTTAATCGACTTGGTTGTTTATCACTATTTAAATTTTGACGGGATATATTCGATTCGTTACAGCACTATTCAATTTCAAGTCCAGCATTGTTTGTTGTTACATTCTCTCAAGTTGTTGCAATTCCACTATTCTCTGTTCTTCCTCAATCTTTAATATTTTTTCGCGGGATCCAATTTCGGCCAACTTTTATACGAGGAGCCTGAGCTGCTTTCGCAGAATGTCACCTGTTTTGTTGATTTCTGCCATCAATGCCTTTCCGGATCACTGAGTTTTGGACAAAATACTTCCACAGAATATGTTCAGACTTCTGTTCAATTGATTAGCTCGAAGGACCAATATTAGATTGTTGCATATCAAACATCTAACAATCGACAATGTCTATTATCAAATTCGGTAGAAATACAAAATGACTACTCCTTCTGAATGAAATGTTAGAAATATAAACTTCATAAATGTCTCGAATCTTGGGTGAGATAAGAACAAAATTGTAATATCACTTGCAGATTTTTTTATCAGGAAAACAAATTCGCAGAAACCATTCCGTAAAGGTTCATCTATAGACCACAAACTAGATAAAAATGGCTTGGTCGTGCCATCAACAGGATCGAAGGTTACACGCGAAGTAGTTCCTTCATCGATAGAAATAATGTTGAATTTAAATTATCCATTCCATATAGAACTGTTCAATGACACACCCAGTATTCTATAAATAACTTGGACTTGCTTCGACCGAGATGTTGTTTACAGAATGCTGTAATAATGGAACTGGCTTCAATGGTACAATATTCAATAGTTATAGCGACTGATGTTAGGATGGCGCTAGTTTCAACAATTATAAACTATTCAACGACCGGCACAGAGAGCCATGGTTTGAAATATATTCACCTTCGGGGCAATTTCAATTTGGATGGAAAGGGAATGAGTTTGCGAATCATTCAAAATATCATTATTTCTCTGGCTGGTATCACAAACAGCGTTGAATTGATTTTTAATAATTAGGAATGACAAAATTGTGAACTGATATTGGGCTGCTTGGCCTCTAGTCAGTACGAGGTCGATGAAGTCTTCTTATTTTTGAAAATCACTCTTAGAGTATCGTATCTTCATTGCCCTACCGTGTGTTCAGATTGGCCCAAACGAATTGTTCTTCAAGATGATTCAAAATCGCGGCTGACATGACCCCTATAAACTACATACTATAGTCTTTGCTGACTAGTCATGATACCGGGGAGGAAGATATTGGGTGGAGCAGTGATGGAAAAGTGTGCCTCTTTGACACTGGATTTCCAATATTTCGACAGCGAATACTGTCATCTTCACGGGAGCTACAAATAATAAGCAATTTGTTCAAGACATGGAGAGGAGACTAAAACAACAGTCCTGCTTAGTGTGTTAACAAGAATAGTTGCTATCAGTGCGATGGTTAAAATGTATGAAAATATGAGCACAAAGAACATAAGTGTGAATGATTAGCTGACTAACATCGAAAACGTCAAAACAGTTGAAATTCATTATCATTACTTTATGAAATTAACTTATAACGTGTTTTTGTCACGTGCGGCAAACACAGAGTGGTATTAAATATTTATATTTTATATCGAATTTAAAAATGAAATTCGATATTAAATATAAATATTATTTTACTCTCCTTTTGAATCATTTTTCAAATTGAAAAAAGGTCAGATAATTATATATATTTGCGAAAAACCAAATCGATTTCTGTTCAGTTGATTGTTTATAAACTTTTGCAATTTTTTCAAGCGGCACTTCATTTTTTCAAAATCACACCAATCCGAATCGAATGACACCTCGTTCATACTTTCCGGAGGCGGAAAAGAAAGTTTGACCTGAAAAGTGAGAAAAAAATTCATTTTGGGTAAGACCCATTAGAAGGCATTTTCATCTTGACCGACCGACATGACGGTAGCAGATTTTTCAGACCGTTTTTACTTCAATAACATTGCTCAAGTAACAAAAATCATGAAGGCATGCTATTTCAAATGATTCAACCAACTATTCACAGTATACACAATACAATTTAAAGTATTTTTTCCGTAGTTTTTTGGGTTTGTAACCTACCACAATCTGAGAAAATGAGAGTTAATATTGAAATCTATACAAGTGTAGAAGGGAAGATTTTCAATCTACACCGAAAAGTTGCTGCGTCTGTTGAAAAACAGTTCTTTCTGCATAGAACGAGTCCAATAGTCAGCAACTTCTCGTATCGTATAAATAAAATTTTGCCTATCAAATATATCAAATTTGTTGTTGTTGTTATCAAATATATCAAATTTGATTTATAGCAGAAGTGGCTGACTAATTGGACTTGTTCTATCCAGAAAGAACTGTTTTTCAATAGACGCAGCAACTTTTCGGTGTAGATTGTTCGTTCGTTTTCGTTAACCAGCTGACGAACGTCAACCCTCAGAAGTCGAAACTTGTGCGAGCAATGGATAAACGAGGCCTTACCTTTTAACGTGCGATTACCCAGCACGGTGGCCCGGCGAGGATTCGAACCCCGGCCTTCCGCTTGATAGGCAGATATGCTAACCACTACACTACCGAGACCGCTACGACGCGATTGAAAATCTTCCCTTCTACACTTGTATAGATTTCAATATTAATTCTTATTTTTTCAGATTGTGGTAGGTTACAAACCCAAAAAATTACGGAACAAATATTGATCCACCACAAAATAATAACGTTCAAATAGTAATTTATAGTAGTAGTGCAGCGCCGTAAGATTTATACCTCTGAATCTAGGGCAGGTCAGCCCGCGACGAAGTCTCTCCCGTATATATACCTGCGTACGCCTATGAAGAATCATCGCGATTTCTCCACATGCGATTTACGGGTTCCTGGAAAATGACGTTCGCTACGACGCGATCCCTCATCTGCGTTTACAATCTAGTCAGGGACGGCGCTAGGAGATTCGTAACAATATTAAAAATTATATACAGTGGCTTTTTTAAAAGTCGTTTTTTGAACGGGTCAATTCAAAAAATTGAAAGTTGGGAATGTTAAATTTTTTTATAATCGAGATCGCACATTGCCGTCCAGCAGTTTTTATGAAGATTCGTTGACCTGCCCTGGATTCCAAGATTTCACAATTTTTTTTTTTTGTATTGCTGAAAATTATTCAGAGAGTACATCGAGGGTGACGGTCATACTCCACAAGGGCAAGACTAAAACAAAATACTATTTATTTTCAAATCTATAATAGGTTTCGAACAGCAAGGATATCCTGGCATGAGTAAGACTAAGTGACTTTCCCCGATTTGAACTGAAGAATACTTCGGCTGACCCTCAACTATCTGAGCCCCCAACGCCTCGAAGATTGTATATCAGATCCCCCCTTGACTTTATGAGGCATACTGTTTGGAAGTGTACGCTATTCCAGCGCGTATATTTCACTATTATTGAAAGCTAGGTCCATTGAAAAATTGGTCAAAAAACTTTGTAGTGCAGATAGGTCTATTCAAACTAGTTCGACGTGAAAAATACTCAATTATCAATAGTAGAATATTATTGACATTCTCATGAATCTGGACATGTTAATGGTCGAGTCTCAAGTGAGTAGCTCAGAAAATGTACAGGAGGAACAGTTCTCGAACATGGAATCCAAATAGTCCAAAAAATCACGGTCCGAACGTCAATTCAGTAGCTTAGAAAATTATGGGAAGAAACAATAATATACTTTAGTCTGTGATTTTCAGTAGACAGTTCAGAAAAACATAACAGCCTTCAACAACCTCGAATCAAAATCTTAAAATTTTGTTCCTTGAATAAAAATTAACTATTATTCTGAAAATCATATTTATTCCAACAACTGTAACGAAGAGTATTTTTGCGTCGCAACTTCAATACAGGATAGATCTTTTCCTGACCTAACTTAATCGTCATTATTTATTGAGAGCAATCTACACCTTAGTTTGATCCTCGAATTCTGAGATAACATGTATATTATAAAATCTTTTTCGAAAATAGTATTGCATCGAGATCCACAATTTCCACACCCCATAATAATGAAATGATACAATTTCTACCTTCCTCTGCCTATGATATAGCTGCCAAAAATTCTACTGAGTCCTAAAAGCTTTTCAGCGAACAGCACACGATGAAGTGCTTCGAGGCTACAAAATTCCGCAATCAATACAGAGAGTAACAACTCTATTTACGCCAATGGCAATCTAGTTAGTGGCTTGTAGTTACTTTAATTAATGTCCAACACGTTCCATTTTGCCCTGGACAATTTATTTGTCATCGTGACCATTTAGCGGATTTAGCACCAGCTTAACACCTTTCAGAGCACACAATTCTAGAGCTATGACTCTATCTGGGCATTAAGATCGTTTTAAATGCTAATTGAAACCGAGTCTAATTAAATCACTGAACTTATCAGTTAGATATGCATGTGGTGTACATTGTTCTAAAAAATTGCTCTTTCGTAAAATCATCTCAACGTGAGAACTTTTATCAGATGCAATCATCCAGAGTGATGATATTATAAATTTTTTTCAGGATCGAACGCATAGATGAGCTGAGAGAATATATGTAATGCAATTGTTCCTGGGAATCAAGTATTTTGTTCTCTGTAATTGGTGGAATTCATATCCTACCTTGTGTGGATATGGAATCAACATGTTTACGTGTGGGAGTAGAAAATAGTAGTTAATAAATAAATGTACTTATATCGGAAATATTTTCTAGTTTATTGAGTCAAGTTTGAAAAGTTACGATTAATATTTTTTTGTGTGAAAATGAAGGACTTACATTTAATCTTCACACAAATAATCAACTGAAATTATACAGCCTAAGTGGTTAAGGCCACTCCACTTCATAGTCGTGGGTCACAAAAACAGACTTTTTTTGCCTTTTTTCAATTTGGCATTACTAATTCAATTTGTATCGTTCAATATTGTTTTTGATGAAGTTTTTTTCCTGAATAGTTTTTTATAAATATCGAAAGAATATTCTATATCTGAAATTGATTATCAATATGATACTTGAAAGGAACTTCTGAAATATTCACCTGGCCGAAGGAAAAATCAACTGAACAAATCGAAGGGATAGTGGCCATATCTACTCTTGTTGTACACGTCCGAGGGGGACAAAATCTTCACCCGAATATGATTGCGGATACCCGCTATCGAAACGTCGTGAGTACATTCAACATAATTTTTTTGATCAATCAAACCTTGATTTTATTATTGTCCAAAAAATCCACTTCAACCTTTTGATTGGATTTGATTTCCTTACTTGAATTGTATTTTTATCCTTCGTAGAAAAATCGCAGCTTTTCAATGCATTTTGTCGCATTTTGATATGACCATTTTTTCCTCATTGTTTTTTAGTTTGAATAACGTTGTTTCTTGACGCCATTTTCGAAGGTATCACATTGCAAAAATCGACTTTCCAAAAATGGGAGTTTGTAGTTCAACTCTTCGACTATCCAAATCCGTTTCGTTTATTGCTCTACGATTATCCGTAGGGCAAGATATAACAATCTACTGGGACACTTTTTTTAGTAACAAATTAGATTGTTGTTAACCTATCAATTGTTTCCCAACCAAATTGAAACTGTGGTTTCTACTAGTTGAAAGCTTCCCAAATTCACAGTTGCACCCCCCAAATGCATTTCAACATTTTTTAAAAGAATAATGGAAAAAACGCCTTTTTTTTTATATTCCGAGCGCAATAGTTGAGCAACAAATTAGAATATCGACATCGAGCCAACGCTAATCGATAGATTTTTCAATAATCCACAACTTTCAATTGAACTTTTATTCGATCCGACCGACAGTTTTCATTATATAAGCAAAAAACAAAAAAAAATAACGATTTCCGGCATTCAACCGCTAATTGTTGCTAAACGCACGGACAGAATCTGGCGCAAACTCTAGGGGATAATAAGGACACCTGTGTCTGCCGGAATCCACAGCTATTTTTCGGGTAGGCGAAAATGTTACGAAAAAAGTTCATTTGATTGCACTAAGAGTACTGTAGACCGTCTCAGAGAGCGTACATCATACCAACTTGGTCATTTGGACGGCACAAATAAATTTAGTTAATTATTGGTGTGATGAGTAGATGTAAAATACATGTAAATTCCATAAAACAAACATCACTTGTCACAATTCAAACTTGAAGATAATTCGCTAAATTCATTGATTTTTGAAAATGCTTTCTTGGATTTTTTTTAATAAGTAGACAGATCAGATGTGACGTCTCTACAAGGTTGTTCCTGGTAATTGCCTACCCAATCGTTGAGTGAAATATAAAGAAATTAGCATATTTACGGGTGGAAATAGAAAAAAAACAGTATCAGTAGATTAGGCATTCTAATCTAATCTACGACCGATGAATTTGATGGGCAATAACAATGGACGACTTTTCTTTCTTATCAAGAGAAAATTATATGTTCTCCCAATCGCGAAAACCTTTACATCTGTAAACTAGATACCCAACATATTCAATTTGAATGCACAATCACAATGTTCCAAGTCTGTTGAAAACATTAGAATTTGAAACCGAAAAAAATTAATGAGATATAAATAACAAGGCATGAAATTAGAACCAGGCAAAGGTTATCGAAGGAACACCTACAGTTCAATGTTCTAGCAACGGAACCATCCTCTAGGTTGAAGGAACTTAAATAATAATGATGTGGTAAAGTCATCCTAGTGGTGAATAAGACAATTCTTGGTGCCCACTAACTGGATACAGCTTTCTGAGCGAAACAAGGTTGTCTGGTCTTGATAGTTGGTTCGAAATGTTTTTTCCGTTAACCGGCTGACGAATGCCAACACTCAGAAGTCAAAATTTGTGCGAGCAATGGATCAAGGAGGCCTTTACTTTTACCGTGTGAATCCCAGCACGTTGGCCCGGCGGGAAATTGCACCCCCGTCTTCCGCTTGATAGGAGGACGTGCTTACCGCTACAGCTCTGCCGAGAACCACTTGTGATGTGACGTTGGTGAGAGGAATTACATTCGAACCACTCTCAATTCTCATTAATGTTTGAAAATATTCCAAAAGTGTCAAAATTCAAGATTCGTGTTCTTAATGAATTCAGCAAGAAAACGTGATATCCACTGGATGCGATATAAAGATTGTAAGTTTTTTTTTACCCTCCTGAGGTGATTACTCATGTATGGATGTGTCCACAAGAAAGGGCCTTGTGCAGTCAAGAACAACTGCAGTTCTAGAAACGACCAGAAAAAGTCGAGCCGGTATCGATCTATAGCAACTGTAGTACAATTCCCTGTCGTCTTTTGACATATCTTGAAAACTAGATACAGAATTTTGCTTTCAGCACACTTAGTATGCATCCAACGTGAGAAAACATAACATGAACTTTCGAACTGGATAATTTTTTAACAATCCGAAGAGAATTTTCAGGACTTTCCTAACTGAAACACAGCGAATCAAAAAATTTCATTCTTGTTATTTCTTGTGCTGAATATCGGTTAGGCAGCATCTTCCTCCAGGCAGTTCGATCTACCGAAAACCCCAGGGAAATATGAGAAAATTCGATGTTATAGTGTTTTCAAGGCTTCAATAAATACTAAAATGAACATACATATTTCTCAAGATGGTCATTAATTGTACTATGCACTGTCTCGTTTGGGATGGACTTCTGATAGCGGGCTATGTAGCGGTAGGTTGCGCAAGGTCATCCTCATCTGGAAAGGAGGACAGTGTATTTCTTCATCAGCCACTCCGTAGCTTCAATCGAACGTTAGAACAATGATGAAACTCGTGAGTTTACCTCAAAAAATGAAGGCTTCAGAGAATAGTTCATAGCTCCTTCATCTTCAACTTCCTCATTCTCTCGTAGTTTATATGTATATCTCCTGGCCGGAATAAGATCTTTCGCAATCAGCACACATCCTTGAGCAGAATTGGCCTGCCAGTGAGGATCATTTCATATCCAAATTGATCAGAATCCTTCTACCGACCCAACCAAAGTTATAACCGTAGGAACACAGATCCAGCACATTGCAGTGCTGTTTCTACAATTGAAGGGAGTAAGGAGTTCTATGCGCTGGTTCGGTATAGCTTCTACCGTGCATCATGCAGAAGAGTGCGTTTTTCTTACCTCCCTACACATTCTCGGGCATATTGTTTAGATGAAGCTCGAGAACCATTTGCACCCCTTTTTTCCAAGATGGCGGCCACGGACAAGGGTGGCGACCCCACAAACACAGATTTAAGCTTACCCTTACCCTCATTACATATCAAAAAAATTAAATTGCGTCTTCTGAGAAACGCACGCAGCATATAACATTTCAATGGCCTATCAATTCAATGATTTGGGAAGAGATAACACAACAGAATGTTCATATCCGCACGTTGAACCTAAAATCGACGATGATGATGACTATGGATATATCTATGAGGTTGATCTAAGTTACCTTAGAGATCTTTTTGAATGTCATAAAGATCTTCAACTTTGCCCCGAAAGTATCATACCCGCTACAGCTAAATCTAAACAGAAAAAATTACTCAAAACTTCGAAAGTAATGAATTTAGGCCTTGTAAATAATATAGGTAGGACGGGGGAACTCGATGCTTTTTTTTTGGAATACAACAGAAGTTTTTTATTATGTTACATGATGTTTCCATAAAAAATGCTGTAACAAAATAACTTCAGTTCTTTTTTCTCATTTGTTCCGGAATGGGAGACTTCACTGGAAGAAAGCTCACCAAAGGACTAACTGTACAAGTGTTTTCAATGGAATATTGAAACAGGTTTCTATCTGTATACCGGATACCGGATCATCGTAACATAATCAAATATCAACGTGGTTGAAATTGTACACCTACTCAGCGTTATTCCTGTTGTTGATAACACAATATGAAAGTTTATTTTGAACCGCATATTCGAGATTATCGTGAATAGAACGTAATCATTATTTCCTGAATGTTTAAAAATAGAACGGCTTGCTTCGGAGTCAACAAGTTTAAATCATAGAACAATGCGAGTTGCAATACCTATACAGTCGGTGACTCAATTAATCGAAATTTCTATGTTCGTATAACAACTATATATTTTATAACTTGGGAATCAAAGAGAATGTTTTAAAAAAGATTTTTATTCGAGTTCCAATTGTTAGGAAACTCTTCTAACTTGTTGCTTTGACTTTATTTGAATATTTGACTGAAGGACTTGAATGTTGAAACTTGTGTCTTCAAAAAAGATCTTAATGAAACTTTTCTCAACGGAGAACTAAATGAAACTGACTTCTCAAAGTCACATACGAATTCTTCCCAGCACTCCGTTATCTGCGTCGCCAACAACAGACTGCCAAGAAAGCATTTCCTGTTTATCATGCAACAATGTTGCAATGAGATATTACTACTGAGAAACTATATTTTTTATAAGTCCATAAGGGCTGCGAGGACGTAACACCTCCCCCTATAAGAATTTTTATTATATCAGAATGATTTCTATATCAGAATGAATAATAAAAATTCAAGAATGAATAATAAAATTCAATATGAAATCATAGTTAGATGAGCCTCCTCAAATAGTACAATAACATCATTAAAATCATCAAAATGAATATAGTTCAATATCAATTAAAACAATGTACATTATATGAGGAATAAAAATAATAAATGATTATACAGTGAGAATTAAATCCTTTTAGGAGTTCTTCTCGATGTAGATTCTGCAACTGGGGATGATGGGGTATGGAAGACGATTTCTTCCGATCCATTATCGTACATTGGGGTAAGATGAATCGATGGTCTTCTTGATACCATTGACTTCACATTACAATAGTTGAAAATCTGGGAACAGCATCCTCTTGGGTGATGTCCGTCGTCTGAGTTGGAGCTTGTTGTGAAATATCCAAAATATCTTTTTCTGATGCAACATTTGAAAATTATCCAAATTATGACAAATAATATGAGTACCATGCAAATATAAGTAAAAGTACTCAAATGTTTTTCAGTGAATGGTTCATTAATTATTTTATTCAAAGTTTTATCATATTCTTGCAGTTTTTCTTGAGCAATATTTAATTCATCAAGATTCAGGTGATTAATCTTCACTGGCTTGATATTTGGAAGTTCTTCTCTCTTCGGGAGTTGATCACAACAATCATAGGTTATTTCAGGAATGTACAACTGAAGTTTCAAAGTTCTATTGTTGTCTGAACTTGCATATACTCTTGTTGTACCAATAAATGCGCTACACTTTGGCTCTAAAGTCAAAAGTGAGTTTTCTTGAATTATTTCTGTCTCTGAGTTTTTCTCTGGACATGTTGTAGTTACAGGTAGTTGATTTGATACAGTTAGTAACCATTTATCATCAACTAACTTTTGTACGTTATAATCTTCAATAGCAATTATGACTTTCTCACAATTTGGCATTATTTTTGATTCCATTAAGATTGAAATTTCACAAGGTGATTCATGTGAAAGCGTTTTTGGAAAATGATTGAAACATATTCGAATTTCGTTTTCGAATATTTCAGAACATTCCTCTTGTTTGACTGTAATATATTGTTTGCTATCCCTTGCAATTGCTGCATATTTAAAAAGGGGTAATATTACATGAAAAAGGTTGGTTTTAGGGTCTTTTGTTGGGACTGAATAAATATGATAGAAATCAAAATCTGAGTTCTCTACTAATGGTACATGTAATATGAAAACAATTCTTTCATTTGTTTGAAAAGCTTCAAGTTTTATTAATGAAATAAATTCTGAAATATACTGGTGAGTTGGGTTGAAAGGTAAGTTTCCATGAGATAAGGTCATAGAAATTTTCGTTAGTTGTTCGATCAAAAGATTCGGATCGATTACTGAAGGGTGCAAAATCTTTAGTCTTGCAAAAGTTATACTGTTTATGATATCATTCAATTGATCTGAAATGATCATGTTGGATTGAATAATTTGCTCAATTTTCTCCAGTATTTTCAGTTGAAGTTCAAAATAATACTTAGTTTCTCGATTTCTAATCATTTCTTCCTCTATAATTTTCAAATCTTTATTAAAAGTTTCTTCATCAATTCTCAACTTGTTCAGGGTGGAATTGAAATTCGAAATAGTACTTGAAATAATCTGAATTTGATTTTTCATTAACATTTGTAAGTTTTTATCATCTTTTTCAAGTTTATTTATACACTCGTTATAATATTCTCCATCAGATGCGTCTAAGTTTCCTGTGATTATTTTCCAAACTGAGCCTATTCCATTTAATAAGCCTCTCTTGAATCTATTTGTTGTACTTAGAGCAATTTCTGAAAATTTACTTTTTATTTCTTGGGTCATGGTATTCAATAATGAAAGTTGAGCTGAGAATGCCATTTTGAAGTTTGGATTCACATCATCTCTATGTAGTAATTCTCTCAATGACTGTTGAACATTTTGGCTTTGTTCAAATGAATTTTTAAGTAATGAAATATTTTTATAAACAATGATTTTGTACTCATCGTTCGATATTTTAGCTATTCCTTCCTTTTGAAAGAAAATACCTGCGGGTGTGTTTATTTTTTCTATTCTTGCTCTGGCTGTGTTGAGTGCCCTGGAACAATAGATACTGGTTTCAATCTATCAAAATTAACCGTACTCGTTCCATTTTCTATCTCTATTTCGGCTGTATTCGTGTTTACTATACGAATCACTTTGTATGGTCCATTATATTTATTTTTCATTTTATTGCCTATTTGAGATTCTCTTAAGTATACGAGATCGCCTACCTTATATTTCGGTAAATTCTCTCTTACATGTTTGTCAAATCTTGTTTTTGCCTTTTCTTTTGCTGAGTTCAAGTTTGTTTTGACATTTTCATAAATAAAATTTGCAGTATTTTTCATATCATTTACATAATTCGATTGAAGTTGTTCTTCACTATACAAAACCTCATTTTCGTCATCGCGAATATGACCAAAAATTATTTCTTCAGGAGTATATTTAGTTGAAGTTGATTTGCTTCTATTATAGGATTTTATGCAATAAGGTAAACCTTCAATAATTGGTTTATTTGGATAATCATTATGAAATGCTCGTAATGAATCTTGCAAAGTTGCATGAAATCTCTCAACTACACCATTAGTTTGAGGATGTGCTACTGCATTTTGAGTAATTCTGAATTTATATAACTTCGATAAATCTTTCATATGTTGGTTATTAAATTCTCCTCCGGGGTCAACATGTATTCTTTTTGGTATTGGATAGTGTTGAAAATAATGTAATAATTTCTCAACAATAGTTGTGCCTTCTTTATTTTCCACACGGTATGCTTGTGCAAATTTGGAAAAATTATCGACAATAGTCAAAAGTGTACAATTTCTTGTTATACTCATCAAATCAATGTTGATGTGTTCAAATGGTTTGCTTGGAGTTTCTGTTATTACTAACGGATAGTCATTATTTTGTCTATTCGTTTTCGTTCGATTACATACTTGACATTTCTTTATAAAATTTTCAACATCTGTTTTCAAATTTTGCCAAATATATCTTTCACGTATTCTTCTAAATGTTTCGTTTATTCCTTTGTGTACCGAGGTTTTACTCGTATGATAATTTTCTAAAATATTTTCTCTTTCATCTTGTTGTGGTACTTTAACTATATCAAGACATATTGTAAACGTTATGTCCTTTTCTCTGAAAATATAGCTCAAAATATCTAAGAATGGAAGATGTTTCACTGGATTAATAAAATAATTCTTCGTCTGTAATTTATTTTTCAATGAATAAAATATTCTGAAACAATCTTTCAGACTTAGTGAATCTATTTTTAACGTTGGTATCTGAATAAGATAATATTTCCTTTGTTGAAATTTGAGACTCTGTCTTATCGTTAATAACTCGGTCAAGTGCAATTGTTGATCATCTGGATCTACGCACGTATCTTTTATTACCGTATTTAAATGCGGGGTTTCGCGATTTTCATTAGTTGGAACTAATAATATGATATCATTGTGTGCAACAAATATCAAATTATCATTTGTTTGTTTGATTTTTTCAAAGTTGATGAGTGACTGAGTTTTTCTTTTCTCTAGGAATTCATGAAATTCTGAGAGAAATTCATTTTCTTCATTTTCTGAACCTGTTTCTGTTTCTGAATCTGAACTTTCTGAGTTTTCTGTTAAAGCATTTATTTTTATTCTTGAGAGAGCATCAGCATTTCTGTTGTGTTTCCCAGGTTTATAATCTATTTCATATTCATATTCTTCTAGTTGTAACTTCCATCTCATTAGTCTTGAATTTGCATTTGTTATAGAAAATAAGTATTTCAGTGGCTTATGGTCACTGAGGATTTTAAATCGTCTGCCGTATAAGTAAGGCCTGAAATGTCTCACTGCCCAAATTATACTTAATAATTCCTTTTCTATAGTTGAATAACGTGTTTCTGCGCCATTTAATGTTCTTGATGCATACGCTATCGGTAAATCTTTTCCTATTTCGCCTTGTGATAGTACTGAACCTATCGCAAAATTACTTGCATCGCATGTTAGTAAAAATTCCTTTTCAAAGTCTGGATATTGCAAAATTGGTGCTGTTATCAAACATTTCTTCATTTTTTCAAAACAGTTGATACATTTTTCATCAAAATTAAATTCTTTATTTTTCTTCAATAGATTTGTCATAGGTTTAGCCATTTCTGAGTAATTTTTAATAAATCTGCGATAATAACCTGTCAAACCTAAGAATGACTTTATTTCTTTTTGATTTTTTGGAACTGGAAACTTAATTATAGCTTCAATTTTCATAGGATTCGGTTTCACGCCATCCTTTGTTACTACGTGCCCTAAATATTGTACTTCTCTTCTCAAAAATTCACATTTACATGGCTGTATCTTCAAATTATGTTGTTTCAATCGTTCAAATACCTTTTCTAATCGTTTTATATGTTCTGACAAAGTTGAACTATAGACTATGATATCGTCCATATAAGTCATACACATTTCTCCTTGTAAACCTGTCAAAATATTATCCATTGCCCTTGAAAATGAGCTTGGAGCATTTTTCAATCCAAAAGGCATACGCAAGTATTCGTAGTGCCCATGGTCTACGCTAAAGGCTGTTTTTGGAATATCTCTTTTTTCTATCTCGATTTGGTGAAACCCAGATGCGAGATCTAGTGTTGTAAAATATTTACATTTTCCTAACTGATCTAGCAGTTCATTTATATTAGGAAGTGGATATTTGTCTCCTATCGTTATTTCATTCAACTTTCTGAAATCAATAACCATTCGAAATTTTTGTTTTCCGCTTGAGTCTAACTTTTTCGGGACTACCCATACTGGACTGTTCCATGGACTCGTTGATGGTTGAATTATATTCTGTTCTAATAAATTTGCAATTTGATTTTTCACTTCTTGCTTCAGTACATAAGGATATCTATAATTTTTTACTGAAATAGGACCTTTTCCTTGAGTGTTTATTTCATGTTTTACTTGATTTGTAAATGTAAGCTTATCATTTTCTAAAAAGAATATGTCTTTGTACTTCAAACACAAACTTACTATTTCATTTTTTTCTTCATCGTTCAAATGTTCTATTCTCAATTCTGAAATAATTTTTTCTTCACGGTCGTTACTTTGGAAATTATTTATTTGAATATTTTCCTCACTTGTTTTTTCTTGTATTGTTTCAAGTTCAATTGGGAATGTTTTGATACTTTGATCTCTTTCTGAAAAATTCACAATTGTTGTTATGAATTTCTTGTTTTCGTTTATTTTCACGAAACAATTTGGTATTTTCACACCTTCAGTTATTTTTATTTCAGGACAAATTCCTTCTTTCAAGTTTTTATTGTTGGAAATTAATTCAACAGTTTGAATTGTTCTCGCTGGAATTGTTATGATTGAACTTACTTGGTTTTCATTTATATCATCACAATATAATGGAATGTCTTTGAAAAATAATTTTAGTTTTTTATTGGTAATATCTATTTCTGCTTTCATTTTTTCGAGAAAATCGATACCTACAAGTCCATCATAGTTGAAATCAAAATCAATTATGTAATATCTATGCATTAGGTTGTTTGGACCTACATTTATGTCTATACTTTGAGTTATTCTTGTATCACTTTGAGGATTATTTATTCCAAAAATTGAAAAATTTTCTTCGTTTAATCTCTTCATTGGATTTTTCTTTATAAATTTTTGTGCTACATCAAATTTCATGAGTGAAATTGGTGCGCCTGTGTCTACTAGAAATTTATTTCCCTGTCTATCCTTTATATAATAGAGTTTTTTATTTGGTGAGTTCAATATTATTGATAATTGAACATCTCTTCTTCGTCGTTCTGGTGTGAATATGTGATTTCGTTCTGTGCGAAATCCTGTTCGATCTCCGGTTGATTCTGTAATTGATTTTCGGGTATGCATGAATTTTCCGGAACCATAGCACCCGATAGACTCGATTCCGCCATGCAGTTTAAATGATTTACGCGGTTGTTTTGCGTTCTATTTTCACTTATATTTTTCTGAATGACTGACGGTCTATTCTGTTGTATTATATTATTTCGTTGTTGAGTACCTGATGTACTTGGAATATTTCTATTCGAATTTGACTGATTAATTTGATCAGTTCGATTCAAATTTTTATTTTTGTAGCAATTTGAGTTTGTATGACCTGGTATTTTGCAAAAATTACAAAATTTTTGTATTTGTTGGCTGTTAGTTACACGATTGTTATACCCATAATTTTCCTTTGGATATGGTTTATTTGTGTTGTTTGGTTTTGAAACCGTTTGTTTCGAAATTCTGAAATTTTTCAGATATGCAATGTTTTCTTCTTCAATTAGAAATTGTTCTGCTTCATCTAAAGTTTGTGGTCTTTGTGAGCGTATCACAGAACCGAAAGGCTCGTTTAGCCCTGCTAAAACTGTTTTTAGTGCAATCTTTTCATGTGATCTATTCAATGCTGCTTTTTCTTGAACGTTGAGATTTTGATCAAGAGCTACACTGTTTCTTAATTTTGTTAACAAGTCTTCTATTCTTTGAACAAAAGATCTTGGAGTTTCATTTGTTTTTTGAAATGATGAAGTTAAATCCCTCAATAATCCTTCCGTATCTCTACAATCTCCGTAGTGACCTATCAATAATTCTCTTATGTTTTCCCATGTTTGTAATTGTCTACTGGAAATGAACCTTTTAGCCCTACCAGTCAGTTTGCTTTTTATTATGAAAATAAGTGCATTGACTTGATTTTCATCTACGTTTGCTGATACAAAGTTACATGCTTCGATGAAGTCATTTAAAGTTGCTTGATCTCCATCGTATTGTGGAATCATGTCTCTTAACTCTTTCAGTGAAAAACCTTCGTTTTCATTTGCCATTTTTTTTTTCTTTTCTTTGGGGTTGGGAATAAGGAAAATATGCCTCAATTCACCTTTTTGGATAGAAACAATAACTTACAGAGCAATGACGAGGAGAAGGAACTTCATGCAGGCTCGCCTCACTTCTTCCGTTGATTGTTCTTCCTTTTCTTTGTTGCGTGAAGTCGTCAAGTACCAGGAAAGGTGCCGCTGGGACAAGTACGCCTCCGCTTCTTTTTCTTTCTTCGTCTGCGTCTCGAGGAACCAGGAAAGGGGCCGCTGGAACTCGATCACGTCTTCTTTTCTTCGATGAGCCAGGAGTTGTCGCTGGGACTCGAACGTTGGAGCTTTTCACGTTGGCTTCTTCAACCGTTGTGTTTCTTGATCCGTTCACCACTGTTTTGTTTCGACAGTTTTTTTTTTGGCAATTTTTGGATCCGTTCACGACTGCGCCACTTTTATAACTTGGGAATCAAAGAGAATGTTTTAAAAAAGATTTTTATTCGAGTTCCAATTGTTAGGAAACTCTTCTAACTTGTTGCTTTGACTTTATTTGAATATTTGACTGAAGGACTTGAATGTTGAAACTTGTGTCTTCAAAAAAGATCTTAATGAAACTTTTCTCAACGGAGAACTAAATGAAACTGACTTCTCAAAGTCACATACGAATTCTTCCCAGCACTCCGTTATCTGCGTCGCCAACAACAGACTGCCAAGAAAGCATTTCCTGTTTATCATGCAACAATGTTGCAATGAGATATTACTACTGAGAAACTATATTTTTTATAAGTCCATAAGGGCTGCGAGGACGTAACATATATGAATAGGACCACTATTCACAACAACAATAATGACCTGGACGTTATAATTAACGGCATAGGGTATTAAAACGTAGGTACTAGGCCGTTATATCCATAAGAACAAAAAACTATGAATATCCACATCTTCAAAACCACAATATAATTATGTATAAACACTTTTGCTGTTCTTCGAAGGAAATAGCAACAGGTTTCAATAGATTTAATAATATACACAATGGAAGTCTGAACCATTATCATTCAACAATAAATCCTGATTCACTACTAGTGAAAACTTTTGACAAACGTTTGTCAAAAAGCGTTGCGATAGTGACAAGTTAAGTTCCATGTAATTTCTCATATAACTACTGAATTTCATTGATTTTTTCTAATCGTACCTTAGAGACTTATTGAAAAAAAACATGGAAATTATGAGGCAACACTCGCCTGATCATGCATATAGCCAACAAAGTTATAGAGCATGAAATTCCCTAGAAAAGTCCATACTTGAAAATTGCGACAGTTCATTTCCAGATTTCCAGAGCTTGAAAAACAACAAAAAAGCTAAAAATCAGCCGTTTTTTATCCACCCATTCCAAATTGAATGTCAAAACCGACATTATTGATATTAATTCTTCGAAATGTTTCAAAAAGCTAATTACAATCGCAGTTGTTGGTTCGAACATCCATATTAAGCAATGAATCAAACATCATTTTATTATACTATTTGGAAAATTCTTGTAATCATGTATTGTTGAACAAAAATTCGATTAACGACAAATACTTCTTCCTGAATTAGATTTGTCCTATTTGAATAGTAATGAATAACAGTCACCTTAATCATGATCTATATTTCTCTATGAATTAACAAAAAAGAGGTGAGTTTGGTGAATTTGAATTTACACTCTATATCTAAATGAATGCATATGGATGTTCGAACGAGGTTTGAACCTATCATATACAGTGTGTAACAATGAAAACTTAACAGAGCCGTTGTTGAATAAAAAAAGTAAGATTAAAAAAAAAGCTCGGACACGTCGATTTCTAATTAAAGGGGGACACCTTTCAGACTACTCAGATTTTTTGTAGTATGCACCCCCTCGGAGGGGTGCGTCCGACGACCCTTATTTAGATAGGGAAAGTAGGTCGAGTGGCACCTTGTTTCAAAGGTCTTTCGAATACCTTTACAACTCTGTTAACAGAAAATTTTTGTGACGATTAGTTTTCGAGATAATTTGAAGTTTCAAAGGTATTTGTATTGAGTTCAACGCTGTTCAAAATAAATCAAATTGTTTTTAAGGTACAATTTACATTCAGAACTTCCATAAAAAAATAAATTTTTGCTTTTTATGACAACCTGCTAATACGTGTCCATGTGATTTCGTATTTTTTGTTTATTACGAGGATATTTTTTCGGAGGATGGGGTTGGTTACCAATCGTTACAAAAGTTTTTTTTTTAACAGAGTTGTAAAGGTATTAAAACAAGGTGCCACTCTACCTACTTTCCCTATCTGAGTAGTCTGAAAGGTGTCCCCCTTTGATTAGAAATCGACGTGTCCGAGCTTCCATCAAAACTATTACTTTTTATATTCAAAAACGGCTCTGTTAAGTTTTCGTTGTTACACACTGAATGTAAAATTCGCGGTAAGTGTGAAAAAAATTCTTATGTAGCTATATAGCTATATTATATTGGCCTTAATGAACAATTGCGATAATAAAGCAACATAAAGAGAACGACAACGTGTTTTTGTCATTTTTGCTTTGTGATACATAGATATTTCTAAAAATGATCAACAGCAGACGAATTTTGATTCTTGATTTGAGTTATAATAAAGTTGATTCATCTTTGGTTTCTAGTTTGTTTTTGGAGCACTGCAACTGTGGAAATGAACTTACAATTTCGAACCATGAATTCTTCTTTCACCGCAATATTGACCATAGACGATCTAAGCTCCCCAAAATTCCATTTGACTGGACTACAGCGGCATTCCAGAAAACAAGTGAATTATTGAAAGTTTCTCTAATCTAATCTCTTTTCACAAGGTTCCTTCAATCTCAGTAAATAAAATTCAGATAATATTTCTGTAGATTGATGAATAAATTTCAGACTCAAGCCATACATATCTCAATAAAAATATTTCGAATTAAATTCACAGAAATTTGGTCACGGCCTTCCAAACTTCTGTTTGGCACATTTCTGATCAATTATTTCATTTCCAATAGTGATCAAAGCGTACCGATCGCATAAAGCTGTTTGTCGGTCGAAAGGCCAGGCGGATATTATTGAGAACAAGAACGAATTACCTTGATTAAGATTTCCTGCGGTTGCCTCGATGTGAGGGTATTTCCGTGCGGATAGAATTAATTTGAGAGTGTAGTGGCAATATTCTAATCCAACTCATTTGAAGACTCGCCAGGTGATCAATTTCTCGCCGTTTATTATTACATTAAGTGCACAGGTGTGCATGACATTATAATCAGTCTGAATTTGGCAGCGCACTCCTAGAAAAATCGAACAAGAAAACTTACAGAATATTGTTTCTCTAGAATTTCTCTGCTGTCTTGAACAATAACTGTGGGAGTTAATTATTAGCCCCTGATTAACCAACTCTTTTTTAAATGGTTGACGACTCCATGGATACGGCAAGAAATTGGTTTTCTGCTGATTTCATGCAATCAAATGATAAAAAACTCAGAAATGGATCATTTCCAATAATACATATATTTCAGGTGCAAAAAGCAAACATCTAGGTATTGAAATCGATGACTCCCTCAACTATAATAGGGGAGCCCAAGCGGGGATTTCGGGATTTACTAAAGCGCGATAGATTAATATACAGGGGGATACCTTGTACCCGGTTGAGTATCGCCGCCCATCAAGGATAAAGGATCAGATTAGTAACAAAAATTGATCATCTGAAATTCTCGAGCGCGTCAGATTGAGGAAGGGTGAGTTACTTACACCCTGAAAAGTGTATATTTCACTAATCTGACAATTCGAGAGTGAGCTAGAGAAGGGGGAGGGCTACAAAGTTGAAAAAAAAAAAACGTCATTTCGACATTCTCGGGTGTGGTTAATTTTATTTTTATTCTGAAGGGAATAATTCAAGAATTGCCGAAATAATAAAAATGCATCGATGAAGTTTAATGCGTGCAGCTACGTGATGCCTATATTCCCCTCTCCACGTTTCTATTTTTCTCTCAGTCTTTCTCTATCTATTGCTCTCTCATTCCGTCCCCACTCTGGTTTCTCTTGCCATGATGTCATGACAGCTGATCACACAGACTCGTTGGTGGCATGATATTGTTCACAACGAATATCCAACGTTTAAAATTTTGAAAATTTAATTGCTTATTATTATTTTCTTATAAATGCAAGTATTCCACTAAAAAAATTATACACTTTTTTATTTGCATGCTTTTTCCTGAGCTTCCCAATTAATTAGGTTCAATGATTAAAAAAAAATTCAAATTGGCAGAAAAGGCGAATCCCTCCAGATAATCGTCAGATTATTAGACTGCATCGTCTAGGGCGTAAAGACGAACCATATATATCTTAATCTGACGCGCTTGTGTATTTCAAAATAACGATTTTTTTCACTCTCTAATAACGGCCGCGTGTCTGCGTCACATCCAAACCGTCCAAACCGTCAGATTATTATATAAGATCTTTTTTAAGGTTCACTTAACATCCCCTCAGAAAATCTGATGCGCTCAAGAAAAACATTTTTATTTTCAACCCTTACGTACGACCACCCCCATCATGGAAACAATCAGATTAACATAGTAACAACGCACATTTTCAAAAATATGTAGGACATAGATTATATCAATATCCAACGCGGTCGAGTATGTCCATGCAATAGTTTTTTACATTATACAACTTTTTTTTCTTTTTATCATCTGAGCTTCGCAACCCAATAGGTCACTATGACGCTCGAGTAAATCCCGATTCAGAACCGTGGGCTCTCCTACTATTAGCATATACATACGGAAAAAGTAAACAGAAATCTATCGTCAAGAAGGGTTACTCAAGTCTTCCAGAAAATTACAGGCCCATTTATTGCTTCCATTTTTGGCAAAATATTCGAAATGACACTAAAAAAAGATTATACTAGTATTTTAAAGTTTACAATCTCCTCAACCAGAATGTCATGTTCCACTATTCAACCAGTAGTCAACGTGGTGAGTGATATAGTGGAAGTTTTTGAAAATGGTCAGCATAGTGCAGCAACACTTAGGTAAGGCTTTCCAATGTATTTCTCATAATATATTACTGAACGAACTAGATCACTACGGAATCAGAGGGGTTGCACTGTTACTTCTCTCCTCGTATATGGAAAATACAAAACAATATATTACTATTAGCGAAAATCAAATGTCAGATCTCTTGTCTCTCAGAAACGGGGTCCCCCAAGGCTACGTTTTGGGACCACTTCTGTTCATTGTCTATATCAATGACCTTTTTTCTCATATTCTCCCTCATAAATGTGTGATATATGCCGATGACACAACAATATTATGCTCAGACAAGAGCTGTGAAAACTTGCCCATTTGTATTGTTCCCATTTTTGGCAAAATATTCAAAATAATACTAAAAAGAGATTATACTAGTATTCTAAAGTTTACAATCTCCTCAACCAGAATGTCATGTTCCACTATTCAAGCAGTAGTCAATGTGGTGAGTGATATAGTGGAAGTTTTTGAAAATGGTCAACATAGTGCAGCAACACTTAGGTAAGGCTTTCGATTGTATCTCTCCATAATATATTACTGAACGAACTAGATGACTACGGAATCAGAGGGGTTGCACTGTTACTTCTCTCCTCGTATATGGAAAATACAAAACAATATATTACTATTAGCGAAAATCAAATTTCAGATCTCTTGTCTCTCAGAAACGGGGTCCCCCAAGGCTACGTTTTGGGACCACTTCTGTTCATTGTCTATATCAATGACCTTTTTTCTCATATTCTTCCTCATAAATGTGTGATATATGGCGATGACACAACAATATTATGCTCGGACAAGAGCTGTGAAAACTTTCGTGCTAGTATGGAACTTGTTGTGAATCAAGCAGAAACATGGTTCAATGCTCACTCAATAAATTTGAAAAAAGAAAAAACGCAGACAATCATTTGTTCATCAAATAACAAAGTTAGTGAAGGGAATACAGTCAATTTATTAGGAATTACACTGGATGATGCGCTCAAGTGGTCTCATCACATCGATGAATTGTTATATACAAATCATATGTCTGGCTCGTGATTGTCATGCTTGATATAAAATTGATATTTATATTGATATCCTTGTTTATAACCATAACCCTAACTCTGTTCCTATATCTATCTATTTATAAACTATTTCCTATAAAATTTAAATTTTAATATTTGATATTTATATTTCAAATTTTAGCACTATAGAGACACCTGATTGACATTTATCCTCGAATAGGAAAATAGAGGGGCAGCATGCAACCCTAGGACATCTATATAGTTCGCCGGTTTAAGTGGGTTCTCCATGTTTTATTTACACTATATTATCATATTTTATGTAAAATTATTTTTTCTGCAAACAAATATTATCATTATTATATTATTATAATTATTGCATACGGTTCGTTGTCGGCCATTCTCCCATTGAACTAACGTAAAGCATGCCAATTTGGCACCCGTCAGCCGACTCATGGTATCCAAACATACTTCCTACATAATTTGATCTTCCCAGCGAAACCTATCTACTTTGTTTCAAGTTTTCCCTCTCTTACCTTCACAATTTCCATGGCCATTTTCCAAATTCTCCATGAAACGCCCTGCAAACATTTATGCTGAAATGATCTTGAACTATACATTGTCAGATACGATGTGAGACAAAATTATTATCAGTGTTATAATTTTTACTAATTGGTTAAGAATCCCAACGAGGTTATGATTTCTCTCATTTACCTTTCGTCCTTTATTATGTGTCCAAAACAACTATGGGCTTTCCTGAAAAAAAAGCTCAGGCTGTACATCGTAGTCACATAATATTATGTTAATAAGCTACAAGCAATAGAACAAAATGCAATGAGAAAAATAGAAAATAGGATGCGCTAATCTGAAAAAGACGAATTGAAATGAGAAATAGGTAGGAAAACAGACTAGTTGGTCAGACAAGTAGCAAAGGAAAAGATGGATATATTCTGAAAGAAACAATACTGCATAAGAAAAGAAGAGAAGGCCTAATAAGAAATGTTAATGGTAGCATAAAAGTGTGATATATATGACTTCCACCTAGGCTGCATAGAGACACAAGGTCAAGAATATAAAAGGAAATGTAGAATGATTGAAACGAAGCAATGAATGTTGAGGGTGATATTTTATGATTCATGCATGAAAGAACAATTCAAATTGTTGAAATATAAGATACCAAGCCGATAATAATTGCTCTCTTCCCAATGTTGTAAGGCATTGGAATGATGAATAATTAAGCTCCATATGATAATACATCTTACCCCAAAACCACCAATGCAATCAATATACGAGCTAATGCAAAAGTATTCATCTTACCTGGTTTCTCATAGGGAATGTATCAGCGGAGTATCTCTTGATATACCAGGGATCAGTTAATAGATAATAATGAAATAATGTTACCAAAAATTATAGCTAATTCAGCAAACTTCATTACTATTTTGAGTATGGTATTGAAGTTTATCGACTCATCCGTTGATTTTGAAATGAAAGGGATCAACATAAGAAATGTTTGAAGAAATTTGACGAAACCAGAAAAAGTGAGGAAGAATCTATACCAAAAACAAAGAAAAACCATAAAATTGAAGAAATTAATTTTTTCATAAAACCTCCAATATTTTCACAGATCGTATATCCTTTTATCCCTTCTTTATTGAGATATTTTTGAGTACTCAATAGTTTTCTTGAAAAGTTTCAATTGAGTTGTATATTATAGATGATTATTATTATTATTACCATGAATAACTCCGACGAATAGCTGTTCTTGGCAATAATTCTTGTAGCGATATTTCAAAGAGAACACTAGGTTGCAAACTTGTAGTAAATGAAGAGTGATGTGTTCTTGGTGTGAATGAAAATTTTGAAAACGAAATGAATCAGGTACCTAATTCATATGAATTTAAGATGGAATATGGAATGGGAGCTGGAAGTGCGCTCGGAGGAACTTAGGCTTCAGCTACCCGAATGGTCAATAAACTTTTGTTTTCCAGACGAAAATGTAATTTTCTAATGCTCCAGAATGTACATGCAATATAATGTCCTAACGAAATAGGTTGATCAATATTTCCACGGATAGCAACTCTGGATGTTAATAAGCTTCAGAGTGACATCCAGACAACTGCGAGGATGCTTTGAAGAAATTAAGTTTCTGTACCACCATAATGGAATGACTCTGTATCGGTTGTCAGGGTGTTCAGGAATCTCAGACAACGGAAAATATTATGTTGAGCTCGATAGACAAGTATCTTCAACACCATATGCTGGGCCCGAGCTGACAGTGAGGGTACTCAAAGCGATGGCAGGGTATTGCATAAGGCATTGGATCAGAGTAAACATACATATTGAAAAAATGTAACCAGCAACAATCACGAGATAATTTCCAAGACTGAAGTATTGCTCCAAAGTAGCAGAAATGAAGTAAGGAACATAACAGGGCAACTGACTGAACATTGCCATTGAAAGAACACCTGAACAAGATAGGGTTGTTTATCGGTCATCTGAGTTACAGGTAATGCAACAAAACAATAGAAAATGGTGGCAATCAAACTGTACAAACCCATGCAGGGAACAAAATTCTTGGGCTGGGAGTAATAAAATATACGAAAGTGAGGCGCGATAAGCCCAACTGGAGAAAGTGTTTTCTAGAGACTTAGAGGAACAGACAAATCAGACTTCCTACCGAGGTTTGTATACTATTTTATTTACAACCATCATATTTCGATTCAAATTAATGAATCTCTGTTTCGTTCTGAACATATCTAAAATATTACATTGAACAACAAATTACCAAGAACGCGGTTTTCTCAGAATGATCAAGAAGATATATTGTTACCGTGACTACGGTGTATACAATTGTCACCAATATAAATAAATGTCAGATAAAGTCTAGAATAGATGAGGGAAGAAATGAGGGCGGGAAGTAGAGGTGTGTAGTGTGACACTTTCCAACCTTCAATGACGTTAGTAATGACAGCATTACATATATGGTTGTAAATAAATGCTGTTCCTCTCCCTCAGCTCTATGGAATGTATTTGTTCCAACAGAAGCCAGGAAAAAATAAAACTGACTTTCAAAAAGTACCACCCAATGGGTGATATTGGGATCTCTTTCCTTCGTCCTCAATTTCCACATCAGTCAAAAAAATCAAAATTTTCGCTCTCGTGATATACTATCATATAGTATAGTCAAAGAGCGTGAAATGTCAGTTTTTCGCACTCATTGTGTCTTTTCATACAGGGCTCCCTGAAAGAAGGTCCTTTTCAATAGCGTGTACCTTTATAAACTTTCAATATTTCAACTGGTTGATTTCAATTCTTGGGAGTAAATATACCAAAGATTGATTGAAATGGAAATTACCACCGCAATTTCATTTTGAGTAAGAGGATTGATTCGAAATTTCAAAAAAAAAACATCCTACCTGATGGGTTTTTTCAATCGATATGGCGTGTGGGGTATGATACTTTTTTCAAACATTTGGGGATAGAAAGGATGTATCGGTAGAAAATTCGTACCCTTCAGGCGTTAGACTAAAGCACTTTTTGGTCTCCAGTGACTGCGTTTCCAGAGATTCTCAATGTATGCGTTTGGTTTTGAATAAAGAAAGTGTTCTTCTTGATGAGACCTTGTACACGGTCATATTGCTATTTGAAAAACTTGGAGTGGAAGGTTCGTTTTGGGAAGGCCCGTATAAAACTAGTGCACAAGTTATTCCCAGACACACAATAATTTTCCTCATTAACTTTTTAGTAATATTTAATTATATTACTCTATAAGTAAATTTTTCAAGTGAATTGATGGCCCCAATATCACAGTGTTTCAATGGAAATGAAATATTTAGCGATACAAAACTTTGACATTTCAGAATACATTTTTATTGTCATATTTCAGACGTGTCAAATGCTCTAGTGACTAACGTTCAGTTTGCCGACTATTACTCTGGGTAATGGCCGAAAAAAACTGCCGGCCATCACCCTGGATAACGGCCCCAAAATATTATTTTGGGGCCTCTGATGTGGAGGCAAAATGCTCGTTTTGCGTCCGGTTGCACGCTCCCAGTGTATATGTGTTTTTCCGTATCTAGCTCAATTCAGTTGTTTTCGGTTGTGATAGTAAACAGATCAATTGGATATTTACCAACCGCCATCGTTATCAATCTAGTCGAATAATATGTATGAAGTGTCATGGTGATGGAAAAGTACTAGTGATTGTTGAATCATGTTCAGGTTCTATTCAATAGGATTTGTACAATTTAAACAAACATTAATATTGGAACTACTCAAATGAGATGTCAGGCTCCGCTTCTAATATAAAGTGTTTTGGAATGTTACTCACAGTTGAATTCGAACTGAGGTTCATTTTTTTTACAATTTTCAAAGCCGTCTGATTTGTTTTTCCCCCCAAGTCTCTAGAAAGCACTTTCTCCAGTTGGGCTTATCGCGCCTCACTTTCGTATATTTTATTACTCCCAGCCCAAGAATTTTGTTCCCTGCATGGGTTTGTACAGTTTGCCACCATTTTCTATTGTTTTGTTGCATTACCTGTAACTCAGATGACCGATAAACAACCAACCCTATCTTGTTCAGGTGTTCTCTCAATGGGCAATGTTCAGTCAGTTGCCCTGTTATATTTCTTATAGTAGTTTTCATAATAAATGATATTGACTGAAGGATTATAATAAAACCAATTAGACCCTTAAGTTGTGAAATCCTGGATGCACATCATAAATGTAAAAGGACCGGATTCAGATAATTTTGTTTCTCAGAGAGGGATTGTAGAGGATCAGAGCTTACACTTCTTGTTCATTTTAGTCTTTGTATTTCATTGGAAGTGTTCACTTGTGTTACGGCGTGCAATAATTTTATAACATTTACTTGTTATTACAGACATTAATAGCAAATATTTTATACCCCAACGTACAGAATAGGCAGTATGTGGCGTCCGTGGATAAAAAGTAATAGTGCTTCTTCCAGTGGTTCGTTAAAGAAGAATCACTTATCTCGTGACGCGAAAATCATTATAAAAAATGTGTATAGTTCCTTACTTCAGCAAGGATATAACGCGGGTGCTGCAGCAAAAGTAACCAGTAATTTGACGAAGGTGCCTCTTACTTTAGTTAGACGAATTGTTGAAAATTCCATGGAATCAAGAAAAAAGAGTAAAGATTCCGGTGTCACAAAAAGTCTAGACGACTGGGAAAAAGATTTGATAAGGCGAAAAATCTACACTATGTACGATGAGCAGCGTGTCCTTACAATCGAAAGTCTGAAACAGCGGCTCATCAATGACGAAACTCACATCAACTGTGGCCTCACTACTCTTTGGCGAGCTCTGTCTGCAATGGGCTTCAAATATCGCAAAATTGACAAGAGAGAAAACCGCGTTCTTGGTAATTTGTCGTTAAATGTAATATTTTAGATATGTTCAGAACGAAACAGAGATTCATTAATTTGAATCGAAATATGATGGTTGTAAATAAAATAGTATACAAACCTCGGTAGGAAGTTTCATTCCTGTCTCGAGATCATAGCTTTGCGTCTTGGTTAACTAACTAATCTCACGACAGGAATGGATCACTTCCCACCTCGATGTGTAATATACTATTACCACGTTCATGCATACCACCCATTGTTCCATCACAGTATGTTATGATAGAAGGGTGGAATATAAAGTTTTTCAGGTGACTACGACAGTTGCGAACCAAGACGTGTGTCTTAAAAAGATAAATTTATGTCAAATTACTACATTCTTCAACTGGTTGTTCAAAACAATAATATCAGCACCAAGCACATATTTAGTAACACATTTTGATGAAGTTCAATGTCAAAGTATAAACTTTTCTCTGCTCAATGATTCATCGAGCATTGAATAATTTATCATCCCTGATTTCAGATCCAATCGGGAATTCCGTGAATATCACAAATGTCCACAAAAATAAAATAATTTTAATTTAATAATAAACTTCCGTTCTATTTTAGATATTTACGGAAGCGTTGTTTGACACCAAAATACTGTGACAGAAACATATGATATTGAAACGAATACATTTTCAATTCCATTTCATTTTCTCAACCAAAGGAAAATGAACAGTTAACAAAGGATCATCTACTGCACTTGAGTTCAGTGTGACGAGTAGCTATTTCTTCACATTTAATTCTTACATATCGAATAAAAGGATTGAATATAATTATCGCATGAAACAGGCGTAAGCCGCTATTCAATAGTGGACCCGGTAGGAAGAATATCAATACCACCTTTCATGAGAATTTATCAGTCGGTCTCTCTCTCCGAACCCTCGATATCTTCAAAGGGCACCGTGTGGTGGGTAATCATTAAGCCCAAGAACCGTAGACCCTGAATGGATTAATGAAGGAAAGCAACAATCGGAATCTCAGCCAAAGAGCCTGATGTAGTTCTTGAGTACCAACAAAAGGCTATGTGAATAAAATCTAGCATAACTTATTCATCCGTCTCCGATTCAATAACTGTAGTTTCCAGCATATTCAATTACAGTTCCCAGTTGAATTTTGAATATAGGTAGTGCAAAATTTCTGCCCAAACGTTAATATTTTCTGGTAATTGGGTAGGAGTTTCCCAGAAAACATGAGGGTTGGTGTCACTGTAATAACAGAAATTTTGTCCAGAAACAATGTCGTTGTTGTCAATAGCAATAGTTTCCGTCATAATTTCGCAGAATTTGGTTCTTCGATCAGGATCACCTCAGATAACTGGTGCGAACGGGTGTACCTTTTTGATTTTGTAGAGATGATACTTTATTCCTCTTCGAAAGTCTCCACACAGTAGAAAGACACACCTCACAAACATTCGCTACGGAAGAAGTAGACTATCATCTCACAAATTATTTGAACTTGCTGTTCTTCCGGAATGGAGCCTTGGTCTTGTCTCGAAGGAAAAATAATAAACTCAAATTTACTCGATATTAAGAAAATCTGATGGAAAATGTTAGGTTAATTTACTTCAATTACTTATTTTTCATATGGTAGATTTTGAATTTTTGTTCATTCAAAATTGAAAATACATTTACAATTCAGTATTGCAGTGTTACAGTTTACAACAAATGGGTGTATGTTGTGAGGTCAAAGCGGTTCATACCTCTTACTATTGAGGAAAGAAAAAAATTCAATACAAACGTTATTCGGTTTCAATTTGAAGTTTTTGGAAATATTTCCGATACTGCGTCGTTTTCACTCCCAGCTAAACTTAAAAACTTATTTTAAATGAATCATCTTGTGTATTGATGCATACTGATTTGAATTTTAGGTTAAATATTATATTCTATACCTATCTTTAACTGTTTTTGAAATAATGATAGGTGAAAAGTGAGATTTTGCAATTTTTGACAGCCTTTTACCGCAGCTTCACTAACTCACCCTAAAAATGGTTATATTTATATTTAAAAATACTACATAGAAGGTAGATAGTAGTATAAGTTGCACCGTTACACCCACCAGAGTTCTTGACTGAATAAAAATATTAAATTATGGCCAATATATTTGGTCAGCTATGTGATATTTTCCCACTCCAACAATATAATATAATAAGTATTGCAATTCCTTCGGGATTCCGATTCCACCAGTCTGCCGCATTAACATCTTACTGCTCATCTCACAATAATCCCTAGTAGAATGGAGAAATAAAACCTAATTAACATTCCGACCCTTTTGAACCTTTTTTCTGGCCTGACGGCCTATGCGCTGTATGGGTCAAATTAAATCTATATTTAAGATTTTTTTAAAATTGTACTCTTATGGTGAAATGAAAAATTTATTTCGCTTACTTTTCCGTACAAATTGACAATTGTTAAAGACTGAGAAATACGAAATACCTATTATATGCAAATAAACTGTTGGACAATTGAATTGAATAATTCAAATTTCTAGACGCATTTCGATCCATGACCAAGACCAAGACTATCAAGTCCAAGACTGAGCCAGTCCCGTCTTGGTTTTGAAACATTGAAACCAATACCAAGACCATTTATTTTTCGAGAACAAGACCAAAGATTGATAAATATTGGTTTCGGTCTCGCGAAGTAAGTATATCCAAACCACGCCATCGACCGCTTGCTTACCTTTCGTCCTTGGGATGCGTCGCGAACGTCTGCTTGCTCAATTCCAAGATGGAGGTCTCGCTCTGCGGCTCGGCCGAGATCCCGGCGCGCTGCTTCCTCGGCCGCAGCGTGGCGCTGATGCCGACCGCTTTCGGGCTCGTCGGATTGTGCATGCGGAACACGCTCTGGAATTTGTCGAGCTGCGATCGCAAATTCAAAATTTCGGTGTCGCGCTGCTCCAGCGCGCTCCGCAGTTCACTGAGTCTTTGCTCGCGCAGCAGCTCGCGGTCGATGTCTTGAAGCTGTCGCGTCAACCTTTCGATTTCTTCGTCCTTCTCGGCCACGAGAGCCTGAAACAATGGGGAATATGGATTTGAGTACGAGGGACATTTCGAATACAGAGAAGATTTTCGAAACAGGGATATAGGTAGTAGGTAGGTTTTCAGCTAACGAGGTCCACTGGTTTACGATGAAGTTCATAAAAGTTATCATATTATGCAATGGTTTCAGTTATCCGCCATCTTGGATTAAAGGAACGGAAGACAAAAAATGTTTGTATCAGTCAAAAATGTCTGATACAAGTTTCGAAAGGATTGAATTCCCTACAATTTTTGAATTACAACTTTTTTCATGAGTCTAACGGGTGGCAAGTTACAGCTTATAAAATCCATCCTGGCACAAACTCAGCTACTTTTCCAGTTGCTTACTGGGAGTACAGACTATGACGAAAGAAAAAACACATACTAAGATTGAAGTTCAATACAGAGAACACATATAGTAGGTGTTTTTTTATCTAAGTATACTTCAGACAGATTACGTTTTTTCAAAAAATCGTCCAACGTCTTTCTACAGCAATTTTTTTTTAATGAATTACATTATATATAATTGGGGTTAGCTATTTATATAATTCACAATATAATGTAGTGCAACAACTACGCGCAAAGTTTTTTGGTCCGATGTGGACTTCGTCTATTATTAATTAATTAATTGAAAAAAGTAGAAGTAATTGACAAAGTGCATATTCGACCAAAAAACTGTACAGGTCGGACTATCTTATATTTTCAATCATATAAATGGCTAACCCGAAGTGCAAATAATATCACTTTGGTGTTAGTGTATAGTTGTAACAAGCTTCGTGGTGACAAATTCCAGAGCTGATGTTTGTTTCATTTGTGATCTAAGTTTCGAAGAAGGTGGTCGAGTCAAATTGTAGTGAAGAAAGAGGCGTCCAGACTCTTCTGAAATCCAGTGTGAAACGGTGAAATCGTGAACACACGCGCATTCTGAGAGATTTACCGTCAGTAAGTGTTCATGCCGCATGCCAGAAGAATTATAATAATGAAAATTTAATTGCTGCGTATCTTCGTCGAAAAGCCGTCACACCTTCAGTGGCGTCGACGGCACGGCGCTCGAGCCATCCGTGCTTTTATTTTGAAACCCCATGTTTTCTGTGTACTGAAGAAATAACCCTCGATTTCCTCAGCAACTAGATGAAAAAAAAGTCGAATGGAGATTCTATCTATTGGGTAGAAAGATTATCAATGAAAGACACGATTTTGAAAGCAGCTAACGAACTCTCTGATGAATGGGGACGGCAGATGACAGGGCACCTGTTGTCTGCTTCCGAGACACAGGATACAAACATCTCTCAGACAATTGGTACAAGGCAAAGGATTCAAATCCCGAAAAATAAAAGCTCCTAGTTGTGAGGGAAGCAGTTGCTATTATTTTGGCGGATATTCGATCACAGAACTACGAAATGTCAGATTATCCACCATCCGATAACAAGGTAACGAATAGCTACAAATCATTTTTCAAAATGAGAAAAACGAGAACTTTTACGATTTTTTAAAAAAAGTGTAGATACAAAAATACAACTATTCAACAAAATTAAATGGATTAGAGAAAAATATAGAAATTACAAGTGCAGAATACTGTATTATTGACGATCTGATGACTGATTTTTCATACTTGAATCGTTCGATAAAAACCAACCAATGACAAAAATATATGTCGCCACCAAATTACAATACATCTCCTGTGCGAGAAACAGTTTTCTTCGGAATACATGGCGTCACATAACCTAAGACGATTTACATTATATGACCAAGTTCAGAAGTATACATTATTATCTGTGACTTAATTCTGATTTCAAGAGAAATGAGAGCGTTTATGTAAGTCTTCGAGTAAGTTTTTAATTTCGAAGAAAACTGTACTTCGAACACGAAATATGGGTTGAAAATTTGATTCCGAAAAGATGTATAGAAACCCACTGGGTTATTCTTAGAATAAACGATGACTTTTCCGCGCATTTTTTAAGAAACATTGCCTTCATCTACTATTGCATAAAAAACAGCTCATAACTTGCAGAAAACTATTTCGTCGAAATAGGCCCAGTTTATATATCTCTGTTTCAATCTTGATTCTCATTTCATTTGGAATCAAATTTGATATTAGACGTCTATGTAGGAGCATTTGAAAAACTGATTCTGTTTCAGTCTACCCTTCACTATCAAAGATGTTACTCAGACAGTATATGATCACTAAGACAGAGATGTATGCCATTGCCCTAAAAGTTATGCTTTGGGGTATTGATAAGATGTCTAGAGTCCCTGGTGTAGGGATTATACCTGGGAAAGTTTGGGGTCTAAGTGGCGACACATGCCTACTATGATAATAAGCATCATGGCTTTTCGACATCAAATCAGTTCAGATGGCGTGTGCAACGAAAAGAGTTACAAATTTCCTAGGAAATGTATAAACGGCCGACCTGACGGCTGGCTATACTTTTACTTTTGGACGGTGACTGATCAACAACCTATATTATTCGTTTAGAATACTGGCCAAATTCCCTATAATTGTGTTCCTTTCATTCGATTTTGTTTTTTATGAGTATGACATTATATTTTGCTCATTTTGTTGACTGCTCGAATCAAAGAATATAGTTTGTCGATCGATCGGTTGACTATGCACTTCCAATTAGCGTCAACTAGCGATGAAATTGAGAAACACACCACGATACGTAAAAATGACACTAATGACAGAAAAGTGTCGCCATAAAATTCTAAACAATATCGCATCAGTCCCAGCACCATCCTTCTAGACATCTTAGGTATCGAGAATTTCAAAAACGCTTTACATGTCAGATAGACGTCAAATTCAAATGAAACTATAGAGGCTGCGTTCCAGTATCTCCACTCTTAGTTGGAACAAAATAACCGCCGTCAGCGCCTTCGGTTTTCGTTGACCCAAAGCTTTCAGATTTTGCACGGAAAGGTGACTTTTACATTTCTGAATTCATATCTGTGTTCTGTGTTAATAGCTCGAAGAGAACATTTATTCGCCTCAATACCAAAGTAACTTTTGTAGAACAGAGCTTGGCAATCGCAAACCAGATGTTCTGCAGCCTTGGCGACAATACCACAGTATTGGCAGTCCTCACTGTCAGATTTTCTCATTTTCTTGAGGTAGTATCTCGAAGGATAACGCCCCGTGAGTAGCCCAGTTACTAATTTAAGGTTTTATATCTAGTTATTCATATCTGAAAGCTGTTCAGCTTTTTTGGGCGAGGGGCTGATAAACCTTTTTGCTTGTCTTTGTTTTGGGACCCCGTTCCAGTGAAGTCTCGATTGATCAAGTTCCCATTGGAGGAGTTCCTCTTTCACATGGCATTTTGAAAGCCCAAGAAAGATTCCGGTCCAGGAAAAGGGATGTTTGCCCCTTCTTTTTGGGCTAATATTAGTCTAATCAATTACTGTTTGGAGTTGCATAATTGCTTTTTCACGTCACTGTTTTAGTGACATGCAAATGATTACATTTCATTTTCTTGTGCATTCAAACTCAAACTTCGAACAAAAAACGCCTTCAAAAATGATTCTTTACTTTGAGAAAAAGTAGTAGCGTATCACTTTTCCTTTTGAAATGATTCAATACGAATCCAGGACGGATGCCACCGGCAAGAATAAAATGTATAGCAAAACAAGCATCTCGATACAGAAGATGAGAGTTTTTTTTTCAAAGTTCTACACCCTGTATAAGCATGTTATCGAGAAGATTCTAAATGAAGATCAAGTATGCGATATGCAAAGTGAGTTTCTACTCAAAAACAAAAAAAAAAACGATATAATACACAAAAAAACAATTATTATATCAATTCCTCAAACTTTTACGCAATCCTCTCAAGCAGTTGGGGTCGAAGCTCCTTGAGACACAAATGAAAGGCAACAAAACAGTGAACAAGTTGAATGAAAAATTTCAATTAAGTTTCCTACGAAAATTTCACTCGGAATAGTTTACAAACCGCCCAAGTACAGTGTGTATGTAGCTTCTTCAAACAGGATTATTAGATTATTCAAAATACCATTTCGTTTTGCGCCTATTTTAGAAGTGAGTAGAGCAACTTCGAAAATAACAAGATTCGAACTCTCCAGAGTTTTTTCGATTGGAACCTATCTAGATTGTTTATGCAAATTTCCTCAGACAGAATGCCTTTTTGACGCCAAGTTTAGAAGCAAAAGCAGATTGTAACCTCAGGAACAGTCCTTTATAATATTCACCGATTATTTATAACACACTCTTCATGGAATATTAAATGGAATTATAAATGAAGAAAGAATTGAAATGTTAATAATATTCCTTAGGGTTGTGAGGAATTGTCAAATTCAACGACACAAAGTCAAAGTTTGGGAACTGATCACAGCTGAATTTTTTCCACATTCCATTGACAAAGTGTAACATTCTGTATACAGTTCAAGTTTTATTGGATATTCATATTATGTTTTCTTTAATTGAGGAATGATATGAGTCGAATCGAGTTTGTATAAAACCGGAAAAAATTTTCCTCCGTTTAGAATAATGAAAATAATTTTCATGTAGAAAAACAGCAGAAACCTTGATGAATAATATCATTTCCTCAAAGATTCAAAAACATTTCAGGTGAATATTCAACTCGAAGAGACATTCATGCACATATTTGCCAGATGTACATTGTGAAATACGTACAGAACTATATATTTCTTACCTTAAAACGCCCTTTTCTTTTGACGATTGAACTGAAAATGACTCCCATGGTGTAGGTAGAACGAATTCGTCAAAAAACAGTTTTCAATTCAAGATAATATCAATGTTTCTCAATCGAACAATATATATTTTTAGAGAGTATCTGAAGTGAATGCGATAGCGCCATGGAACACACTGGAGATGATAAAAAGCAAGAAATACTAGTGAGATGGAGATGATTCGACATATGAGTATTTGAAATATTAATATTTGTGAAGTGGTTCGATCTACTAATAATAAAATATAAATGGATTCGGTACATTTATCTGTCGTGAACGGTAGAACGAACTGAGTGCTCAAAAACAGTGTGAAACACAAGGAGAATGTGAGAATGATTTTTTGTTGATACACTAGTAGAGGAGGGCTATACATAGTGAAACGATAAGGCAATGGAGATGATATGAAGAATATTCGTATAATCAAAATATATATTAGAAATGTTACTATTTTTTCTCTCCCCAAAAACTTTTGATGATGATAGGTATTAATATTCTTTCATCCCGATCAGCGAAACCCGAAACGAAACTAGAATCGAAAAGCTGATGTAAATAAACAAGTTCCATTCCAGAATTATCTGTTCAGTTATGTTCAAACAATGCATATCATTCCTGATATATCAAATAACTGAGACTAGAACATATTCACAATTAAGTCCATAAGGAAAGCGTTATCAAGTACAGTCTGAAACTCATCATTTTTTGGTCGATGAACGTTATCTTCGTAGTTATTTTGGGCTAGTTACCTACCACAATCAGAAAAAAATTAAGAATTTACATTGAAATCTATACAAGTGTAGAAGGGCAGCTTTTCAATATATCCCGGAAAGTTGATGTGTTAATCAAAAACAGTTCCTTCTAAATCAAACACGTCTTATTAATCATCAATTTCTCGTACAGCGACGATGCATGACCACCCTGTCTCTTGGAAATTTAAATAATATCGTAAATGAAAATACTTTGCATAATGTTAAAAAATGTATTATTTCGACTCGTATCAAGCTGACAATAAAATAAAATAGCAAAGACGATCTATAAACAAATCAAGATTTTCCACAAAGTATTTTGAGAATCTATCTATTGAGTTTATTGATCTCAATACGTATATCAGATATATTGTACCGCTTCGAAACAGTTGAATAAATAAAATAAAGGTTGATGTTAATAAGAGTTTGGCATAGCGCCAGCACTTTGAGGTCGCCTCAGTAATTTGGTTCGCTTATGATCCACACCTGTGGACATCGAATGATTTGATTGCCAATTTATTTTTACAGAGCTCCCATAATAGTCAATTATAATGATATCAAAAAGTTTCATTACTTTTTGGTTCATTCGTGTTGAACAGATTCTTGTTAAACACGAATGAACAGATGAATGACATCTTCGGCAAGAATCTGTTTGGAGAATTCGCCAAACATCAACGGTTTTCCAAGTTACTGACGAAAGATTGAACCTCCTTACTTCAGCAGTTTGATTTGTTAATAACTTTTGAATTATGTGTGGTTCACAGACCACACTTTTTCTTTCACTTTTACTTTGAGAAAGTTCTCACAATGCTAAAAAATGAAGGCGTTCATACACAAAATGTCAAAGTAAAAGTGTCGTGTATGAACGCTTCCATCATTAGCATCGAAAGAACTCCCTTAAAATAAAGTAAAAGATAGATTAAAAGTAAGAGTTTGGTCTATGAAACAAATATGTCTTAATGATACTCCGAGCAATACTAAACGGTTTTCATTTTCTTCAATACAAAAATCTAACTGATATACTGACTAAATTTACTTTTCGAAACACTCGACTCGATTGACTTCAACTAACTTAAACATAAAACACTTTTTAAAAAAGTTTCCTCTCGATGAAATGCGTCCTTTATATACAGCATTGGAAAAGGGAAGATCTTTCGAGAAGCGTCCAGGTAGAACTTTCTCGTCGAATAGGCCGGCTCAATTAGACCAAGAGCCCGTGTCACTATTTTTGGTAGTGATAAGTTTACGCCCATCGACCACTGAAACTTGTATTATCGATGTCGACGATGCTACAGAGATTCTCGCCATACATGATTTCCGGGGCGAAGTTAGGGTAGGGGGCTGACCGATCTGCATAAAAAAAGTGAGCAAAATTTGTCGTAAGTTTACGACTGAGAACATTGGGAAAGCAAAGATTTCAGGAAAATAATCCGACGCTCGCTTATTGTCAGTCGCCTACATCGTGGCGTTCACCCGCTACAACCCTCGAAATATGTATTAAAAAAACAACAACAATGAAAAACCAGTTCACAACTGACAGTGGGGCAGATATTACCATTAGCATTTTAATGACACAAATTTCGCAGGCCAGCCTTATTCAATGGGGCGGAAGGGCGCTGGGCCCACCTGTTTCGGAAGAATTTTGAAGTATTTTTGTATGATAAGCTAACATTTCAAAATTTAGGGGCAAGTAATCTATAATGCATAAATCGAGAATCTATCACCGTCAGTCACGTACCACGTGGCAAAAAAAACTGGGCCCTTGGAAAGGTGCAAAAATATTCAGGTATACTTCAATATTATAAGTTTATGCCCAAAAAATTCACACAACGTTAGTTGTAACACCTTCATCAAGAACCTGTCACCTATAATCATGTAAAGTGTGGCAAAGGCCCGATGAAAATTGAAAACATGCGTCATTTCAGTGGAAATGCGCTTCAAGCATTCTATATATGTATAAAGGGTGTCCTGAAATTACATAGATAAATTTCAACTACAGGAAGAGTTGAGAAAGTTCACACACAAACATGTGTCCAGAAATGGTCCCTTAGGGAGTTATGGCCATTTAAATGCATGCCGAAGATGAAGGGCCAATATGTTAAAATTCTACCTAAATGAGCTACAGCCATTTGAATGTGCAACTTTCGGGATGGTTTTAATCTGAAATCTCCGAAACGGTACTTTACAAAAAAATCAGATTTCTAGAGTTGATAATCCTTTTTATCACGGATGAAAAGTATTAACATTCAAAATCCATTCAAAATCATTTCAGGGGTGGGTCAAACCCCAATTTTTTTTCGCATGTATTTTTTTTGAGGTTTCGATCGCAGATTATTGAATTCTACAGTTTTCTACACAAAAATGTATTCTTGTTCAATTTTGATAGGGCGAATCACTCTCATGTAAAATCGATTCGAAAACGATCTCGCACGACTAAAGCCAAAATAATGCTTGATCAAATCATCAGAAGTAACGATATCGAATGAAAAAAAATTTGATAACAACTGAATAGCGCTAACAACAAAAAACATTTATACCACAAATTTCCCAGATTATAATTTCATTAATATCCAAAACCGTTGGAAGTTAAAAAAAACAAACTCAAAATTTGAACTTTATCTCCCTCATTAGCAACATTTTATATGAGCAAGTTGGGTCAAATTGTTATATTTTGAAGTGAGGAATCTGCCATTTCTATATGTTATGACACTATATGGTTAAACACGATCAAATTTCTGTGGAAATTTAATGTGGAGAATCAAGTACAGTGATACAGATAGTTATTATTTTGTGACGGTGAACTCAGATGTCGGCAACAGGGTCGTACTGGAGTTCCAATTTGGTTTGTAAAAAAAACGAATCATGAACTGAAATACCTATATTTATTCTTGAAATGCATGGTCAGAAAATATAAATAAAAATCACAGCTAGAGAGATAAGCATTTCATAGTGGGTACGGACATTGCAATCGGAAATTGCAAGTAATCTCTGAATATACAGATCAAGGTGTTGGCGCGACGCTGCATTTGTTGACTGACAACATTCCACCGATAAATGAGATGACTGACACGTGAATTGATCGATCCAGCAGAGTCCACTTCAGGTATGTTTCGAAGTGTCAGTCGTCAAATTACTTTATTGAAAAATTTAGGGCCGATGTTTCAATAATTGTCATATTACACCTGCACTTCGCAAATGCAAAAAACTTTTCAGTTTAGCTACCAAGTGAGCTTTATCCATACGATAAACAGCTGAGAAAGGTGTTTTCATATTCACGTACTTACCTTGTACCTAAATGTTTGATTGTCAGTCACAAACATATGATTTTTATGATAAAAATGTAGCCGAGCTTTATAGAGCGCTATTCCAGGAACTTGTTTTTACGAACGGCAATATTTGCACCCCTTGTTTGATGACTGTTGATTACATTTTTCAATTGGACAGTTGAAACTGAACATTATTGTGAAGGAATCAGTCGTGAGCTTAACATAAAAAATAACTTAGAAATTCTTCCGAAACAGGTGGGCCCAGCGCCCTTCCGCCCCATTGAATAAGGCTGGCCTGCGAAATTTGTGTCATTAAAATGCTAATGGTAAGATCTGCCTCACTGTCAGTTGTAAACTGGTTTTTCTTTGTTGTTGTTTTTTTTATACATATTTCGAGGGTTGTAGCGGGTGAACGCCACGATGTAGGCGACTGACAATAAGCGAGCGTCGGATTATTTTCCTGAAATCTTTGCTTTCCCAATGTTCTCAGTCGTAAACTTACGACAAATTTTGCTCACTTTTTTCATACAGATCGGTCAGCCCCCTACCCTAACTTCGCCCCGGAAATCATGTATGGCGAGAATCTCTGTAGCGTCGTCGACATCGATAATACAAGTTTCAGTGGTCGATAGGCGTAAACTTATCACTACCAAAAATAGTGACACGGGCTCTTGGTCTAAATTGGCTTGCAAATACACGCGATTTTCAGCAGCGGTGCTATAATGTTTTTTTTTAATTTTGCAACGAGAGCTCGTTTGATACCTATGGGTTGATAATTCGTTCACAATTTCAATAAATACAATAAATAACATAGGTACATGATGTCATTAGACACGTTTACAGTTCACTACTACTTTTTTGTTCGACGTATTCACTATTAGTGTAGGTTCCTTCGAAACATTTTCAGCTAAAATATGCACCAGTAGTCTGAATTGTATAGAGCGTATTGCGAAAGTAATGCATAAAATTCACATTTCCAAAACAAAATAGTTTTGGAGGTAAACATCGGAAAGGTCGATTTTTACATTTATTAAGCGCCATGACTTTCACTATACAGTGAGATACATATCAGAGTTAGGACCTGATTGATATTCTTTTTGATGGCACAGCCGGTATATTAATAAGTTTTTCAAATCCCCCATGAATGCTTATCTCAGGCATATAGTCATAGAACATGAATGCATTCAGTAAATATTTGGATGCATTTGAAATTGGTCAAATGAATAATAATGATAATAATAATAATAATTAATTATGAATTGAGGTCATTGATCTCAGCTCATGAAAATATTGATACGCAACTGTATTTTTGCGATAGTTCAATTAGAGTTATAGGAGAAGTTGCTGAGTGACAGGACGTGTTTCATTCAGAAGGAACTGTTTTTGAATAATGCAGCAACTTTTCTGGGTCGATTATGAGTTTGCCCTTCTACATTTCTATAGATTTCAATATTATTGAACATGCTCCACCTGTATTATCAGACAGACACATCGAGGAATTTTCTTTTCATAATTCATCGGGAGGCGCGGAGCAATAAAAGGGCCATCAATATCTCCAGAATTCAATCATTTCAAGTCCAAGTCCAAAGTTTATATCAATATTGGAGAAATGAACTTCATTCAGGACATGTGATGGAATTATGAAAATCACACCTGAAAAAATTCCAAACGTTCTGCGAGATTGTCGATACCTCTCTGAATATATGACAGACAATTCGAGCATTCAATGCTCGATTTAATGTTATCGTTTTCAATCAACTTTATTCGAAGATTCACGCAATGAATGCATCAAATTGTTTATAATTTTCACCACCCTGTATTGATTCGAAAATATGAATGATACACGCCTGAAAAAACATAAAAATTGAGAATACACTAGGTGTGCCTTTAAAAAAATGTCACCCTGGTCATTCATATGGTATCTATCACCCTGTATAGTAAACGTATTTTCGTTAATATCACAAATCAAATTCAAGATTTGAGCTGTCCGTGGTTTCGAATCTATGAATTTTATACAATAGGCTTTATAAAAAATACTAAATAAGTCATTTATCAATCAAGGAAAAAATTGTTCGAGGTTTATGTTATGTGAGCCGAGATCCAAAATCTAATATTTTTCTCGTGTAATACTCAATTTTCTTCTGTTACGGAAAAAATGACTATTCAATATTGAAATATTATTGCAACATAAGTCAGACTGCCCTTGGAGAGACAATTAGATATGCCTTGAAACCTTCGTAAACAAATAGCTGGCTATCTTCAATTACGTCTATAGGTATGTGAGGAAAGTTGGTGAAAAAAAGTAAGAAAGATATAAGAAATGAGTAAAAGTGTGTACTTTTTTCCGAGAAAAGGTTATTTAATGAAAAGTTATAATTTGTTACCTGTCAACAGGGATGAATATTTTCGACGTTTTACCCGACTTGCATCGAATTATGTCCAGACATTTTGCGTGGTACTCGCGAAATTTTGTCATTTGTTCTCAGTTATTATCGTGATCAAATCGTATTGTTTCGCATTCAGAAAGTGGCATTGGAATCGGGAAGCAATGAAAAAAGTATTTTTCTAGTTGATGACGTGAATTACCAAATATCAGGCGCCAAGTTACCGTCTAACCGCCAAGTCCTTGCAGTACCTACTCTTTTTCAAGATTCGCCAAGTTCGATTGACTGTTAGTAAAATCTTGTTATTCGAGAGTTCATTATATTTTGGGGAGAAGCTAGAGTCCCTACCATAGCTGTATGTACTGTACTGTGTAAAAACAACTTGTAGATCTTCACCATACTTGGAGATTGTTGCAAAAAAAAATCGAAAAAATTCAATGTTCACAAGCGCCGTGAGGAGTTTCGAAACGATTCAGACAATTCATTCTATATCACACACACTGATGCTCTGGAACGGATGAAAATAGAAGAAATTTAATTGTTTTTACAAAAACAAAGAGTGTGTTTGGTGTAAACAGGAAGATATCTGAGGAAGAAGGGCAAAAGAGAGAAAATTAAAAGAAGAGAAAAAAAGACACGAGCAAATATGTTTCGGGAGTTTACCGTCATCGTCTACTACTCAAGACTCTATACAAATGCAAGAAGATGACGATCTCGATGACGATCAACCTACCAGCTCTGATAAAAAAAAGACTCGAGGAACCCTTGCCATCCACCTCACAAACAGTAAGTTCTGGAACTTCTATAAAAAGAGGGAGGGAATATTTCATTACCCCTAAGTTAGTGGCTGCTTTAGATAGATGGAAATTGAGCATAAAGAATTCTGTTTATATACTCCAGGCTGTAGTAGAAGCCCAAGACCTTAGCTGTGATGATTCTCCAATAAACAAATCTTCCATTTAACGCATTCGCAAACAGACTAGAAAACAGAGCAGAAACTATAAAATCAAATTTTCAGAACCATTCGCCTGAAATGGTGACCATTCACTGGAATGAGAAATTATTACCTGAACTGGACGCGAGAAGTTCCAAGGAAGAACGCCTACCAATTCTTATTTCGTTTGGAGAGAAGGAACAACTCCTGGCTGTACACAAACTATTAATACTGCTGCTGTTGAAACATACGCTTATATCGTGAGACAACAGCAATACAGCAATAGATTTGTTGACATTTTTCAATGAAGAACTGCAAAAAAACATTGTACGTGACGATTACCGGGAACTGATTGAATTAACCATTATTTCTTCAAGATGAGATAAAAATTGAAATCAAACCTCCTGAACCGATGTATCAAGCAAGGTGGATGGCTAGAGCTACTTACTCATTGAACATATGTTTGTTGCAATCCCAGTTCAAAATTAGCACCAAAGAAAAACGAACAATTCAAGACGTTTGTTTATTCCTTGCGGTCATAATATGTTAAACTATGGCTTGGATGTAGTCTGGTGGTAGATGCAACAAATCAAGATTTATGATTTTTAAGGAATCTCAAGAAATATGAAACTGTTGATAGAGTGATGGCCAAAGCAGCCCTGAGCAAGTTCAGTCATAATCTTTGATAATTATGAGAAGAAATCGCTATTTTATAACTCTTTGATGACGAAGTTCATGAACAAACCAAGAGTAACATAGTAGCGAACATACAAAGAGAGAGAGTTTATACGATTCTGGAAAGAGATATATTCCATCGAAAGATGAACTGTCTAATTTTTTGTATGGTAAATACTTCAGTAGGAACTCCTAGCTAACTACCATTCTGAACACGATTCTCATTGAACTGATGATAGAATTGCCCCATTTATTATTTCAGAAAAGTTATCGAGTGATTTAAGGTCTGTCGAAAGCACAAATTTATTTTCTCGATTGAAAATTGATGAAAACTTTCTCCAGAGACCCATTTCTACGAAGGAAAAAGACGTTGCCTTTATGGAGGCTAAAAAACGTTCTTCCTCTGAAGGCAGTGAATGATACTGCTGAAAGTGCTGTGAGACTTATGCATGGATTGATAACTGCAAAGTTCGAACAAAAACAATTTCTGTTACCAGTATTACTACTTTTCTTCGGGTTTGAAGGCCGTCGTTATTTGGAATTTCTTACTGACTTTCGCTAGCGCGAGTGGCTAGCTTCCGACCATCGGAATAATAGTCAATATGAGTGAGCCTCTGAAGAAGCCAGCCACTCGCGCTAGCGAAACGTTAGGAAGAAATTCCAAAGAACGACGGCCTTCAAACCCGAAGAAAAGTAGTAATACTGAAAACCTCAGCCGCGAAAGCCTTAACCATTTTGTCAATTTCTATTATGCTGTGTGCAAGAACAGCGGTAGAATGATTATTCTGTTTGATCTTTACTCTTATCGTAATTGAGATTACATCAATGCCATATCGAATGCAAATGATGATATCTGACGATAGTTCAAGCAGATAAGTCTGAAGATGAAGCCAGAACTGAAATAGATACAGACTGGGAGGTGTGGTGAAAGGATCCCTGGAGCCTTCTACCCTGGCTTCGGAAAGGAACTCAACGAAGGTATTGTGGTGGAAAGAGATCTCATTATCCTTCAAAGCATCAAAGTCATATCGGACCTATATATAAAAGACAGACCATTAAAAACGACGACAGTCGATTGATTATTCTGTTTCGTAATTGAAATCTGCAAATTGATCATCTTGCAATGAATAATTTACTATTTTTGTTGCTTATTATTAATAAAGAGAGCTATTGAATAAAAATACTTCAATTGATTCATTGAACTACGGAATGGAACGGGTCTAAAAAAGAAATTTTTAAATATCCAAAGCCCAGTGGGCATGGGTTGATGTTGACATAGGAAGATGAAATTTTGTATTTAACTAGGTCTAGTAAAATGAAAAGAAATGGGGAGTATGGATTTCGATATTCCAGAAAACATTTTTACACCCATATAAAAGACACCCTAATATCCACTCTCGCCGTACAAATTAAAAACGAATATGTGATAAATAGAGCGGGAAACTACGACGGCGTATTAGTGCCATTGCAAAAATGAAAAATCTCTCAATTGCAACTTTCAATCTGTCAATTGACAGATTTGTGTCATGTTCCGATATTCCTGAGCAGTACTGTCCAGCTAATTCAGTCGTTCCGATTTCACTGACATTCACTGGCAATTATTTCGCGCCGATTTTTGAGGTACCCTGTTCGAGACTAAAAAGTTACTGGTGCTACTGCTGCAGAAGTGGTCCTGTAGTCCCAGTATTCCTCAAATTGAGTTAGGTTAGGTTTTGTTCGAATAAACGTCAACGGATAACAGATTAAATTTGTTGTCAGATTATTGCAGTTGCAAAATTATCAAAAATGTTTCGAGTTGTACTGGAAGATATTTGCGTACAAGTTTATGCTGAATTGAAACTAATCCAGCAGATCAATAAAATCTGCGGGAACCCCATTTTTCGAGATTGCAAGCCTTACTCGCACTTACCTGAAATGTTGTTTGAATTGAAAATCTTAGGGGTGTAAAAACCTACTATATTTTGAATGTACCCTTCTATTCTTGGTGTTTTTTCTATGCGACCTCTAATTTTGTCGAGGATTATAATGTCAAAGACTCATTATCAGAGCTTGAGCTCTCTGAATTTCCGTATCGCTATTGCTTGATATTTCTTTCATTAATTCATTTTGACAGGTGTGACGTATCCTATACACCTGTCACCGCTGACAGTTCCTTTGACGGATGTCCGATGGCGATCCGTTCCGATATCATCAGCAGTAGATTACTATCACTGCAAAAAGCGTTCCGATAAAACTATCTGTGGCCAGTAATACCAGCAATATCGGAACATGACATAAATGACTCAATTGACAGATTTGATCTGGCATATGCGACTTTTGATCTGTCAATTGACACTATTTTTCCGAAGTGAATCGGAGCCAATGAACTGAATTCACTGAACTAATTTCAAATGAATCGAATTCACAACTCTGTCGACCTCTGGTTCCAAAATATCCAAGAAGTTTTTCGTTTCTGGAAAACTATTGCTTGAACACTCCTTTTACCAATCTCCTTTACCACTGAAATCGAGTTTATATCTTATCATATGAATAGAAGGCAAATCCCATTTATCGATTCCTTGTCCTGAATTCCTCACAGCCCGAAAAATAATGACTAAATTCAATAATTTTCTGAGTTGTTGAGCATACCCTTTCATTATTGGGGATAAATTGAAAAATGAATCAATATGACTCAATGAAATGAGCCTTTTGTTTTCATATCGCTTGGGTGAAGTACAAGCCTCAATGTAATTTTTTTCTGAAATTTCAAATAAGCTCATGACTTCGGCTGCATTACCTCGAATGGAACTGTTAAAATGATGAAATCGTTCAATGTCGGGAAGCTTCGAATTAGTATGAATGAGAATATTGAATATGTTATCAAATTCCAACCACTGCTCATATGATCCATGAAAAGTTGTAATTTACATCGTAGGTAATTTGACGTTAATGCTTGTACGATGATAATGTAACATTGCTTCAACCGATCAATCCGAACCCCAATCAAGATCTTTCATAAAAGTCGCAATTGCCAGATTAAATATGTCAATTGACACTTTCAGTCTATCATAAGATGCCTAGGAAACCCTGGTGTATCTAGTGATTCGATATTGTTTAGAATTTTTTGGCGAAAAACAATCGACGATTACAAAAGCTTTCTAATTTTTGTATAGGGGGCGTTATATGTGAGCATTTTTGAAAATCTGTCAAATCTCGGTTTTGTCAGATTGACGTAACTTTGAGGTTTATTGTTGTCAATGAAAACTCTGAAATTATTTCTTCGCATTCAACAGTGTTTGAAAGTCTAAATGAGTAGAATAAGTTTTGGTGGTCAGTCAAAATCTGGGGATCCAAATATTCTTCTATATTCAGTACCCAAAGTAAGTACAAAACAAATCGCCCCAAAATAATAACATGAATGTAGCGTTGTAGCTAATTTTATTCGTTTCAGCTTGAGCGAAAGTCTTATATCGAGGAGGAAACATTTATAGCTCCTATCAATGAGATATTAAAAACAAAGTTTTGTTTAAAAAAAGGAAATATCGATGTGATACGTATTTTGAACCGTTGCATAACTGATGTGTGTATCGCCAATTCCAAGACAGTCTATCACTTTAAATACACTAGCATGAACTTTGTCGTACATTCTTAAGTGAATGGGCAAAGTAAATTTTCTCGGAATCAAAGTCTAGTCTTACAAACTGATATAAACACACTGAAAACTTGTAGAGGTAGCAGGTGACAGTGACAATATTGACAGGTTGTTAACGGTAGGTTTCCACGTTACATGCACGTTTTCTGAAACGCATTTGATTGGCTGTCAGGGCTGTCAAAATCTCAGTAGGCAAATAATAAACAGTGGTAGAATATTGGGTTGCACATTCCTCTTTACTGAAAATTAAGCTTCATATGGTACATGACTGATCGCCATCTACAATAGCGATCTGAAGCTTTTGTGATCTCAGAAATCAAGCAATCGGTTTTCGCCAAGTATCCCAAAATTATTCAGGTATAAGTAGATACACCAGGGTTTCCTAGGCATCTAAATCTATCAATTGACAGATTAAAAGTCGCAATTGCCAGATTAAAAGTCGCCAAAAGTCCCAGTACGAAGTCGGGGAACAAAATGGATGTGGAAAATTATAGAGCAATTTCCATAATGTGTGCACCAGCTAAACTATTTGAGCGAATCATTTTTATCAAACTCAGTAATTACATTCATAAATATATCGTTTCACAACAACACGGATTTATGAGACAGAAAGCAATCAGCACAAATCTAATAATATTTAGCAATGAGGTTTTTGACACGTTGGAAAATAAATCACAGCTGGATATTGTTTTTACTGACTTCCGGAAGGCATTTGATCGAGTGCATCATGATGTACATGCTTACATTGATGAAAAATTATCTTCAGAAAAGTAACTTTGTTGTCATACATAGCGGGAACACTTCAGGAAAATTTTTGGCTGATTCTGGAGTTCCACAAGGCTCGAATCTTGGACCTCTCCTATTTTTACTTTTCATTAATGATTTGCCTTCAACTCTTGAATTTTCGGAGTGCTTACTTTTTGCAGATGACTTGAAGCTTTTCAAGCGTGTTGAAAATGTCCGAGACTGCATAGGTCTGCAGAGGGATATTGATAAAATCATTGATTGAAGTCTGAGAAATAAATTATATTTGAAGTTGGGAAGCTGAATACACTTTTTGGTGAATGAATCGAAGGTTTTTGTATAAAGTGTATATTTAAATTTGATTCTATTGCAAAGCGCTTTCGACTTTCGTCATCATCAGTGCTAGCTCGTCAGGGTACAGGAAGCATCTTTGACATAAGAGCTGTATACATAGTAAAATTTGATTTATATAAAATTAATCTAGTTAAACCAGCGAAAAGCGTGCTGGGAAGTTCAGGCCATGTGACTGTGTCAATGTCAAATGTGATCACAAATCTAGTAATTATTATGAATTTATAAAAGCTACTATTATCGAGGGGGAAACAACTAGCTAAAATCTGTACAAGATTTAAAATCTTTCAAAGACTTAAAGACTTAAACGCATGACTCTAAGACACAAAGGCATGACTTAAAGACTCAAACGCATGACTTAAAGACTCAAAACGATGACTTAAATGACTTAAAATTTTTAGGTGTACAAGATTGAAAGAAGATGTTTCCCCCTCGACTATTATGGTGTATTTACTAACAGTTTATCCATGTAATTAGGCCATAATGGTCTGTATGGGTAATAATTGAATAAATATAATATAAATATAACTGCGAGATTTTTCATTTTTGCTATGGCACTAATACGCTGTCGTAGGAAACAACACAACACTTGAATAAAAAACAATCGCCACCCACCTGCAGCTCCTGCAAACGGTCCATCTCCGACGACACGTGGTTGCCCGTCGTGGCGACGATGGTGTGCGGGGTGGCGGAGGCGGCGACGGTCGTACCCTGCACCTGGGGCGCTTCCTCGTCAGCGGCGGAATTGTTCAGCCGGGACGAGAAGCACAGCGTACCGAAACACACGCGCATATATCGGCCGAAAACGAGCGACCGTCCGATAGAGCTGCTCTCTCTCCTGCGGGAGTCCTGGACGCGGGCCAAGAACGTGCTCTGCTCAGGCCGAAACGGATCCTTTGTCGTTTTTCTCGCGCGGCGATTTATCCGTTTTTCCGTCGATATCGACGCGATTGTCGCGAAACCGAGACGTACACTGTTGTTATTAGATCGTACGAGCGATTTTTTTTTCTCGATTGCAGCCACTCGAAATTTATCGTTTCAGATAGGTGAGGGGTTCACGAGTCGATTTGCCCGCATTGTTTGCTCCGCCATGATGTTGTCGATAGGTGACCTGGAAAACGAAAGAAAAAAAGGTTACAAATATTGACACTTCGAACGCTATTTCACGGCGTTCACTTCGAACCAATTCACACGTGGCACGGATGAAAGGACGAGTGCTATGAATAGTAACAGACAACAATTTTTCAGTAGATTGGATGGCCAAACATGATTCTTGTTCAGAAGGATGCTGTTATATGAAACGATGTCTTTCAACGCTATTTGTACCGTCAGTTATCAACCCTCCAGTAAATTCCCTTTATCGGTGGGAAATTTAGCTTTCTCCTGTATATATTATATTAATTGTACCGCTGAAGACTGACGGTATAGTGTTAGAAGTTATTATTTCATATAGCAGCATCGTTCTGGGCACAATTCATATCGGGTCATTTGACCCCTTGATAATTTATTATGCAACGATAATGTAATGATGGTTATTAATAATAAATGAATAAATAAATTTATCAAATCCTTTTCGTCCATGAAAAATGATATAGGATACGTCAGACAACAAGTAATTCACATACATTCAATACATACAGATACATGAAAATATAACAGTACTACAAAATGAATATATAAATTCTTATCATTGATTAAAATACATGGAAATATAACAGTACCAAAAAATGAATACACGAGCATTAACCGGGATACTGAATCAGCCGAAGGTGCGTTTCATTTAATTTAGGCGAGTGTATTAATAACCATTACATGAGAGTTGCATACACTATTTTATCTACACCCGATAAATAATGAAGAACTATAAAAAATATATTTATATTTGTACTAAACACAATAAAAATAACTGATCGTACTTCTTTGAAAAATTCTGCTGAATTGTTATTAACGGCATTAGCTCGGAAAATACAACAATGATTATTGAAGAGCAAAAATACAAAAATTAAAAAAAAACGAATGCCCGACACTGGTTTCGAACCCGCGTCCCATACAGTGATCTAGTTCGAATCTAAAGCCTTAACCCGCTTCTCCACGAGACCTTACTGAATTATTTCGAACATAAAGAAATATATCATGCATTTTTCAAATGAAACATATAATAATTCTTAACATTTTCTGCTTTCTGCGCTGATATCAGACATTTTGAAAATATAATTATCGAAGTTTAGATATATTCTATGAAAATTTTATGGCTACTGATTTTGACAAACCTCAAATCCACATCATGCCTAATCGAAAAATAATGGAATTCTATCGGTTGAAAATCTGTATCAAAATGGATTTCATTATGAAACAGTTTACGGGCATATAAGTGTATTATAATAGTACGGGTTTAGATAAGTGTTATGAGCCTTCAAATATTTGGTTGTGCAATTGATATCGAATTGACAAACTGGAGTTGAAATTCTCGTAGAGATCAAGACAAAACTGGTATCATTTACACTCGACGCGTCTATTGTCAAGTACTTCGTCGATCGATCTCATTTTCAACTCGTTTCTGCTCGCTATTATAGTATATTATGCAACGATCGTGTAATAACCATTACATGAGAGTTGCATACGCTATTTTATCTACACCCAATAAATAATGAAGAACTAAAAATATTACATTATTAGGTATTCAAATTGAACACAATAATATTAGGTAATCAATTGTATTTCTATGAAAAATTCTACAAAATTTTAATTAATGGCATAACCACGGAAAATACAACAATGAGAAATGGGAAGGAAAAAAAATTCTGATGTGACTGATCATGCCGGCGCCATTGACCACTCGGACGTGAGAGCTCATATGATTTGGTTGAAAATAAAATCGTATGTCTTGCATTTGTCAAATGAAAAATATAATCCTTTCGATTGTATTTTTTTCTTGTCTAAGACATCTGTGGAGGAGTCGCTGGTAATTCTTCTATATCACTGCTATAAGACATTTTCATACGATTATCGAAAATTGACTAGATTTTTCAAAAATTCAATACTTACTGCTTTTGACTTGACAAACGTCAAAATCCAAAGCTTGCACATCATGCTTGATTGAAAAATAATGGGTTTCTATTGGTTGAAAATGTGTATCGTAATGAAAATTGTGATCATATAAGTGTATTATTAGAGTACGGGTGTAGATAAAGTATAATTTCAGAAGGGTAGGTACTCAAGATGGGTCCTTTTCGAAATAAAATTTTGCAGGTACCCCATTCCTTGGTAATAGAATTCAGTATCAGTTCGTCATCACAATGGCGGGCATGTCGGCTGCGAATGATTTGAATTTCTTATCATAGCCATTGATCTATGTTGAAACTCTGGTGAGTAGTATTTTATCAATATCTCACTTGCGACTGAAAATCATCAAATAGATTGCATGTCACATCGAACTTCCATTAGAACTTTGAGGTTAGGGACTGAAATTATCGAAAACTTTTCCGTATTAATTATTCGTATATATTTGAACTGGAGGAATATCCAGAAAAACGTACACTGGGACCGGGTCGGTTGGTGTATTCGATCAAGATATACCACCTACTACTGCCAACCGATCTGGTAGCATTGTGATTTGAAATGGCAAATGCTCTACTATTAAAATCAGTAAGACGCCCTAGAGCGCATCGGTTACCGATATGATTTCCCGACCGAGGCTCTGCCTTCTGGAGCCTGTTTCATGAACGTACAAGTCTTGTAGCTACAAGAGAAACACAAAGAAACACGATGATAAATAATTGTTTTTTACTCGTTTTTCACCTGTACCTGCATTGTCTTTCTCTTGTAATTACAAGATTTGTAATTTTATGAAACAGACCCCTGGACGCACTCGTAAAAGTGTTTGACAAGATAAATATGAAATTAAGAAATATACCCTGTTCAATATTGGGTTAATCAGAACTCGAAAACATCATTTATAGAATTTTTCAAATAGAACATCCTATATAATATTCCATATGCGGTCTCGAAGATTACTTTCCAAAACTATGGGGTTATATTATTTATTTCTGACCGGGATATTATAAGCTTATATCGTCATAGTTACGCTATCAATAAAGAGGGTCATAACTCCCTTGGGACATTATAGATTTCATAATTCCCTCTACCTTCCACAAGTAAAAATGAAATTATATATATATATATATATATATATATATATATATATATATATATATATATAGAGTGAGTAGTAACATTTTTCCGTGTCAGCCAGTCCAGATATATCTTGTATTCTTATTGGTATAAGGCTTCACTTTTCGATGGAATTAATGATTCTCTTGCTTGTTCAGCTTTTTTCAAAATATCCTCCATTATATTTGGGGTAGAAAACACGTTTTTACCGCAAACACAGCTTGATAACAAAGTTCTGTTTATAAACAAGTAACATGGCAACAACCTAGCAACAAGAAAACTCTATTATAATCAACGGTACCTGTTTCAAATATACCGGGAAGGTAATGAATTGGTACATTTTTCCGTTTCAAAAATGAACAAAATTTTATTGAAATCGGTCAGAAATAAAATTATCTATGTACCACGGGAATTAATGAGCCTTAATAACCTCAGGCAATTGCTGTCCCTTGGGCCAGAGGCCCTCGGGACGCAAACTTTGCCATCGGTAATTGAGGCCCTCCTAATTCCCTTGATACATAAATAACTATTACACTCGACGCGTCTATTGTCAAGTACTTCGTCGATCGATCTCATTTTCAACTCGTTTCTGCTCGCTATAATAGTATATTATGCAACGATCGTGTGATAACCTTTACATGAGAGTTGCATACGCTATTTCATCTACACCCAATAAATAATGAAGAACTAAAAATACATTATTAGGTATTTATATTGAACACAATAATAGTAGGTAATCAATTGTATTTCTATCAAAAATTCTAAAAAATTTTAATGAATGGCATAACCACGGAAAATACGACAGTGAGAAATGAAAAGAGAAAGAATTAAAAAAAAATCTGTCGAGGTCAGGAATTGAACCCGGACGTGACTGATCATGCCGGCGCCATTGACCACTCGGACGTGAGAGCTCATATGATTTGGTTGGAAATAAAATCGTATGTGTTGCATTTGTCAAATGGAAAATATAATCCTTTCGATTATATTTTTTTCTTGTGTAAGACATCTGTGGAGGAGTCGCTGGTAATTCTTCTATATCTATAGCTATAAGACATTTTCATACGATTATCGAAAATTGACTAGATTCTTCAAAATTTCAATACTTACTGCTTCCGACTTGACAAACGTCAAAATGCAAAGCTTGCACATCATGCTTGATTGAAAAATAATGGGTTTCTATTGGTTCAAAATCTGTATCGTAATGAAAATCTGTATCGTAATGGATTTCATTATAAAACGGGTTGTGGGCTTATAAGTGTATTATTAGAGTACGGGTGTAGATTGAGTATAATTTCAGAAGGATAGGTACTCAAGATGAATCCTTTTCAAAATAAAATTTTGCACGTAGCTCAATTCCTTGCTAATAGAATTCAGTATCAATTCGTCATCACGATGGCGAGCATGTCGGCTGCGAATGATTCAAATTTCTTATCATAGCCATTGATCTATGTTGAAACTCTGGTGAGTAGTATTTTATCAATATCTCACTTGCGACTGAAAATCATCTAATAGATTGCATGTCACATCGAACTTCCATTAGAACTTTGAGGTTAGGGACTGAAATTATCGAAAACTTTTCCGTATTAATTATTCGTATATATTTGAACTGAAAGAATATCCAGAAAAACGTACACTGGGACCGGGTCGGTTGGTGTATTCGATCAAGATATACCACCTACTTCTGCCAATCGATCCGGTAGCATTGTGATTCGAAATGGCAAATGCTCTACTATTAAAATCAGTAAGACGCCCTAGAGCGCATCGGTTACCGATATGATTTCCCGACCGAGGCTCTGCCTTCTGGAGCCTGTTTCATGAACGTACAGGTCTTGTAGCTACAAGAGAAACACAAAGAAACACGATGATAAATAATTGTTTTTTACTCGTTTTTCACCTGTACCTGCATTGTCTTTCTCTTGTAATTACAAGATTTGTAATTTTATGAAACAGACCCCTGGACGCACTCGTAAAAGTGTTTGACAAGATAAATATGAAATTAAGAAATATACCCTGTTCAATATTGGGTTAATCAGAACTCGAAAACATCATTTATAGAATTTTTCAAATAGAACATCCTATATAATATTCCATATGCGGTCTCGAAGATTACTTTCCAAAACTATGGGGTTATATGGGTATGTCAAGTGGACGATCATTAGAGATTCCAGATACTTGTCAAATGACGATTGCCTAATAATACCCTAACCAATGCAAATAACTTAAACTTCCCCAGCTATGATCCAAGTCGACTCTTCAATTGATATTGATTAGAATTTTCACTCCTTTGTTCTACTGAACCTACTAGAACACAAAAATCTGGCAAATTTGTTTGTGAATACTGCCGGCAAATGCGCAAAAAACTTCATATGATGCATAAACAAACAGTTATCACCTTTGGGTATTCCAGTATGTTATTCTTACAATTGAGAGCTGCTGAAACAAATTTGGTAATTTGTAATTTCATGGGAGAATATAAAAATGCTGTTACATTTTGAAAGATATTCATAAACATCACAGGGTGTTATTACTGTGAGAAGACTTGTGGACGTAGGTATACACTCTTTTGAAACAGCTCAATGAGGATCGAATAAGAAGATAGAATCCCAAACAATCAGTTTGAATTCACGAAAACGAGGGGTATTTTTATTGGGCATCACCAGTGTTTTTAGTCAACAAAAAAGTTATTTCCCTCCTGATGGGGACAAGTATTTCTAAGGCTCAGATGTCTCTCCAAAGTAATTTGTTTCTTCAAAATAGTGAAGTATTTGAACTTTATATCAGCATATATAATTAGCACCTAGGATACGTAAAAAATATGACTATGAAACATATCATCTAGGAGTGTCGGTTGAATATTTTGTTGAAAAATTGAATGTGCCTATTAGGTACATTTGTTTTGTTTTTTGATATATGTATACCACAGATTATCAGAAATTGCTCTTCAAGCGCAATTCGAGCATGTAATATATTAATAGGATCATTTGCCAAAGTTACAGTCGAATCAAGCCCGGATATCACCGAAAACAGTAATCGAGGAATGAGTTTTCTCGTATATAGTTTTCGCTAAAGATCAACTCTATAAGCATCCAATGAAAAACCAATTCTTTCATTGGCCGATTCTTGGTTCATTTGAATAATCATCAATAAATAAATAGGTGTAGGTGGAATCATGAAAAGCAGTACACCCTGTACAAATCACATCATGCAATCGACCGTGTTGTTGAAAAAGCTCGTTTCAAACGGTAAGTGTATCTAATCTATATAGGATAAGCGGGCCTTGACATCGAGCCAGTTGAGTCAGTAGTAGATGTCATGATATAAAAATAATAATATCAACAAGACAATACTGGACACCTTGAGAATTCAACAAACTCTATATTTTTGGCTGTCAGCGACTTTCGATGAACGCATTCAAATCAACATATTAATGTCAAGGAGAAAAAATGTATAAAATGATTCCACGATTTTGCTTCTTTTTCTTTCTTCTCCAAAGCAGAGAAGCGTAGAGACGGTTATAAATAACCGATAAATAGAATTTCATTCGCTTCAAGGATGTGGTTGAATAGCGAAATCCTATTTGTTGTTAACCACCGAAGTAGTTTTTCGGATCTACGATCTGACATATTCACTTATGATTATAACAATATATATTCTTTTTTTTTTTTTCGAAATGAACCGTATAAAGTGATAAAAAAGGTTAAAACAATAATGAGCCTCTTGAACTGGTTTTACACACATAGAAGCATGGAATGAAACCAATACTTTCAACTTCCATCATCTACCCTTGATGCTACCCTTGATGCTAACTCAGCTATCAAATGTGAAATAATGTATTTGAATTCATAAGCAATGTTTATAGTGATTTAGGATAATGAGCCAACCATACGGAAATATAAAAGGATGGATTCTATTGGTAGATGGCACAAGTGATCCCGTCTCCAAGTCAAGTGGCAATCAGTTCAGAAATCAAAACGGAATTTTCTGTCAATGTGGTATATCATTCATATTTTGAAGACTTTATTAATGCCTAAACTTTCATTTCCTCAATAAACTTTTGTTAACATGGCCCAGCTCTTCAGGTTGACTGACAGTCATTCGATATATGAAGTAAGCAACGCCGAGCGCGGTTAGTACTTGGATGGGTGACCATACAGGGAAATACCGTGTCGAAAGCCCGTACAGCTGCAGCGAAATAGCATACCATAGCTCGCAGACAACATATCAATGAGCACAAGATATATCGAGAATATGCCGTCCTTCGGAGGGGACGTAAAGCCGTCGGTCCCGAGTCCATGGATGTTGGGCTCGTTAAAGATACCTACCTCTGGTTGGAATACCAGAGGGTTCGGCAAAATTTCCGGTTGATGGAAGTGTGCTCACCGGCGTCGGTGATTGGCGTTGGTAGCGACTTCCTTTCAACATTTCAGTCAGACTGACAAACAGAAATCCGCACCCATCAGAGAAGAAAACTTTGTCTTGCACTGTCAAGTGAATAGAAATATCGATATTCGACAAATCATTTTTACACAAACATTGACATCTATGAACAATGCTCTTGGGATTTTGAATTAAGTTGATTTCTTTCCAATGAACGTCGGTGTTAAATGGATAACGATGGAAGCATCGTTTGTTGAGTGAGAAAAATAGATTTCAATTCGATTTGGAAATTTGATGAAATTTTCTGAATTTAGAATATTTCAATACCAAAAATGGATTTCGCTGATTCATTTACCGCAAAACTGCATTTCAGACAATATTCCCTATATGAGGAAAGTTTTCAGAGTAAGTCCTGGTTTCACCAACGACCTCAATCTGGATTATCTTGCTAACTGGAATATTTGTACGCATTCATGCGTTCAGAAATTCCAATTAGCCAGATAATCCAGATTAAAGTCGTTGGTGAAACCGGGCCTGAGAGTCTTCACAGCTCACACCACTATTCTCCAGCGAATTTATTCAAGTTTCGAGTGAGACCCCCTTTTACCTCATCCATAGGAATATCCTTTTATATGCTTGTACACGGGAGCAATATGTAGATGGGTTAGAAAATAGTTGTGGAGTACTTCCAGTAGTTGATTCCTGTATTGGATATTAACATGAGTTGAATAATAGACTATGTCCTTGGAAGCACCAATACCTTTCAAATATAGAAACTGGAAATTTTCATCAATAACTCTCGAATACCGCCTTTTTGTTATATTATTTTGACAAAAATATTTACTGTAAATGAAATTTCAAAAGCAGCTCTTTTTTGCACAATGAACCTGTGTTTTGAATTTATTGAATACCTAACGAGATGAATATATCCCTTAGGTAATATAATTATTGATTATAAGGTAGACTGATATACTCGCTGAGAAATAGCCATAATGCCTTGCTTCTGATAATTTAATAAATAGTACTTTTATATATGAAAAAAAAAACATAATGTAACAATTTCATGTTATAATTGTTATAATTTCAATTCAGCTCCCACGTACATAAAGTTACCTACTAGGAAAATCAATTCTGAAAATTTTGAATCGTATGGAATAAAAAAGATGTACCCGAATCTATCTATCAATGATAACATAACTTGAGATATTTGGTTCATGACTGTTTCAATCAGTTACATAATATATAATTATGTGGTTGTCACTGTCATACCAAAGGATAGCAAAAGCAGACAGCAGCAGGATTGGTATATTATATTTTGAAAATTGTAAGGCCTTCTCACGTTAGAATGGGTTCACAAAGCAGTTGTACTGTGACAAGTTTCAAACGATTCCTCGAGCGATTCCATTTTCACTAGTTAGATGGACGACTACTTTTAACTGGTTTGAAACCGTCCTTCAAGGGTATTCAGCCTTCAGAAATGTTGGAAGATAATTTTTTTTTCGTCAATTTTGATGTGCTACATATGGGTATCATATAAAAAAAAATTGAGAATATTTAGTGTGTTATTGGAGGTGTATTTCGAGAAATTTGGACATTTTATTGCCACCGTAGCTTCCAAATCGTTGAATATTTCCGTATAGCTTTTGTTCAGTGTAACCTTTGATATGTCCAACATGTCGTGAACTTGGTCCATTTGCAGTGAAAAAATTAAGCGAGTACCGAATTTGCGAAATAATCTTTCAAGATTAAGTACATTAATGAATACTGAATTATCGGTCTCACCAAGTTCATAACACAAATAAGAATTGAAAAATCAGAAAATCGAAAATTACGAATGTGTTGGCGATCTGCTTTTTCTGCAGCGTTGAAATCGTTTTAACTGACACTTTTCTTCGATAGCTCCGCCTACATGGGAGAGACTGGGTATATCCCAAGAACTACCTATGACGAATATAGACTGGTAGGAAATCGGTGAGGATTGAAACAAGCCTGTATGATCACTAGGGAGCTGCATATCTCTCAGCACATTTCAAGGGTTTTGTACCATATACTCGACCATATATCAAGTCTCAGGTATTTACTATTAATTGATACATTTTGAATATGAACTTGAAATGTCGTTCGATTCAATACATAATTCAGTAGAAAAAGCCAAGCTCTTTTCTCGTATCTTCGAAATGAGCGAAGAAAGGTCAGCAGCGTCAAAGTGAATATTAAAGAGCTTAACCGCTAGCTTATAGTTAGGTATCGGATTCAAGATGGTTTCCTGGTACTAGCAGAATTATATGTCTATAGTTATAGGTAGTTGGAGATTGAGTAGGAGCAGTTTGTTCGTCAAATAAGATGAATGCGCAAAGGAAACAACAAACATTTGACCTTGACAGACATCTGTCAATAGACAACTTCAGTTCGTCAACTGCCACCAGAAAGCATATTGCTTATCTTGACATCCCAACTCGCATCCCAATAAGTCATCAATTTACCCGAGATGAATCTCAGGCTGATCGATTATCCAAATTCAAACTCAAAACTGGAACTCATGCAAATACCGGTACATTTTTTAAGGCTTGGTTCAATAGTATTTCTCTTAACATTGTTTTATGATCAAGGCAACCGCATCGCTTTGTTTGTATGAATTATTAGTGTGTTTGCAATCGGATTAGTCATTGAAAACTACTACTATCTTGACACTTGACACTGAAGCAACAATACGAATCTCGCCCGTGCAGCATAACGTTAATAAGATTACAGGCTGTTTGTTTGAACATGATATTTAAACCAAACGGTAAACAAACTGAGTAAATATTTATTCGCTAAAAGTATCATCTGCAAAGTTGATTACGAATGACCAGATACATTTTTTTGAAGAAACAGTAGGTAATTGAGCATTGGCGTGAATAGGAGATTTTGATAAACGAACAATTGAATTTTCAACTCCAAAAAACGATATGGCGATTGATTTCAACTCTATTAGAAGGAGAAAATGATCATAAGTGTACAAGTTCAGTTTCAAACGAGATCAAGTGGGGCAGATTTCTCAAAACAAGATGCATCATTCCAAAAAAATCAGGAGAAAAACAATGAAATATCTTGATTTTCATTCAAAAATAAGAAATACTTAAACTCCTATGAGCTATGTAAATGTTTCAGAAAAGTTTCAACTCACAAGAGTAATCATTTATAGGATTCTGATTTGAAATGTTGGTCTTTCTTGTTCTGTAGCAATGTTACAATAAGAAGAGCTTGGAATCGAAAAATTATCTGATATGACAAAAGCTGCTTTCTGGTAGTTGCAGTAATGATTTACAGGCTTATATTCTTGTGGGTCAAGCACTTTTTAGGATAGATGCCCCCGGTCAGCTGTCAAACATGTCGCGATCGGAAACTGAATGCAATGGATTCACAAAGGCTGAAAGTTTGAAAGTACTGAAATGGAAAAAAGCGGTTTCAAAATATTTGAAAAAATTAAAATTGTCATATTTTGTTTCCTTTCATATTCCAAAACACATAAAAGAAGACTTATTTTATGTATTTTGTATTCTATCATTTGGAATCATATTATTTAAGGGGTTTTTGTAAAATACAGACCTGCATTTATCTCCGCAGATTTCATTTAACCGTTCCTGTACTGCATTCAACCATGTATCGCACTTTATTTATTCTCAACCGTTTTGGTCAACAATGGCAACTATCATGCGAACCTGATTTTGACTTTCATGTTTGTTGAAAATAGACCAAGTGTGATACACGGCTAAAATTACACAGAAAAATGCATGATAAGAAAAAAGGTCAAGGTGGCCAAAATTGAACGAAATCCCATTTCAAAAATATTATGACGCCAAAAGAAAGGGCACGAAAAGCGCTTCTTCCATGTTTTGGTATTTTGAAAAATAAAAGCTCTAATGCAAGAGCACAAAAATCAACAAACATTTTTTTCGAATTCTTTGAAAACACGTCATGGTTTCACGATTTCAGAACAGCGTTTGATTAACCGCTGAAATTCACAACTTTTAGTGATGGAACTGACCTTTAATTTCTTTCCCAAGATCCCAAGTCGGCCGCTCAAATAAACAGCCTGTAGATGAAGTAGATGAAATAAGTAGTAGAATTTGAGTAAATTCGTGATACATTTGAGGTACAATACGTAGATGTTCAGAAAAAGTTAAAGGCAACTACCTATTTGAAGACACAATACATTATTGAATCCTCAAGGGGGTACACCTAAACCTTCAGTTATTTACACAAAATAAAATTCAGTTATATATACTGATAGTAGAGTTGGTATAAATATGAATGATATGAAATATGTATGTCATCAAACTGTTGTTGATAAGAAATTTTCTTTGCCTCTTGAAGAGGATATGAAAAAAATGAAGGTGTATTCCATATGTCAATGACAGAAAAAACTGAAATAATCGTATTTTTTGAGAAGTATGAATTCCTTATTTTTTTTCAATGGATATATTTTCATCTTTTTTCAAAGAAGTAGATTTCATTGTATTATATCAAATTACCGATTATCGATCTTAGTAGCTAATTGTCCTCCGATATATTGACCCAACTGGTAGCGCATGGCAGCTAGGTTTTGCACAGTCACCCTGTACACAATGTTTGTTAATACAAACTAACTTTTTTGCATCAGCACAATATATCGATCGGTCATGAGTCATTTGTATGTAAATGATATTAATTCGATACAAGCAATTTTATACGCGTTCGTTTCGTTTTATGTTATAACGAGATTGTAACGCCGTAAAAAATATTCACCTCAAATTATCTGCCATGAAAGAACTCTGTATGGGCGAATCCCGAACACCTGATTAATGTCTCGCATTACCTGTTCAACTCATAAATAATCAAGTGAGGATTTATACAGTGTGAACATTTTGGAGTTCATTAGCGATTATGAGTTTAAGGGGTTTCATTCGAAGTTCGATAATGAATTCAACCACAGAAAATGAACATCTGGGGCCTGTTTCCAGAAAGAACAAGTCTTGTAGCTACACGAGAAACATAAAGAAACACGATCCGAAATAACTGTTTTTCACTCGTTTTTACCTGTACCTCCATTGTTTTTCCCTTCTAGCTACAAGACTTGTACTCTCTTTAAACATGCCCCTGTTAGCTCTGTTTCATTTTTTGAGAGCTATTCATCAAATTATACTTGGTGGCAATTCATATCAGTCTTACTTGGGAGAAGCAAAACTTGGCTTCTAATGAATTATCCTGTGCCATTTTGATATCTATTTCGAGATTTTTCCGAAATTTCAGTAAAATAATCTACTATTTGATAAACTGATGGGGTACCTGAGAACTTGTGATGGTGAATTCACGCATGTCGAGCGTAAAATGTGCACCGACGAATTTTTTTCGTTCAGAAATGTGAGGTAACGAATGAATCTCAGGCATAAAAATGTATGCCACCGCACATCGTCGAATGTTATAGGTCACTGGGATTTTTATTGTTAGGAAATCCAGATAAATTCCCTAACGCCGCCGCTGAGCGAAAATGTACCTAATTCAATGATGGCATCTTCATCTGAATCGACCAACCGATCTAGATAACGCCAGATGTTTTCGAAGCCAAGATTCCGGACGTTCGAGGCGCGAATAGATGAGTCGGACGGTTCTTTTCTATTCGAACAGAGTATATAAGCGGGGCGTTTCGTTAACAGGGCAGTATTGAGAATTGAGAAGTTAGTGGAGCTTATTGCAGAAGTCTAGTAGAGAGTCAAAGTTTCATGAGAGTGTTGGATATTTCAGTTAGAGTTAGAGTTAGAGAAGTCTAAAAGTTTTGCAAGTCAGTGCAATAGTTGTATTTTATAGTGAAGTATATAAAAACGGTTTTTTTTTGGAGTTCATTTGAATCGTACAATTTCCTTTGAGTATCAGACGTCCTTTTTTTCGGGTGAACTCAAAAACTTGTCATATCCGAAGAGGCTTTTCATTCAGATGATTCTGCCAACTTCTCCATAACCAGTCAACTACCTTTCGATCGGAACAATCATCTCGTGAATTGGCCATTGACGGGATCATTCTGGCCTGTTCATTAATTAAACATCGAAATTGGACATGAGGTGAATATAAATTTATCGCAAGGCGTCCGGTGCACACTTTATCACCGATTTCACCGAAGTCGTTGTCAAATTAAACCGAAAATAGCTATCGAGCGGACAGCCAAGTATACGATCTCGGTTATGATTTATTTTCGATTCGCGAATAAATTAATTATTCATTTCGTGTCATATTCGACAGAGAAGTTGAATTTATGAAGTCTATAAAAAGATAGCGGTAAAAAAGTTGAAATTAAACAGAATTGGTGATATACATGCAGATGAACCATTAAACGTTTCTAGAAATTATTTTAAGAAATGTATCGCAGTCAGCACGATCTCGGTTATGATTTATTTTCGATTCGCGAATAAATTAATTATTCATTTCGTGTCATATTCGACAGAGAAGTTGAATTTATGAAGTCTATAAAAAGATAGCGGTAAAAAAGTTGAAATTAAACAGAATTGGTGATATACATGCAGATGAACCATTAAACGTTTCTAGAAAGTATTTTAAGAAATGTATCGCAGTCAGCACGATCTCGGTTATGATTTATTTTCGATTCGCGAATAAATTAATTATTCATTTCGTGTCATATTCGACAGAGAAGTTGAATTTATGAAGTCTATAAAAAGATAGCGGTAAAAAAGTTGAAATTAAACAGAATTGGTGATATACATGCAGATGAACCATTAAACGTTTCTAGAAATTATTTTAAGAAATGTATCGCAGTCAGCTTGTACAGTTGAGACAAAGGATGTTTTCCGGTGCGTTATCGATCAGTACGCACGAAATAAGTAAAAAAAAATGGTGAACGCAAAACTACAAGAAATCATAGCTGCGATCAACAGAAAGGCATGCAAGCATATAATTGGAACTGTTTATGAAATGTGGAATGCTTGGAATGAAAATGACAGCAAACCTCAGAAAATTCACAGTAAAATGAATGGCACCAATTACCCTAACAGCTTACTGATATTATTTGCTCTCGACGCACGTTTTCTAACAAGGTGAGAATCTTCAAGAGAAAAGTTAGACTGAATCTAAAGACTACGCTTGGTTTTTCACATACTTCACAATTTAAATCTGAGTTATTATAGAAACTACCTGCAAAGTTTTAATTCGATATGGACTTCTGTTACCACCAGTCATTCTGATTGATTTTTCAACAATACCTAAAATAAAAATAATATATTCCATTCGTTCTGAACCATCAGCCAAGCAAAGAAGAATGACTTAGGAAATCACTTTTTTATACCCCCACCCGTAAATATGCTGATTTCTTTATAGTTCATCACACAAGGTAGGATGTGAATTCCACCAATCACAGAGGACAAAATACCTGGTTCCAGAGACAACCTTGTAGAAACGTCACAATTCTGATCTGTCTTCCTACAAACACGAAATCCAAGTTGTTTCATGAACAGCTTATCCAATCCATTTTGGCACAGAATTACTGTCGTATATGCCCAGCAATCTCTGTGAAGTATAGTTAGATGGAAGAACACCTATTATATGTGTTCACTGTGTTGAAATTTATTCCTAGTAGGTGTCTTTTCTTTCGTCATGGTCTGCACTAGCAGTGAGCAGCTGGAAAAGTAGCTGAGTTTGTGCCAGGCTGGATTTAGAGCGGGCGCTGCGAAAGATTCCGTTTGAAAAAACCGATGACCTCATTCTGATTGATGATTTGAGTTGAGGAAGACTTGATGAATAATAACTTGGAGGTTGCCGGACGGAATTATGGTCCAGTTTTTTTTTCGGCCCTATAATAGGAGTTTTCGATTCCATCGCTGTAGTTGTTGAAAAAAAAATGTTGTATAGAATGCAAAAACCATTGACCGCTATTTCTCGACTGGAATGTTTTTGCAAGATCCTTCCAAACCTGGAACTGAAAGTTGCCAGAAAAGCCCGTTGTCAGTTTTATTATAAATCTCCTTCCCAGCGTCACATACCTTCTCTCGAGTTTTGGAGCGGGCCGCGCTTTTCTCAACAGTTTTTGTGACTTCAGTTATAGCTGAAATTCATCCATTATTATAACAGATACATTTTCCAATATTTAAAATAGCAGTACTTCGAATTTTGTGATAAATTTCTTTAAAGTGAATAAATATCGCTACAATTATTAGATTAAAAAAAAGGCGAACGAAAAATCATGCTGAACTGGTGAATGAACCGAAAGAAACTATTCGAATGCAGCAAGACGACGCAAAGACGAAATTTCAGACAAATTTGAGAAGTTGTTTGATCCGAATGCTGATGAAGAACACTTCTCGTGGTATAAAAGTTGCATGGCCAGCTATATCAGCAAAGAAAAAATTCGTCGTCGTAACTACATAGGGAGCTGGAAGAAAGAGCTTCATCAACAACACAGGGCGTAGCTGGATCATCAACTGACCTGCAAATCAAAAAGAAGCAACAGCGATTCGTCCAGTGACTCATGATGTTCCATTTATGGTATACGACGAAAACCAAAATAAAAAAAGTCATCTTTTAACTGAAATTTCAGCAGCTCTGCTGTTTTTCAATGCGTTGATAATACTATGAAATTTTCACAAAAATTTGTTATACGAAACACCGGAAGATTTGTTTGCAGAAACTTTCAATATCATACGTCGTGTTAAAGAAATTACGTTTCATTACCAATATCTTCTAGTAACGAAAGAGGTTGACCAACAACAAATATCACAAAAACAGTTACTGGCTGCTTTTGACGAATTATTGGCGGATATAAAAGACGGTGTTTCGACGACCGTTTTTGAATTGACATACTTGGCTCAACGCATGACTGTACTCGCTGAAGTAGAGGATGTCGTTCTAATCGTGATCTCAAAGTGATGCTGATCGATAAATTTGGTGACAAGGTTTTATTCTCATATCTTACTGAGAGGAAGCAATCTTCTTTGGTTTTCATGGCAGAAAGTTCATTAAGGAAATAGCTGAACGTGTTCGTCGGCTAGACTGTAGCAAAATCGTTATGTGTGCTAAGGAATTACGAAAGGAACTATCCACTACTGAACTCATACCAGAGAAAAAGTTGTGTGATGAAATTCTTATAGAAGATGCCGCGAATAAATGCACATTCACGCCGAAATGGAAGACTTTCATACAAGTCTCATTTAGCAGTCAAATTCTAAAATTGTCAGGCAATACACTCCATGAAGCATTAGCGGTGTTTAGTGATATATATCAGTGTAACGAACAGAAAGACACCGCAACATACAGCTCTAGCCGAATTCATTCACCACCTACCTAACTAAATCGAAACATATGTTTGTTGAAAAATCTTAAACACTGTAACAATGACTTTCAAGGGGACATTGAGTGGCGAAGATTCTATGACCGTTACCATCATGATAGTTAATCAACAAAAGAATGATGAAAATAATACCTCACGAGCATGGCCTAGCTCTCCATGTTGACTAGTCATTCGATATCTGAAGCTAAGGAGCAGGGAAAGACCGCGTCGAAAGCTCATAAAACTGCAGCAAAGTATTATATCATAACTCGCAGGCAATATATCAATGAACACAAGATATATTGAGGAATTGCTGTCCTTCGGAGGAGACGTAAAGCCGGCGGCCTTGAGTCCATGGTTGTTGGACTCGTAAAGGATCCCTACCTCTGGTTGGAATACCAGAGTGTTCGGCAAAATTTCTGGTTGGGGGAAATGTGGTCACCGGAGTCGATGATTGGCCCTGGCAGGGGAAACAGGCCGACGTTGAATAAATCATTTAAAAAAAAAGAACACCTCAGACACTGGTAAACCGAAACTAACTGAAACTGACTACAAATATTTATATCAAGTCCTTCAACCAAAATCCCAGCTGGCCAGTACAGGTGGATATGAAGACTCCAAAAAATCTTCAAGCTCCAAGGTAATAGGTCTTCTGAATTGTTAGATTCATATTATTCTGCGTTTACGAGCGACAAGGCCGGCGCTAGAAAATTTCGTAACATTATTAATGAACTATTATATTAATAATTAAAGAGAAAATGAAACCTTTTTCCGTCGAAATATGTTCATTCATCTCACCAGAAGCAGATTGAAGGATTTTCAGCCATATTTTTGTTGCTGTTCGTGAAGGAATTGAACAAGTTTTTATAAATTGTGCAGATTCCGATGTTTTCGTACTCAACATCCACTTTCAGCATAAGCTATCGAATAGTAGTTTTTGAGGAATTTGGTTTGAAGGATCAGCCAAAAAATATCTTTTAAGCTTGGATTCAATTCAAATGTATCTGAAATCATTAGAACTTTTGATGTTTTGTATTTACATTGCTTGAGGGCTGCAATACATGGGCCTCCAAACTTACTCCAATTCGGTTATGAAAGACGAGATGGAAAGTTGTACCCGGTGCGAATGGCAAAACCACCTATGACAAATTCTTTGATCAGGCTTTGCAAATATAATACTGAATGCCTGACAATGTTTTGCACTTGTAGAAAAAGCGAAATCAATTGTATTTTCCTTTGCAAATGCATCGGCAGTAATTGTCAAAACTTACCTGAATGAATTTTTCACTACTTATTAATAGGTAAACCACTTTTTTTATTAAATTTGTATTGAATTAGATCATTCCGTTTTTTTCCATACCTTACCTAAACCAGGTGTTAATAGTCAATAACAATTTTTTTTTCGCAGCTACAGCGATGGAAGCGAAAACTATTATAGGACCGAAAAAAAAAACTGGACCATAATTCCGTCTGGCAACCTCCACAATATCATTAATTAAGTCCTTCTTAAGTCAAATCATCAATCAGAATGAGGTCATCGGTTTTTTCAAACGGAATGTTTCGCAGCGCTTGCACTAATTGCACAAGCTGTAAGTATAAATACTTATGTATGAAATATCTCGTGAAATATTTTCTGTTTTATTAAATCAAGTTTGAATCGTCACAATTGATAATTTTTTGTGGAATTGAAGGATTTACATCTACTCTTCACACCTACCAATACCTAGTGGTTGAAGTTCTGGTCCTCTGAAACGAAGTACTCCATTGTCGCGGGTTCGAGTCTCACCCAAAACCTACTTCTTTTTTCGCCTTTTCTCAATTTTACATAATTTAATTTCTATCGTTCAATATTGAATTGAATAATGTTGCTTTCCTTGGAGTTTTTCACAAATATCGGAAGAATACTCCATATTTAAAATTGATTATCAATATGAAACTCAACTGTACAACTTGAATGGATATTGGCCACATGGCCCTCGAACATTTGAGCATTCGCCTACGGCATCGACCTTGTCCTCTAACTTCGTCCTCGAGGATATGGCCACCATATCCACTCTTGTTGTACAAACTAATATTACTTGAATATCATTTCCTCACGAACAGAAATGAACGAAAGAGGAAATAAGATTGGTTCGAAGCAACCAGACAGTTTTTTAGAGTGACAAGCTTCACGCGAATTCATTTTCAGTACTCGCTTCAGCAGTTAGATGGGCTACTAATTTTGACTGGTCCGAAAGTGACCTCCATAAAGTTAGCAAGGCCACTTGCAGTAAAATCATTGTAACATTTTATCAAAATGTCGTATAATTGTCGAGAATTTGTCGTGGAAAGAAAATAATTGTCGCGCTTATACTTTTTTTTCTAGGGGTGGCTTTGCTAACTAAATATTTAGTTAGCACAGCCACCTTGCTAAAATTCCTAATCAAACTCAAATCTCGAAACTATTAACGTAGACAATTGTCGAGTATTTTTCGTAGTTCATTCCATGTGAAAACCCACCAGAAAAACTTTCATTTTCTGGAAATCACGCCTTTGTCATGTTTTAGCTTGCATATTTCTTAAGTTTTATATCATGTGGCAACACCGGTGGAATTCTCACTATTTTTTCAACATTCTTTCATAAAATCGAGTTTCGAGATTAGAGTTTTATCAAGAATTTCAGCATGGTGACTGTGCTAACTCAATATTAAGTTAGCAAATCCACCCCTTAGAAAAAAAACTATATGCACGACAATTGATTTGCTTTCATTAACAATTGTCGAATATCATACGACATTTGATCAATACTTTGGGAATTTGAAAAAATAGTTTTTCGTTAGGGTTTCATGATAAAATCGATAGTTCAAGACAATAACAATTTCTTTTCATCCCAGCACTTTTTCAACGAAAATACTGATGACATATCGATACTGACTTCTCGGCAATTGCATATGCCGGTTCCTTTCTCGAATCTAGAATTATCCTCGCTTTTCTTTTTACCTATATAAATGGACCGCATTGCATTGAGAGGCGAACTTTTATGAAGTTTGTAATGAGTGTTGGATGATTTAGTCTGTTGAAAAGTTTGAGTGTTTTGTAAGCGAATTATAAGTCAGTGCAGTAGTTGTAGTTATTATAGTGAAGCTAACGAGAACAGCTAAGTGTTATTCAGAGTATTCATTAACGAAAACGAACACCAAAATATCGTAAGGAATAGTCACGGTCATCTGGAAATGTAGAAATTTCCCTCCTAGGTATACAATTCACTATTTCTTGATACAATTTATTATACTGCAAGATCTCAGTTCTCAAGCACGAGAAACTCACGTCTTAATATGGTAAAGTCACACTTAACATCATGTACTACTCCATCCAGTTCAGTACACTATAAATGAAAAAGAAAATATTAATATTCAGTTTCGTTTATTAAAAACTTTTTACTACCATTGAGATCCAAATAGAATAACTCGAAAAATTGGCAATAACGTGCTATAACTACGAGAGTTATTCATTTGAAACGGTAATGCTGGAACGCAAATCGAATAATATTTACAATAAACAACTCCACTAGTTATCAACAAATCTAATAAAGTTTACTGCACACTTACAGATAGCCGCGATGAAAGCTCGAAAGAAAACACAGGTTTATGTGTTGTTGATGATGTAAATTACCGAACATTTTCATGTCTACTCAAGTGCCAAAATATCAATAATAGTAACTTTACATTATTATTACCGATAAAGTTTTGTAAATACGCGTGAACCTATTTATATAAGGTGATTATGTTTGGAAAATTCAAATTATGCAGTCTAGTTATGTCTAATAACCAGTATAGAGCGGAGCTGAATTATATCTACATTTACTTTTCCTTCATTCTGAGAACAATCACGTCTGGCATAGTCGTGCGTTTATAGAAAGGAGACTCGAAAGGAGGAAACTTTCAGAAAAAAATAATGTATGCACCAAGGAAATAACAATTTTTCAATTCATCCATGCAACCACCCCCAAAATGTAACGTTGAAAGTGCTCGGGAAACGGCATTTTTCGAATTACTTGGATGTATAAAAAAAGGGGGCTGAAATGGATTAAACAACTGATGTCCACCTACAACTTCAATCTGGGGGGTATTTCATTTCCATAAAATTTCTGAATAGATTCGTCTAATAAAGGAGTTCGATTGAATTTTCGAATTCCTATACGAATCTCTGGATTTCATGATTTCACCAAGGACTGCAAAATTCCATCTGAGTTTCATCAAGAAGTTGAAGATTTTGGTCGAAAATTTACTTGGATGTCAAGATTTCCAGTTCCAGTCCAGAATTTGTGATTTCATAAGATATTTCAGAATTTGAAATTTCAGGAGAACCATTTGGACCAACTGGACTTCAAACTTGGCGTTGCGATTCAAGAATTTCTGAGCATTGTGTACACTGGATTTTCGAAGTGGAACACCTTTCGCGGCAACTCCAAAAAGTCGAAACTTTTGCAGGCCAAGGAAAAATGAGATTTTACCGTCCGACCTCCGAATCCATTAAAAGAAAATCGTTCTCGAAAAAGAGATAAACCAATCGGTCACCCAACCAAAGTCCAACAATGACCAGTCTGAATGACTGCAGACATCTAGGTAACCTAGCGGAACTCTTTGCATCCCTTACGAAACATCGAAACACGGAACGTCAAATTACGAAACATCGAATCACAAAACGGTGTAAATCACATTATCGAATTCACGAAACAGAAACAAAAAATATGTCGACTTCACAAAACATCAATTACATAATATATATTGCTCGATACATTGTTGCGAGGACCAATGATCGAGTGAATAAACCGACCTTGGGCCCGATTCTCGAGACCGTACGTTCGACGAACGTATCGTCCAGAATAACGTAGAGCGATATGAAAGGTGTGTGCTGAACTGCGATAGAACATCACGAGCGTATACGTTCAGCTCTCGAGAATCGAGCCCCTCGTTCTTCCTTATCCTAGAACATTCTGGACGATAAAAAGAGTCTCTAAGTTCCTGGGTAGACCCCTAATCGTTTCTCATCAATCGCGGCCTCATTTTTATAACTCTTTTAAAATTCCACCAGTCGTCAAGAAACCAATGTAAATAGACGTGCCAGCGGAACGGGACAGTTAGATGTCAGATTTGAAAATGACAAGCGAAGCGAATCGAAGAACTGTTGCCGAAAAAATTTCGGATAAACAGTTTCTGTTCTGTCTATTATTTTATGAAATAGTTTATTTCGTGTTATTCGGTGTTCAGTGAATACACTCATTTTGATTTCAATATAAAGAGTGTCATTCATTAACGAACTCACGGGGGAAACGTAATATTTGGTGTCAGAAGTGGGATAAGCGACAGAACATTTTCTGTTTTATGGTGAACACAAGGAGTACGCGAGAGGTACTATTGGATCCATTTCCGTCAGTCGGGCAAACGCTGCGATCTATGTTCTTCGAGGAAGGGGTCTAAGACAAGAATCAGAGGAAAAGTGAAGTATCTCAGAGGTTGTTGCTCCTTGGGGAGAATCGCCGTACCTAATGGTCGTGATGAACTACCTACTTCTCCAGATGGCCCGAAGCACTAGCCTTATCCAATAAAGACACTAGGACAGTGACGGAAGCTCTTTTATAGAACGAGATCGATAGGCATGGAGTACCTGTAGAACAACTCTTCGATCTAGGTCGTAACTTCGAGTCTGATGTTTGGAAAGAGGTGATGGTCATTGCGTGATGGGCGACACTGGATTTTTTCTACCCTTCCGTATTTCATGTATGCAAAACGCAATTGGTGAAAGCAATCTGAAACTGATCAAGCATGTGCATGACACAAGACTACTCGGTGCATGTGTGAGTCTAGAAATGACAAAATGTAAAAACAGCATGAATGGTGACAGGGGACCTATGCCTTTCAGCCCGCTTTTCAATCTATTGTTGAGAAAGTAATCAGAATAATCAATAATAACAGATGACGGACCAAAAAACTTGGCAGGTCGTGTCTGCAATAGTTTATTGTCGATAAATTAAGTAGAATAAGTAGCGGTAACAAACAAAGTCCATAACGGACCGAAAAACTTTAGGTATATAAACAGCTAACCCTAGACTTTAGATTCAGTATCTATTTTTTTTTCCTAAAGATGCTAATCTTGTTAGCGAAACGCGCGGCGAGTGCAAAAATATTAGTTTGGTGTTAGTGTAATTGATTTGTGAGAAAAAATTTATTGTACTGTAGATGGCATAACAGACACGCTTCAAATCCTTCTTACACCGGAATTCAATAACTAAATCTCTTCAAACAATGCTGAAATGTGGAAAACGTTAATTTCGCCAATTTAATAAAAATCTAGCTATAATATCCCAAAGATATAGGTTCGGTTATGAGTTCTAAGCATACTTAGACTCAAAAATTGACGTAAACATGTTTTTCAATCAACTTAGCAACTTATATGAGAGGATAAAAAAATCTGCCTTTCTATACTTGTAATGAATCCAACATCAATTCTTACTTTTTCAGCTTTTAGTAGGTTAAGAACCCAAAATAAATAGGAATAAAGAAGAGCGCTTACTATTCCATTTTTTCAATAAAGAAAATTATGGAGCGATGGAGAATGCTGTTCACTGGGCGTATGTCAAAGGGAGCACTTGGAGATGGTCATAACATAGGCATGGTACAAAAACCACCAAAATTGTGTATATATGCCTAGACAAATGGGCGATCTCTACATTCTCCTCAACCAAGTGAGTCAGCGCCTGGGATTCGTCTGATTTGAAGTTCATTATTATTTCAAAGAGAACGTTGTTGAATATTTCCTTTGAGAATTTCGTGATCTTAAATTGTATGGAACTTCGACAAGCTATAAAAACATGATTTTTAGCTCTTGCACATATAAAGCTCATCCACACTCAAAAGAGAGACAGCCTTTGTTTCCCCTCTCTTACTTCAAGACAGTTCAGTTGAGACAGTCATATTATAAGCCAATCGCTATCATTTCACTTTAATTTTAATCTAACAAAGGACCGTTCCTGTTTCATCAACAATTTAATTTTCCGTTTGAGACTGACGAAAAAAGACTTAATTTGAGAACCGAAATAAATGTTCCGCACGTCTTAAGGCTGATTGCGGAATCTTGTTTTGAGGAGAATATCAGCACATACCAATGATTAATTGCCTCAATTTGAGGAGTTGTGCCGACGAATCGAGTTATAGCAACCTGAATAAGAGTAAATAAAAATGGAGCGTTCGATATGCCATACATGTTGCTGTAATTACCAAAACATTTTGGAATTCACGGCAAACGACGCCATTATACACAGTGTCAACTGCCTGTACAAATTTTGGAATGTGCTAACAAAAAATGACAAAATCGAAGGCGCAGAATTTCGTAACGGGCAATATATATTCTTTTTCTGCTTACATTGTCATACTGGAAAATTTATTATGGGGCCAACAAAAAAATTCCGCTTTTGCCATTCGTTACTTGAAAAATGAAGAATTTGGGGAGATGTAAAAAATAATTAAAACAATTTTCAAGAAAAACAGAAAAGGATTTTTGGAATGTTTTCCGTTCCGACAACTGGTTCACGATTATCAGTAAGATGAATATTCAGTAAACACTTTATAGCTTGTTTCTATTGATTCAAGCCTTCAACTGATGTTCTTTGTCAATATTCAACAGAGATAATGCATGAATAAATGTTTAGTGTTGGTGTCACTGAGTTAGAAATTGTCCTGTGACTTTTTCAGTTTTGATCAAATCTCTTGTTTGGCAAACTTAATGATGTTTCTACACCATTCCAACGCAGGAACTGAAAGAGTTTTTTCGGTTGTAAATGGCGTAAAATGTAAGAGAAAACGCTTGGAGGATGAGGCCACGAATGAAGTATATCTCATTAGAAACAGCCTAGAGGTAAGTGAAAGAAAATTTATCAACTACCAAAATGAAAAATAACATCACAAGTTGACAGAAACATCATATCTTCATTTGAATCAAAATTTTGGCATACCTATTGAATGAAGTGTTTCATTTGAGCTCTAAGAAAAAACATCTGGAAAGAGTTAACAGGGAAGTACATTTTTTCCGAAATTTGAGTGATTTTTGGAAGTCCAGGAATTCAGAGGATAAATTGAAATGCACTCAAAAAAATTCTCTCTTCTGTTGTTGACAACCCTGCATGGGATCAACCATCTCGATTTTATCGGATGATGTGGCGCAGATGTTTGTCAGCTTGTGGTAGAAGATGAGTTATCGTTTAAAAAAATTGAAACAATTTAGTTTTCTGTTGTGACTGTTGTACAATGGTAATTGAACTGAAAATATCAAATATAGAAACCTCGACTATCATTCAATATATTTAAATGAAACGAAAAATGTTCTTGAGGGCTGAAAAATTTCGTCTGAACTTTTTGCTACACTCATCATTGAATCCTTTATCGACTGATCTCACCTCGGATCTCACGTTTTTGGAGTGAATGCTATTTTCACTCCTGCAAAATATTGTAACTAAAATAAAGCATTTACAAATTTGATGCCAATCTATGGAATTCATATCAATTATAGAACTACTTTCATTTCAATATATATAACAAAATTATCACAAGAATTCCAATAGTTTGCGTCATTAACTACAAATTACCGGTCATCAGAATTCAATTATATTATATTCAACACTATTGTAACTTCAAAAAATGTTTCAATGAATTTCATTCCGTAAAAAGGTTCTAACATGATTCTCCTTAATGTTTCTGGACAAAATATCATGATTTGGCACATTTATAGGTATTTAACCTGTGGTAGAAGTCCATTGTGTCTCAAAGTGGAGTGTAGTAGATTTATACGATGCAGAAAAACTCAAAGTCGTCTCCTCAATTTAATATTTGAAAGATGTCAGTACGGTAATTAAGTACATGTTTCGAACCTACATAGGTTCATCATCAGTTGAATTTACTTTGAATTATGGAGATAAAAAAAAGTTCAATTGGGAAATTCACATGGTGAAGTTCAAAAAGACATTGAAAAAATATTGTAGTGAAATTGTGAGTAATTTGTAATTAGGGGAATATGGGACATATTGTGTTAGGGATGTCCCATATTCCCCTAATTACAAATTACTCACAATTTCACTACAATATTTTTTCAATGTTTTTTTGAACTTCACCATGTGAATTTCCCAATTGATTTTTTTTTATCTCCATAATTCAATGTAAATTCAACTGATGATGAACCTATGTAGGTTCGAAACATGTACTGAATTACCGTACTGACATCTTTCAAATATTAAATTGTGGAGACGACTTTGAGTTTTTCTGCATCTTAAATCTACTACACTCCACTTTGAGACACAATGGACTTCTACCACAGGTTAAATACCTATAAAAGTGCCAAATCATGATATTTTTTTTTTTTACATTTGGAACTAATCGTATGGCCAACAAGATGCTCAGGAATTTTTAAGATACCTGTTGAATGGTCTACATGAAGATGTAAACCAAATAACAGAAAAACCCAAACCAATCGTAACCGAAATCTTTGAAGAATTAAGTGACAACGAAAAAGCGCAAGAGCCATGGTCGAGGTACACAAGTTTTGATGAATCCAAGATGGTTGAAAACTTTGTCGGTCAACTGAAGTCGACCATCGAATGCACGTATTGTGGTCATTGTTCCGTGGTCTTCGAACCATTTTGGGACATTTCTCTACCTATCCCAGAAGGAACTGACCTTCTTCAATTATATCATTGTTTGGATTCATTCACAAATGAAGAAATGTTAGATGGGGATGAACTACCAACGTGCTCCAAATGTAAAGAAAGACGAAAATGCTGGAAATATTTATCAATACATACATTTCCTCGGATACTGGTGATCCATCTTAAGCGATTTTCCTCAAAAGAAAAAAACAGAGAGAAATTATTTGTCACCGTGGATTTTCCTGTAGAAGGTCTGGAGATGAATAATTATGCGTCAGTCAATGTAGCTCCTTGTAGCTATAATCTCTACGCACTTTTAAATCACAACGGATCTGCAGATAGTGGCCACTACACAGCTTACTGCTGACACCCTCATTCTGGAAGATGGCACAAGTACAACGATGCCCACGTGTCACCAATTTCCCCAAAATCTCTCATAAGTGGCGAGGCGTATGTTCTATTCTAGGAACAGGGTGAAACGAAATTATCCATTTGACACTGTTTTATATATTGTTCTTTTTTATTATTTATTTATTCTTATTGATTTATTCTTGTTACAATTTATACAACTGTATATCAATAAATCATTTAATTCTCGAAAAATCATATGGCTTTATTATATATAGTAGGCCCAATTTCAACGAATGATCAAAACGTGAATTTTCGAAATGTTTGACACTCCATTCTGACTGACCACCATTGACTTTCTCCAGAAGAGATACAAAAATTAAAGATGATCCTGATTAGAATTCGAATGAAAATGATTATGGTGTATTACTACTTATCAACGATTGAAGTGATTTCAGTTTAAATTCATTCATTCATTCAGATTTTTTAAACTCGTTTCAAGTTCTCTTCAATTGTTTAAATATTGAAACCATTTACAAATCATCATGATATCAAATTCTTTTGAAACATTCAAAATCGAAATGCTACGTTATCTCATGAACTTTTGGCACTAAAAGATGGTTTGACCCAATGCTGGTGCTCTGAAATGTTTCTGAATATCGACCCCAAGCACACAAAATGTTTTTGTGGAGTCTAATTACGAAAGCAAAAACACTTACTAAAAACAAATTATGATACAGTAGGACACGAAACAGTTGTATAACATGATAAACTAGATGTGCACTCGGATTTGCAGTAATGTGTAAATTGAATATGATTCTTCTTTATCAGGTACCTTCCCTAAATATGCACATTTCTTCAGGCAAATAAAAAATCTGTGGATTCATCGAAAATGAAAGAAATATTATTTTCAAGTCAACTTGATTTCTTTATCGAACCTGTGCTGCAGCATTTCATCAAGTAGTGGTTGAATAAAAATAGTTCACATCGTTCGACCGGTTGCAAGACATTAATTAATAAAAATGTACACATTCCTATAGGTAATGTTGAAATGTCAAGTATGCACAATGCATATACACATTGGGTTTTATAAAAACTTGTTATCGTTACCAATTCCAAATCTGTTTCCGTCTCGGAACCAAATCGATATTCAACTCACTGAATCTTCAACGCAAAAATCTGTCAAAGATCTGGGATGTGACAAAACATTTTTTGTAAGTCGAGAGATTGAAGAAACTGAATTTGAAATGGATTTTGAGAACGAAAGCGAATTTCGTTTCTGAAACGTCAAAAAAGTAAATACCTAGTTATTTCAAATATAATTTTAATTAAGTTTTTCCATGTAAAAATGTGAATTTACAAATTGCTGAATTATTTGTTGTTTCCCCAATTCAAGAGGAATATTTTCTATTAGCGCAGTACTTAATTCTTCTGAAAAAACTAAAAGTTTCCCCCTTTTATGAATTACAACAAGTTTCAGTTTTTTCCAGATTGTGGTGAGTTGAAAAAGCTTCAAATTATACGAAGAAAAATTCACCCACCTCAAAAAAAACTTTTTAACGAGAGGTTAAATTGAAACTTGGTGAGTTCAGATCGACTAAACACATGAAAGTGTAGTAAGTACCTTCGTCGAAAAAATCCCAAAAATGTCGCTGATACCACAATCACAATTGTTTTATCTGAGCACGAACCGAACGCCAAGAAAACAAATTAAATTCGATACGGTTCGTCGCGCACAAACTTTAAAACTGCTGGTCAGAGATTGATACGTGTATTACAGTTGATTTTTTGATCACTCCTCGGTTTGAACAAGACGGTTAATTGCAGAAGTGAACTTGTTTTCCCCCGAAATACATAAATCATGCTGGGGTCCAAAGCTCTGTCAAAAAGCTGAATTGAATTATATCTCGGACTGATATTCATGCCGATCGAAATTTCAGTTGTAAGGGATTTGTTTCAATTGAGTGATCAAGGTTTCATCAGTTTGATTTTGTTTGCTGAGTACAACTGGAATAGTATATTACTTTATGAGGCGGAGGAGCGTGACTTTTCTTGACGCGCCCGATATTACGCGCCGAACGAAGTGAGGCGCGTAATAGAGGGCAAGTCAAAAAAAGTCGCTTCTTTGCCGAATAAAGAATACTATTTTTTCTTCAAACGTAGCAATTTTTAACCATAAATAGTACAATTCATGCGCTATTTTTACTCGAAATTAACTGTGACAACTATCAAAGTCGTCTAGATGTTAGAAATTAAAATAATTAAGTCGTCGGTGGGATTTGCGTCTCCCTGGTTACAGTTGTTTGACAGTTATTTTATGTTATTAAAGACAGCTTATTGTTGTTGCAACCGCAAGCGCAAATTCAGTGCGAAAATGGAAAACCTAAACGAAATTGAGTACGCGGCTAATGATGCAGTAGCACGTTTGGGGCCCTCCAAGTACGGAATAAAGTATCGGTTAGCGTACAAGCACTTCCAAGAGTGGTGCGATACAAGAGGAGTACGGCAAGTTACCGAAGACGTTTTACTGGCATATTTTAATATAATGGAACATGAAAATAAATGGAAATCTTCTACAATGTGGTCACGATACTCTATGATAGAATCCGAGTTAGTTATTAGAAAAAATATGGATATATGCTAATTCTTAAAGTTACGTGCCTTTCTGAAAAAGACAAGCGAAGGATATACTGCAAAGAAGTCTTAAGTTTTCACTCAAGACGAGTTTGATAAATTTCTGTTCGAAGCGCCAGATAAGTTGTATTTAGGATTAAAGGTAAAAAAAAATATATTGCAAAGCATGTAGTATACTCTACTAAATTATAAAAATATTTCAGATTGTTTTGTTAATTGGGGTTACCGGCGCCTGTCGATACGACAAATTGGTAAAAATGAAGACTGTGGACATTAAGGATGAAGAAAATGTAATAATTATAAAAATCCCAGACAGTAAAACACGACAAATTAGATCTTTTACGATAATTGGTCAAAACTACATTAAACTGTATAAAAAGTATGCATCACTGCGTCCTGAAAATTTCACAGAAAACCGATTTTTTATAAAGTACCAAAATGGAAAGTGTTACCGAAGCGTCATGGGAATACATTCGATCAGCGCAGTAGCCCAAAAAGTAGCTAGTTATTTAAATTTAAACGATGCAAGCGCATACACGGGTCACTGTTTACGACGAACTTCAGCAACACTTTTAATTGATGGAGGCGGAAATCTAGAATGCCTCAAACGACTTGGGGGCTGGAAATCAAGCACGGTTGCCGAAGGAAATATAGAGGATTCAATAAGAAATAAGAACGATAATGCTCAAAAATTTTTAAACCCTCATGATTCGCCAACATCGGAAATGATTGCTGAAAGTTGTGCTCGACCAACAGTATCATCAACAATTACCAATGCGTATCAAGAGTCGGGAACATTTTTGCACGGTTTCAATTTTGAAAATGCTTCATTAACTAATTGTACTTTTAATATTACTATAAATAATTGTGTTTAATTGTTGTTAATGACATTTGTATTGTTGCTTTGTGACATGTTTCATATTGTTGCCATGACAACATTTTTCCCTCCGCGCGGTAAAGAAATGGGAAACAAAAACTGCTACCGGCGGAGACCTCAAACTTTGACAGGATCAAGTTAGATAAGTAATGTCATTATTATTCGACGTTTGAAGAAAAAATAATGTATTTGTGTTACCGACGAATCAAGTACAAAGTTTGAATTTTTATCTCGATTGAAAATAATTTTTATGTAGCATCACTTTTCGAATAAAATCGAATCGAAATATTCATCAAAACATTCATTTCTCTGGACAATCATAATTGTGAAGAAATTGTCAGGATAACACTTTTGAAAGTATATTCAGTGAAAAATAAGAGATACAGGTTAAATAACACCAAAACAATTTCATTTTTCAATTTCAAACAATACAGACGTCAGGAATCACACTTCGAAAGGTGAGACCTCGTTCATCTTCAACTAGCACAGGTTCCGACTAACGGAGGTTGACGTCCGTAACGGAACGTCAGCTAACAGAAAAATCAATTATCATACCAACTAATTTTTTTACATTTTCCCGATCGCATAATGGCAATGAAAAAGCTGATGAGCTTGTTAGGCAAAGATAGTCAATACCATATACTGGACTCGTTGTTACAGAATCAAATATAGGGAATCAGATAAAGACTGAAAACATTTACAATCAAAATATAGAGTCTATACAGGGAGTTATGCTCGGTGTTTTTTAAGTAAAAAGGTGACTTATTGAGTAATCATAAGACGAAACGTTCATATAAACGTAGGTCCGGTAATTATTCGTTTTCAAGATACAGGGTATCAACTCTGTAAAAGAAATAGATTATGAATATTGTTACGATCTTTTTTTGGGTTCGTTCAATAAAACTCCCAACAGCACTGAACTAATTTTATTACAACTCTTTGTCACAACACAATACAACCAAATCACTTAAATTGCTCCGCTACCTTTCCAACGCTCTGTACTAAACACTCTGATAACCTCTCTTTAATAGAAATTCTGCCGTAGCGCTGAGTGACTCCCGTTTATATATCCGTTCAGACAGTGGAGAATCTTACAGACAAATCCCGATGATCGAATATTCTCAGTAAGCCGCGATCACGCAGGTAATAATCTTTCTTCAAACCGTCACACTAATTTGCGTTTAGGGGAGACAGGACCGGCGCTAAGAACCTCTGTAACAATATCTTTATAATCCTTCATCTGATTTTGTTGTAATTTGTTAGTGTTATTTAGGAAAGAGGGGGCTGATTGAGTCCTTACCAGATTGAAATCATCATGCCAGTGCACGCCACTGATTTTTTGCATTTTTTGTTTAATTATTCGCATCAAGTAACTGACAAAGAAATTTTTTTATCCAACATTTTGGTCGTCACTCAGTCCATAGACACGTGCCTTGAAAAACAATAAAAACATTTTTTTATAACTTTTTTGACATTACAAGTCGAGTTACAAGTATATCCAATTTGTTGGTTTGGTAGTTGAACTTTTTCATTTTGTTGTCCCATGACATGCAATAAAGGTTTTCTCTCAACAACAAAGCAAGATACGAAAAAACTGCTAAGGAAAAAAAAAAGTTTTCGTTGCTTACTGGAATAAAAACACAAAAATTGCAAAAAATCATTGGCGCACACTTTTTTGGTCGAAAATCTTGGTTGAGGTGCCTTTCTGAAGCTACTGGACATGATTATTCCAATCTAGTTAGAGCTAAATGAACCATTAACTTTCTCGAATCACACTACCAAATTTCTAAAAAATCGGTCATAGAATTCTCAAAGATATTCAGGAAAAAATTATTATTTTACAAATTTCAACAGCCTCTATCTTGAAAACGAAGCAAATACCGAACCTGTTTATAGGCACGTTTTGTCTTAGAATCACTTCAAGAATCACCTCTTCGAGTTGGGCTACGTATTCACATAACTCCCTGTATATCTATGAGATCTACAAATAATACCAAGGATATCAACTAACGATGAAAACCAAATCATTCTAGTCCATATTATATACAGTGCGTTAATAGATAATTAACTTATGAATGACACAATTCCTGAAGAGGTTTCATTTTTCGAACTTTCGAGTCAGTAGCGTGAAAAATTTGAGGAGGAATATATATATATATATATATATATATATATATAGGAGAAGAATTAGTGACTGGCAGTAACATTCTTGAAAATGCCAACTGAGATGTTAGCGAAACGTCGAAAGTCAATACCGACAAATATATATATATATATATATATATATATATCCTAGAAGTTGAAAAAAAGAGTATTTTCATTTCAGAACTTTAACGCCCATGTTGGAAAGTTCGACAATATAATGTTACAGCCGAGGGGTTGACCACATGGGAATTCCGGTGTACAATTGATAGGAATTCCGGGGTATTCCGAGGGAAGTCCGGGGAATTCCGAGGGAATTCCTGGGGAATTCCGGGGAATTCCGAAAAATTCATAAAGAAACTATAGGAATTATTATAAGGTAACTTCAAATTATTCGCGCAATGAAAAAAAAGCATACAGTAAAATTTCAATATTTATATACCTAAAATCATAATTCAAAAACAAAACACCGTCGTGAGGTAATCCACTTCCACTGGACGAAGAAAGTAAGCACCTTTGTTTTGAAAGAGTTTGTGGCGAATTTCCAATTTGAAATACATTTTGTTAGCGAAAAATAAGCCTGATGACAACAATCTTTACGATCTGATAGACATAATCTGATATGTCCCTGGAAGTCAATAACTTTTTTCAGTGAAATAGTACCTCATTCTGATTCGAATATATAAATAAGGCATGTGAAACAACCCAAAAAACTTAGTTTTATAGGTTGTGCGGCCTCGAGAGGGGTGTGATTGGGGGTAGTTTTTTCGAATAATCCGATAACTTCTTTCAATGGAATAGAACCTCATTCTGATTCGAATATATATGAATTGGGCATGTGAAAAAACCCAAAAAAACTTTGTGTTGTAGTTTGTGTGTTTGTTTTTGGGGTCAACCTCTGCGACTGCCATTATTTTCCTCAATATTTCAAAAATGACGTGTCTTGAAATTTCACTCTACAAGAAGAAGGCACACATTTGATTGTGGAAGAGAGACTAGATCATAATTGGCAGACAAAACACAGGTTGTCATATTGTTGCCAGCGGTTACCGAAATTGAAATAAGACGGTAATAGCTCGCGTTATACATTCTGAGTTATATAGTCAATGACTGCAGTCTTTGTCGAGGGGGTAATCACTACGGTAAAATTTGTGACAATATTGCGAAAAGTACGGGATTTCGAGTGATTGCGAGAGAATTCCAGGGATTGCGAGCGACTCCGAAGGATTGCGAGCGACTCCGAAGGATTGCGAGCGACTCCGAAGAATTGCGAGCGACTCCGAAGGATTGCGAGCGACTCCGAAGGATTGCGAGAGATTCCCAAGGATTGCAAAAGACTCCCAAGTACTGCGAGGCTTATCTCAAATCCTTTGGGAATTTCTTTAAAGTGCCTTCAAAACTGCAAAATTTAAACGGTGAAAATTAGAAATATTTTTCAATATGAAAATATAGTTATCAGATGTTTTTTATTAAAAAATCTGAACAATAGACATCAAATAATAATCTATCTTTTTTTGGTTTTCGTCATAACTAATAGAGTTTTGATCGCAGAAATTTTTGCTTGATATGAAAAAACTCCCCCATCCTTCTGCTACAACTTTTATCCGAAGAAAAAAAAATTTAAAAAAATTATTTTAGATTTTATGATTTTTTATCGTGTCACCCGTAACTTTTTTTCGGACACTCTGTAGACCATACCGTTGCTCGTAATCGAAAAACGAAAAAACGTTCGTATAGGTCTCGTGATACTCTACACTTTTCAGTTGAAACATTTTTTTCTAAACCGATCGGAAAATGGAAAAATCGGGAAATTTCTGAAATTAATTTTTTTCTGGAGTTTTTTTTGTAAATATCTCGGAAACGGATGAGAAAATCAAAAATCACCAAGAGTAAAAAAATGATCATCTCAGTGTATACTATGGAAACTCCAAATGTTTTTTTTCTAAAATCAACAGTACGGGAAATATAATTTTTTTTAAGAAAACAAACTATATCTCCGAAACCACTCACTTTATCAAAATTTGTCATGGGAGTGAAATTGTAGATCTCGTCGAATACTATTAAAACTTCAATTAATTTTTCCTCTAGATTCAATAGTTTAGGAAATATCGACGAAAAGCTGTAAAATTCAATCCACTCGAAAACGACAAAGTATGAAAAATCCAAGCATGACGTAACCGTCTAGTCTCCCGTTCGACACAACCACGAAATTTCAGCAGAGAAAACTACTCCAACGACATAAAATCAGAAAATGAATTAAATTTCGTCAACAGAAAATGCATGTAATGTTCAGTGGGCATCGTTGATAGCGATGAAATATGCAAAAGTCGTTTTATGTAGGAATTAGGGATTTCGAACAACAAATTGCATAGAATCGCTGCATTCACACCATTAATATCCAATGATGATTTGAAGACGATTTTCAGAGAAGATGAGTTGAATTTGTATTGATAGGTGACAGATAAATAATACTCAGGGAAACTATAAGAAAAATTAAAAATTCCATACAATTGACGGCATATAATCGATGTATTCAAACCATTGGTATCCAATGATAGTTTAAAAAAAAATTGAGTTGATTTCTCTATAGTACGAGAAGAATTGAGACAGAAATTGAAAAGTGACGGGTAACAATCGATGTATTCATATTATTGGATTCCAATGATAGTTTTAGAAAAAGTTGAGTTGATTTCTCCATAGTACGAGAAATATTGAGAAAATAATTGAAAAGTGACGGCAAACAATCGATGTATTCAAACCATTGGTATCAAATGATAGTTTAAAAAAAAAGTTGAGTTGATTTTTCGATAGTACGAGGAAAATTGAAAAAAAAAATTGAAAAGTGACTGCATATAATCGATGTATTCAAACCATTGGTATCCAATGATAGTTTAAAAAAAAGTTGATATGTTTTGTAGTACGAGAAATATTATGAAGTATTTAAAAGTGATGGCATATAATCAATGTATTCAAACCATTGGTATCCAATGATAGTTTGAAAAAGGAGTTGAGTTGATTTCCCTTCAGTACGAGAAAAATTGAGACAAAAATTGAAAAGTGACGGCATATAATCGATGTATTCAAACCATTGGTATCCAATGATAGTTCAAAAAAGGAGTTGAGTTGATTTCCCTTCAGTACGAGAAAAATTGAGACAGAAATTGAAAAGTGACGGCATATAATCGATGTATTCAAACCATTGGTATCCAATGATAGTTTTAAAAAAAGTTGAGTTGATTTCTCTATAGTACGAGAAAAATTGAGAAAAAATTGAAAAGTGACGGCATATAATCGATGTAAGTATTCAAACCATTGGTATCCAATGATAGTTTAAAAAAGGAGTTGAGTTGATTTCCCTTCAGTGCGAGAAAAATTGAGACAGAAATTGAAAAGTGACGGCATATAATCGATGTATTCAAACCATTGGTATCCAATGATAGTTTCAAAAAAAGTTGAGTTGATTTCTCAATAGTACGAGAAAAATTGAGAAAAAATTGAAAAGTGACGGCATATAATCGATGTATTCAAACCATTGGTATCCAATGATAGTTTTAAAAAAAGTTGAGTTGATTTCTCAATAGTACGAGAAAAATTGAGAAAAAATTGAAATGTGACGGCATATAATCGATGTATTTAAAACATAGGTTTCCCGTGATATTCTGGAATGGAGAAGCAGACTAGAGTACTTCTTAATAGTGCGGGAAATATTGAGATAAAAAAAAGACAAATTCTAGGCTCTAGCCTAGGTCAGTCGTTTGGGCCTTGATATTCGTTCGCCTGATATGAAATATCGAATCGTCAATACATTTTCTCGTTTCTTTATAGCAAGTATTTCGTGATGGATATAATACATAAAACAAATTGTAAATTAGATATTTCGTATTGGGAGCCCAAAAACAGTATACATTCTCCGGAGGGCGGCAGAAATAAAGCTAGAAATTAATACAATATTATCATCTAACATTGGCGAAATGCGAAATATGTTAGGAAGAGCAATATTATCTGTTTCAAAAAAGTTTTTTAGGGATATTTGGAATGATTGCGAAACGATTGCGAAGTGATTGCGATGATTTCAATGCGATTGCGATGATTGCGAAGCGATTGCGATGATTGCGAAGCGACTGCGATGATTGCGAAGTGATTGCGAAGTGATTGCGAAGCGATTGCGATGATTGCGAGGCGATTGCGGTGATTGCGAAGCGACTGCCAATGAATTTGTGACAGTATTGCGAGAAGTGGTTCACCCCTCGGTCTTTGTATGATTTCTGAAATTTCTTTGCAGCTCCAATATGTTATTTGGACAGTTTTATATAATTTATCGGTTTGTCATGAAAAGATGATCGGATATATTGTGGTACAGTGTCAACTGTTCTCATTCGAGTTTTTACAGGGTGAACACACCAGTGAAAAATATTTTTTTATTTTCCTAGTAGGTAATGTTGAAGGATCATCAATAATTTTTAATATTATGGAATATACGTTTATAGAAAACAGTTTATTTTCGCTATATAAGCGATGACAAAAACGTATAAAAAGGATCTTCTCCACAGATTGAGTATCCCGAGATCATTTAGCGGTTGAAAATAATAGAACTTACTCAATAGACCATAAAATACCGTATTTTTTTCAATGACAAATTGTATTTTTTTGATACTTATTTATTCTAACGGATTCAGAACTTGATTCTATAAGGAAAAATCTCAGGAAAAATGATGCCAATAAAACAAACCTGAGTGGAATCAGACGATCCGTTCCCTTTATTTTACGATTGTGACTTGCATTATGTAGATGATTTATTTTGTTTCCGATATAATAAATACCAGCCTCAATGAAAATGTGAAAAGTTTTGATATGTAAAATCCGATATAATTCAGATTGGGTCATAATCATGACATGGTCTACTTAGGCCCGGTCTTTTCACCTCCAGATATCCTACAGATAAACTAACTGACGGTTAGAATATTCTTTTGTTAATCGTTAAGTGATAACAAAAGCATATTCTAACATTCAGTCAATCTATCCTTAGGATATCTGGAGGTGAAAAGACCGGGCCTTAAAAGTCTAAAGTTTATGTTCCACTCAGAAATCTCAAAAAAAAAACTTTTGTGCGAAAGTTCCGAAATGTATCTTTCATATTTTGTCGGGTTTCCTCGGAATTCCCCTGGAATTCCCCGGAATTTCCAGTATTTCCGTCATTTATTTTTAAAATTTTATCGATATTTCTTTAAATTGACATTTTTTTTTGTAGGAGTTCCTAGGAATTCCGGGGTATTCCGAGGAATTCCGGGGAATTCCGGGGTATTCCGAGGAATTCCGGGGAATTCCGGGAAATTCCGAGGGAATTCTGGGGAATCTCGGGGAATTCCGAGGGAATTCCAGTGTACACATTTTTCCTCAGTGGTCAACCCCTCGGTTACAGCGAAGCCATTTGGCGTACACCCAAACGGATTCCGGTTCAAACTTGGCACCAGCTCTATCAGGGATTTCTTATTACCAGTTGTTGACATGACGATTTGATGTGACACCCCGCATGCCTTGCTAAGCAAGTGTTAATATCCAACCGATACCCAACTTGGTGATGGGCAAGTCTGTCGGCTAGGAATCGCACGTAAAAATATAAGACCTCACCATTTATCAGCTCACACAAGTTTCGATTTTTCAGGGTTGGTATCGGCACGAGGGCTGGTTTGACGACATAAACTGCCAACAATTTTCATGTGTATCCAAAACAAACAATTTCTAGGCATACACGCTCGCATACACGTATAACCTCATCATTGACTATTTCAAGAGAAATTAATCGTAGAATTTTGTTCATCATATTCTGAAACACCTTGTACATTAAAAAATCCTCTTTTGTATACGAGTGATATGTTGTTGTGGTTAACGTTCGAAAGTCGCTGATTTTGAATAGGTGTATAATAGTGGTAATGCTAATAAGTGAAAATGCAAATAAATGAATTGGAATAAATAGCCACTATGAAACGCGCACACTAAAAAATTATCACAATTATATATATTCCAACATAGATGATATGATATATAAGTTATTCGAAAACATAATTTTCTGATTGGATCACTGTTCAAATAGTGAGCATTCCTCAGAGCAGTGAGACACAGAAATTGTTGAACATAATCACGTTATTTTGTACCTAACATCTATCACTCAGTAGGAAAGATTATCAGAATTGGAAGTGGGACATTCAATGTCAGAAAAGACTTTTGTCAGTTACTTAGCTCAAAAACATCTCAAACCATAAATTTATCGCTCAAGAATGGAATATGAGCCTTGATGAAAACCATACCAGAAGGATTTCATCAAACGATGTAATTTTCACGAGTTTCGTCAGTAGTTTTGCTCTGACTGCAAGGAACAAAGCATATGCAGAGATCATGCCTAGAAAACCCGATATTACCTCGGTCTAAAAATTTGTATGAGCTTACTTTATATTCAAATCGAAATCCGATGAGCTGGTTACTCAGCTTGAGCCTGAAATATGCGATTTGATTTTTGTGAATTTTAAATGAAAATTACTCATCAAACTTGAAACGAATTGAAATTAGAATATTATTTACACTCTCTGGAAGTGAGCTGTCTTATACATCCACCAAAGAAATCTGGTAATCTGGTGTGTAGAAATTTGTTTCCAGCATTTTTGCTTTTTTTAAGGACTGAGCAACTGGATTGGATAAACTGTACTTGAGTAAATCAACCTGGAAAGTTTCAAACAATCTGAAGTATAATTAGCTTTTTTGAGCAAGAACTTCATAAAATAAAAGATCCAAGCATTGTGCAGTTTATTACTGTACAGCACAGTAGTGATGGACACCGACCAGTCTGAGGTTAGGTGTACCTAACATTGAAGTATCAAGTTTTTCTTTCAGGCAACGAGAGATCCTCACTAACGCCCCATCACAGCAAGCCACCTCACCTCTACGGGCCTCCGAAAATGCACAAGACGGACGTACCTCTCAGGCCGATCATCAGCTACAGGAACTCGGCAACCCACAGACTCGAAATTTCAGCCAATTTCAGCCACTACAAGAAAACTCCTCTTTGTGAAAAACACCAGACACTTCGTGGAAATCTTGAAAAGAATCGAGGTCAGAGAAGGAGACCAGCTAAGCAGTTTCAATGTATAAAGCCTCTACACCAACCTTTCCATCAGAGAGACACTCGAGATCATCAACATGAAGCTGAGAGTGCTGAGAGTGGAGACATTGTTTGGACAATAGAACAACATTTCCAGTAGGAGGCATCATGGAGTTGCTCGAATGCTGCGTTCAGAATTGCTACTTCCAATTGAAGGATCGTTTTTTCAGCCAAGATGAAGGACTACCAATGGGTTCACCACTGTCACCGGTTAAAGGCAGCATCTACACGAAATGGTTCGAAGCATTCACCATCTAATACGCCAAAAAGAAACCCCGCGTCAGGTTGAGATACGCCGACGGCACGTTCATAGTATGGAACCACGGAGATGCAGAATTGGACGCCTTTCTAGAATACCTGAACAACTGTAGGCCCACCATCAAATTCACAATGGAAAAAAAATTTCATAGCAAACTGCCCTTTCTCGACGTTGGGGTGAAGAGTACCAAAATTATATAGGAATCTTCGGTCTACAGGAAACCATCCCATACCGGCCAATACCTGAATGAGCAATCCAACCACCATCAATCTACGAAGCGGGGAATCGTCAAGTCTCTGATTGATCGGGCAATCAATCTCTGCAATACCAAAGAAAGTCTCGACAAGGAACTGAACATCATAAGGATCTTCAGAAAAACGGCTACTCGAAGAAGCTAATGGATCGGACATTGGCCCGGACGAACTGAAGGAATATCATGGAGACATTGGAACAACAAGTTCTTTCCATCCTCAACGTGAAAGGACTTCCAGAGAGGATCGAAATGTTGTCAGTCATTGCGGATACCAGCGATCGAAACGTCTTGAGTACACTCAACTTACTATATGTTTAAGATTCCATTCATTTCTTTAGTTACATTTTTCTTGACCAATGTTTCATATTTGATATCTCAATTTTCTTGTCACAACATTATTTTCTTTGATCAATCAAAACTTCAATTTAATTGCGACCAAAAAATCCATTTCAACCTCTTTTGATTTGTATTTTTTTTTCGTTCTTAGCAACAGGTTCCACAAGAGTGAATGAAATAAGCAAGGGAAGTCCGATTCAATACCACTCAGCAAGGAACATTGTCAACCAGATACAAACAAAATCTTCACTATTCATCCGGCAACCTTGGCTAGCAGAGAAGAAAAACGACTCAATGGTTGTAATCGGGTTCATAACAAGAACAGTCCCGGAACGGTTCGAAATAGTTGGGACTGTTGAAGCGTGAAGGGTTTGTCGCGAATATATCTACAATAATTGGGTGGCTAACTATTTTGAACTGCCCTAGATAAGTATTCATTGCGAACCCGAATACGGCTATTGAAATATCGGTTTGTCACAACGAAGAATGTTGGCGGGCCTTATGGCCATAACTTGTCTTCATATTTTCAATAATATCACAATCTGAGCGGGCATCAAATGAATATGAATTTACAGTATGTAACGCGACATCCACAGGATTGCGATTGCAAAACTGAAGTATACAGTGCATTTCTTTTATCCCAATTATTTTATTTATTGAACGGGTCAACTGAAAAAATTGAACTGGGTGACATCTGGAAAAATAAATTGAATGAAAGGGGGGTCTTGTGATACATCATTTTGAAGCTCTTGGCGAATACTTTACAACCCTAGAATATTATGAAGTCAATATCTTCAGCTACTACAAAATGGCGGAACATTCAATAATTGCCTGCACACATCGACGTTTGACTTCATAATTTGAGGAAATAAGATGAGTTCAGTACAGAAGATGCTCGAAATGGTTCCCTTTAACGTCTTGAGATAAGAACAGCCTATCCGATAATTCACGTCAAACATTTTCGAACACAGCTACGTCGATATTTCTACAAATATTCATTATTTTCTGCCGCTCTTTCAATATTGAAGCAGGTTCAATTTCGCACACCTTCTGCTTCAAAAATACCATAAAAAACTATGAAGGTGTCAAATCTGGCAAGCAGGCTGGCCATTCCATAGTACCTCGACCATGGCAAATATTATCCAAATAGTTTCTTTCTTACTTGTCTGGAGTTATGTGGTGGTGCTCCATCTTGTTGAAATAATTATATCCATATCGAATTCGTTAGGATTCACTTCGACGATTTCGGTGATTAGAGAAGCAACCTCGGAAGCAACAGTGGTTGCCAGCATATTCAAATACAATTCCCCTAATGAATTTTGTTCAATTGACCATTTTGGAGATAGTTCACGTACCCATCAACTCATAAAATCGAAAACTAAATGAGGATATTTGAACTGAACAATGTTGTTCGTTGTACTGACATTTTTGTCTTTTTTCATGAACAAAAAATAACCTTTCTAACCTTATCGGTTTGTTGGGATTGCCACGACAGAGAAAAACGAATATTTCTAGAAATATCTATATTAAATGTGTTTGTTTTCAGATAATTATTGAATGTTCCGCCATTTTGTAGTGTAGGTGAAGATATTAATTTCATAATCTGAAAAATGATGTATCACAAGATTCCCCTTTCCATTTGATATTTTTTTTCGAGATGGCGCCCAGTCACCATCTTAAAATTTCCATGTGCCAATTTTCTGTATCAATTTCAATGCCTGAGTTTTGATTTTTTGAGTTGACCCGTTCAAAAAATAAAAGGGGGGGGGGGGAACTTATTGAAATAAACTGTATATCGACTTCAAGAGTGATTTCTGAAGATTTGGTTTTGCTAGAAAATGTATATCATGTCTTATATCGATTATTATTATTATTCATTTCGAATTGACTTAGAAAGTTCTAGCCTAACGCAATAGACAGAGTCCGTCAAAATTCAGAGCGAAATGTCATCTCAAAAAGCTCAGAAATAAAGACATATTGAACTAACGGTCAATTAATTTCCAGGGCTTCAATTGATCTCCTAACGGAGTCGATGGCGGAGAGCCTTCCGAAAATAAATCCCATTCGACTTCATTACGTAAGGAAACCACCCAAAATGCTAATCGAAAGTTTATTGTTACAATAAATCAGCCACACGTACACATATCTGCATATTCTTTCCCGAGAAGGCGCCGTTCAAGGTCAGATAGTTGCTCCATGGGCAGTTTAGAGTTATTTTTAGAAAAGTTGTTCCCCATGCGGTATTACGGTTTATGCAATCCACTAATCGGCTTGGAGATAATAGTAAAATCGTAAAAGATTTTATTCAGCTCGACGTTCACAGTGGCATCATTCAGAACACCGCAAACTATACCGGATGTCCCAGAATTTATATAACAAGCGATGTTTCCTTCAATGAAAAAATAGAGAACTGAAGGAAAACCTATCACAGGCTTTACCTGTATACGTTCTGGAAATGAGAGTTTTTTTCCCACATTCTTCAAGATATCTCCCTAAACTTCTCTTAAAATCCACCCCTCCAAACTTAATTTTATTCTCATTGAATCAATGTATAACATAGAATAGACATATCTGGGGTTCAGATCACTGAAATATAGGGATTTCTGAGAAAAACAGGAAGAAAACCAAATGGAAGATCCTCGGCCACGAAATATATATTTTTTTTTCATTTCGAGTAACTGAAAATTAAGCTCACTTCGAGTTATAACACGAAATAAGGAAGAAAAATTGGTCCACACTTTCGTGCCACAAAATCACATTCAAGATTCAAGAGGATTAGAATTAAGATCCCACCCCAAGGCCAGTGGAAGCTCCATAAATTTCGTCTTTTGAAGTTACCCAAGGGTTAACGTTTATTAAATGCTTTGTGAGGTTATGTGAGACCTCAAAAAAACGATTGATAAAGCTTGGTATACCGTTTAGCACTGATGTGAAAATAAAAACGGTCACTAATAGCTTTTCCGAGAGCTTTTCGCCGAACAGTATGAAATCGAGGCATGAATTGATTTAGCTATTAACTGTAGTTTCATATAATATTCTAAGAGAAGTTCACGAAAAATATGTCTGAGTGAACTCCCAGGCATATATTAGTTGGAATGATCATTTGAGGAATGTTTCACATAGAGGGAGTTCATTGAAATCGAACTACAAATTTGATCAGTGAGAGAGAAAGAGACATATGCTATATGTACAATTTTTCATGAACAGGAAAAAATTGAATTTTCTACCCAAAATTTCAAAAAAATATCACTATATAGCTTTCTTCGAGATGATAAATCTTGAAGAAATTAGGAAGAACCTAGGTAATGGTATCGTGAGCTTCAAAATTATTCAACTAAATATTGGGAAAGAAAGCTACAAATCTGACAAAAGTTTTGTAGATAGAATGCATTTATCGATCTGAGTTTCAACTTACTCAACAATTCATTGGGTGGAATGAATAAACTTTGAGCAAATGCTTGTGCTAAAACTTTTTGAGAAAACTTATTCATATTTTTGAGATACGAGGAAGGATCTGTTGTTTGCTCTTGGACTTAATTTTATTCTCTCCATCATTAGATTCATACATAAAAAATCGATTGGTCAAGGTTTTCGAATTTAGTATTTAGTTTGAAATATTCATAATCAGATTTCAATACATTGTCTGGAGTCTATAGTCCGTTCATAATTTGTTGATAGCTCACTGCAAGTTTGACCCTCATTAGAGAACTGAAATACAGAGAGGACGGCTAATATGATATAATAACAAAAACCAAACTGAAACTGTCAGTTTAAGATGTTTTCGACTAACCCACCTTGTATCTGAAGAAATACAATACAGCTATAAAACTTTTAATCCGATTATGTAGGTATTTTGAGTGGAAATGACTGACCAGTGTCGTAGAGTATATGATTAAAATATCAGTTACTTTAGATAAATAAATAAATTAATCTTCTTAAACTGTAGGTACTGTAAACTGTATTTTTATTTTAATAAAATTTCTTCATTATATTCAAAAATAATAAGTTACTTGCAATTTGTAAAAGATACATTTGTTTAATTAATACCTATTTTTAAATGATATAAACTACGATTACTTACAAAACTATTCAAATTCAAAATAAACAGGATCATCTTCGGAATCCGAGTCGTCTTGCAGGTTGTAGGAATATGAAAAAAAGTTACTCACGCACTGCACAAAATTCGCAAAATAAATATTAGAGACGTTAATTACTGCCGTAGACGCCGAAACACATACGAGCCGTAAATTAAATGCGATTAAAAAACGTACTGAACCAAACATTATTTTCGTTCGTAACAACTTCACCCTTTCAAGTCAAGTTTCGAATATAAACTGAAGCTTTATATTACTAAGCTCTCCATTAATTTTAATGATTTCAGAAACATTATTTTTTGAATACTTGCTAGACTTAACTTTTTCGATAAGATATCAAATGAAAAGATTTTCAACAAGGTAATAAAAAGTAAGTTGCAATATTTCAATATAATTAATTGTTTTTTTTTTATTTCAGGAAATCGCGATATGAAGTTTTGCCAAGAAAAACGTACTGACTTGTGAAACAATTCGAGATGTTTCCTACGTTATAATGTATGCCTACCATTCGAAGAGTTGGTGCCTGCTTGGTTATATTTCAATTTTTTTGTGGTTTATTAGTTATTCGTTGAACTTGAATTATTTATCGTTTATAGGCTATTTTATAAAACTATCCTCTCTTATGATTTGCTGTTTTGATGTTTCACACATAGTTCACAATATTTTCTCTTCTGTAGTGAATGCTATTTGTTGGAATGAATGATCATGGCTTCTATTTGCTGGTTTCCACATTTCTAACAGGACCACAACTTCCGCTATGACTACTGGATAATTTTTATATAGTTCTAATTTTTCCAGGATCTATTGCAAGTAACTTTCAAAACATGTGCGAGTGTGACGGAGTCTGAAAAATGATTGTGAAATTATGAGAAATATGCCAAGTAACCACAAACGACGATACCGCATAAAATCGTCCGGAAGTTGTGGTCACTTAGAACCTCGCTTAGAACATCTTTATTTGTCTAACAGAATATGGAATGGTATGAGTTCGGACTTCAATTGTCAATAAAGCTAACTCTGTCGAACCAATGAATTACGAATAATTCAATTGAAATACATGGTGAAGATATCATATGTTTGGATTTGAGTACCTCATTTGATCCAATGCTTCTGGATCAGTCATCTGACGTGATTTTTTCATCCTTATTTTAGGTTTTCCATTAACTTCTGCTCATTCGATTTCGAAGTTCAAGGGCTGATACTCCACGACCTGATTGAGAGCCCGTTAAAATAATAAAATAATTGAAATGATAAACTTTCAATTGATAGAGTGAAGGCACAGCCTGAGCACTGATTATTTTGAACTATTGTTTATCAGGTCGTTGAGTACCAGCCCTAAGAGTTATACATTTGATTGCTTCACCGTGCAGGTATTTCAATTGCATTATTCATAATTCATTGACATTGTTTTCTATCTTATGAGTGTTTTTATAACATGTTTCAATAGAGTTAATTATATACACAATGGAAATCCGAACGAATACCACTCAGCAAGGAACATTGCCAACCACATACAAGAAAATAGAACCCGAGATAGAACACCCCGGATACTTTAGCAATAAATTTCAGCAATATTTTTATTAAGGACTCTGCCACCTTGGAATCTGGACTAATCGTTCGTTATGGAAAATAAAATAATACTCCATTGACAGATTCATTTTTCCGATGGGCTGGACCGCTCCAGGGTCGGACAAGCCCCGGCAATATTTTTATTAAGGACTCTGCCACCTTGAAGAATGACAGAATCCATAATAAAAATATTGCTGGGGCTTGTCCTTTCCTGGAGCGGTCCAGCCCATCGGAAAAATGAATCTGTCAATGGAGTATTGTTTTATTTTCCATAAATAACGATTTTTCCAAATTTCAATGTGGCAGAGTCCTTAATAAAAATATTGCCGAGGCTTGTCCTTCCCTGGAGCGGTCCAGCCCATCGGAAAAATGAATCTGCCAATGGAGTATTGTTTTATTTTCCATAACGAACGATTTGTCCAAATTTCAAGGTGGCAGAGTCCTTCATAAAAATATTGCTGAAATTTATTGCTAAAGTATCCGGGGTAGATAGAACCTAGTTATTCAAAGATATTTCAGTAACTTCACAATCTTGTGACCTCAATTACTCCGTGAGTTCACAATTCAGTTGTAGAATTGCTCAAGAATTGTCTTTTAATTCCCCGTTTGATTCCTTATTTGTAATTTGTATTGTGATAAATTTGATCTCACATCACATTTGTGATATGAAAACAATTTTTTCCTGTAATAAGCTTGGTAACAACAGTTCGATTGGTGATTATCACCCTCAAATTTTTTTTTTAATTTTTTGACGAAATTTTTTGTTTTTATTTTTTTATACCTAATGTGGCATTAAAAAATACATACAACCCTAAATTTTTGCTTTTTTATCACCAACCCCTATTTTTTTATGGCCATTTTAGTAATTTAATCATTTTTCATCCAGCTCGATAACTCAATTATTGTGTTTTTAACTGTACTTCGATTGAAAATCTAAAATTTTTTTCAAGAAAATAAACATTTATTTTTATTACCTATTAAATTTTAATCGTGATATATGCTTAGTGTTACCAATATTAGATTCTTAAAATTTTCCGCGCCTTTACTGGTGAACAACGTGATGGCTTGGTCTACTTCAAATTTCACATTAAAATTCTTTCACAGAATTGATGGAAGACATGTTTCGTATTTTATTGAAATTCATCGTCTAACGGAGTTGAAAAGGAGTAGAAAATTATTTGAGGGGTTAATCAAGGCACAGCCTACACCACTGATTGTATAGTTCTGAAACTTGGAGGGTGTCTTTTTTGTGTGACGTAGGACGTAGGTATCCAATAAGAAATATTTTCCAGAAATTCCACTTCTAAGAGGGTGAAAAACGGGTTCAAAGTTTATATGCGACAACGTGATTCATAGGTCCAATCTATTTCAAATTCTGCATAAAAATTCTTCAACCGAAAAGATGGAAGTCGTGTTTCGTATTTTATTGAAATAAATCGCCTAAGGGGGTAGAAAGTTATTTTAGGGGTTAATCAACGCACGGCCTATACACTGATCGTAGAGGTCTGAAACTTAGAGGGTGTATCCTTTATATGATGTAGGCATCCGATATGGAAAGTTTTTTCCAAAATCCAAGCCTAAGGAGGTGAAAAACGGGATCATAGTTTGTATGGGACAATGTTCTTCAATTTACTTCAAAGTTTGGAAAAATATTCTTCAGCAGATTTGATGGAAGACATGGTTCATATTCTATTGAAATTCATTGTCTATCGGATAAAAAGGATTCAACATTTTCGACTTCTTTCAAAAGCTCTTTCGAGTGCGCCGAGAAGTGCGCCTAGAACTCAGAGCTGTTATGAACCCAATAAAACTAAGTACTAAGAACTACACAATAATAGCATCACAAAAATGATTAACCCCCAACGAAGTGGGCACGGGTCAGCTGGTTCACAGTAGGCAAAAACAATGATTTTTACTGTCATTTCACAAGTAACTTTTTTTCCGAGTTTTTTTCAGTGAAGGCTTCCTAAAAGACAGTGATAATTTGCCTAGAATTGGTATATAATTACATAGTGATGAACTTTTTTTTTCAAATCCGACCCATGTTAAAGCTTGAACAACAAATATGATATAAAAGTACACCAAAACCACACGATTTAAATTCAGTGTGCGTAAATGACCTACTGAATTACCCTCAAATTTGCATTCAAAGGCCAGTCAGTCTCACTTTACCTACACCTACCCCAAAATTCAATGTTATCTCAATATTGGAATTTCATGGAATTTTGAATTATTTTGATTTATCGAAATTAGAAAGCAACTACGAATTTAATTTAGCTGAAATTAAATGTAACAACCTATTTGAATTTAGATTTGAATTACTAAAATCATAGTCAAAAGTTTCAAACCATAATTATTACTTGAAATGTATAATAATAGTTTACTCATAACTACCACCCGTACCTACGTACCATATGTATAAAAACTTGGAATTCGCATGAACTCAATTCTCTTCTACATGAAATGTTATGTTGCGCTCGACGTAATCAATGGAATGAAATCTAAAACAAATACGACTGTTAGGTACATATCCAAAAGGAGCTATAATTATCCTGATTACGAGAGCTATTACCTCCTAACTTGTAGAAAAAGTTCGAGGTAACTATTCCATTGCATACCTAAAATCAACATTATTAAAATAAAATTGAAATGCACCTACTTTTCATCTCTGTCATAAGTATGTTTAGTTACTACAATGCCGCGTGATTCGAACATTCAATACCAATAAACGACTTATCATCAATAAAATATTTGATTGAAATATTTTCTTCGTGAATTATTTCCAAGTGAATGGAACTATAGTCGGGCTGTTCAAAAGATAGAATTCAAGGACGCGTGAACAGTAAATGCCTGCATAGCCACGCCTTCTAAACTGAAATAAATGAAGAACTGTTTACACTGTACTGTACTCATTTGTGCTTTGTATTTACGTGTGTTACGTTAATTAAATAATATGGATGGAAACACTCTTTCAGCTCCAAGAAAAAGATCAAAAAAAAAGACATTTAACTGTAGAGGAAAAAGGTGTAATAATGAACACTTTTAAAAAAGCATCCCAAGAGTTGATGGGAGAACGACGCGGCGACGTTTTTGTCGAGTGGTGTAAATCGGACTTGTATTATTGGGGAGAGGAACATTCAAAGAGTGCGTGCCGTTCACGTGATCATTCTATCTTTTCAGCGGCTACACTATAGCGCCTTGAGAACTAATTAACATATTGTTTTCAATATTTATACAAGAACCGAGACAAAAACACCATCACCAAAATTAATTTGCTAGGTTTTTTATATGAGTAGTAAAAGAATTTTTTGAAAACTGCCTACAAAATGGTCAGTAGACAATCAAACTGAGATTCCCTTATCCCGTTATCGGGCTTTTTTCATTTTTAAATCTCTCTAGAGCATGAAATATTTCCAGATTATTTTTCGAGGGAATTTTCTTCAAAAATTCATGAATAACAAAAAATGCAGAATTTCATTTCGAGTTCGCAGGACATTCAGAACAAGATTCAGTAATTAACATATATGCCAAAATTATCCGAAAATATGTAGCATTAAATTTGTGACATCCATCTGAAGTTAACCTCTCGGCTAACTTTTGGACATTTGAAAGTTGAGGGCATCCATGTGTTCAAAGACAATTATAATTGATAGTATTGTTACGAAATGTCCTGGCGTCAGCCCTGCCGCCTATGGATGCAAATTGGTGTGACCGTTCGAGGGAAGATTGTACCTGCGTGATCGCGGCTCACCCAGAATATTCGATTATCGGGATTTGTCTGGAGGATTCCCCACTGTGTGAGCGGTTATATAAACGGAAGTCGCTCACTGCGACGGCAGAATTTTTAGTACAAAGAGTTTTAGTACGGAGCATTGGAAAGTTAGCGGAGCAATTTAAGCGATTTTATTGTATTGTGTTGTGATAGAAAGTTGTAATGAAAGTAGTGAAATGTTGTTTGGAATTTCAATCAAGCGAACCCAAGGATAAAAACAGAAAGTTTTATTTCTATTCAAGCATGAGATTTTCAGTTTCAATTTCATTTCATGATGTAACTTGAAAAATAACCACTCTCAGTTACACAAACTAAACGCATTGTTCTGCCTTTCTACCCTTATTATCGACAGATATTTCTGAAGTTTCAAGTTCAGGAATTGAAACGTCGCGTCGTTAACGTCGTTAATTCCTCAAAATCACCATTTGAGAGATAAAATTCATTGAAAATAATACGGCTCTCTCAAAAAGTGACAATAATTCCAATAATTTTTCAGTTTCGGTAAAATCGCCAGGTTACGACGTAAACGACAAAGAAAACTGTTCGGAAGATTATGTTGGTAATAGTGAAAAAGACATAAGTACGCGCTGTCGGGTTATTGAACCATTTTTACGAATTACATGAGAGTAGGTATTCTTTTAGTTATTTCTGTATTATGTTTTTGTCTTGGTTTTTGTGTTTATACATTCAATGGAATAGAAATAAAAATTTCACTGTGAAATACGTTTTCGAGTCTCCAAATTAATATTTAATAGGAATCCGTTAATATTTCACTAATCACTAAGGCCTTGTTCCGTTTCCAAATATTGTTACCATTAATCGTTGCGTTGTACTGGTTACCACAGTGACCGCCTGAAACGTGGTTGGTAACGGGACATGGTTCCTGAAAAGTTGGTAATTTACGAGGTAATTTATCTGTCACCAGAGTAACCGATGAGGAATCGTTAGTGAGTTGAGCAACTAAGTAACAGTTTTCTTTTTAGTGATTCACGTCCACTTTTGTTCATTCGTTGTAGAATGGGGGTATCTGAAGAACTGCGTTATAACAATTCCAACCTTTTACCACTCAAGGAAAAGTTCAACTCCACTGTGTATTAGTATCCCTCATCCCTCTGAAAATATTCCTGAAAATGAATTTGCCAAGTCGGACTACTTCTTCAATTTTGAATTAACACTCTAGTGTGACATTTTTTTTTTCATTTCATTCATTTATTAACTTGAGGTCATTACATATACCTATATTGAAATAGGTGTCGTCAGATCAACCTACTAAAAATAAAATACATACACATTTACAGCATTCGAACCACAAAAAAAGGAATATGTATACACGACATACATATTTTTCACGAAAAACACGAAAAAAACACGTGCTCAGCGGGACTGACAGAAGACAATGAACTCTTCCAGACCATAGAAGCACCCGAGGAAGCAACCCTCAACAAGAAGAAGTTTCAATTTAGTTTTGAATAGCTTCGTTGTCAGAGCAGACTTTATATCTGGGGGTAGCATATTGAAAAGTGGAATACCAGCACCTTCCGGCGACCCCTTGAAATATTCATGATGGTGTTTCATGGGAAAGATATTCTGATTATATCTTGTACGATGTGAGTGTATGTTACTGTATTTAACATATCTGGCCCTATTCTGCCATGCATATGTCAGAATTTTGCTCGGAATTTTGTAAAGATATATTGCAGTTAATGTAACCACATCATCACAAACAACTGACAGCCGTCTTCAGTTACCAGTCTGGTTAGCAAGACAGGAAAACGAAACACGGCCTTTTCTCTATTAATATAATCCCAATAAATTTGTTGACAAAACACGGATGTTACGTTTCGAACCAGGGAAATTTCTCTTTCGGTTTTATTAGATTTCAAATGAAGATGGCAGCCTCGATGGCAGCGTCATTTCGGCAAAAACCTCTATTCACCGACCTTATTGGTATTGTTTGTAGTGGGATTCAAGGAGAGTTATGTCTCCTAATGATTCTGAACTGGATTCCATATAAGCAACCTATTGGAACCCACTTTGCTCAAGGAACTGATTTTTAGCTTTTTCTTCAAGTACATGCAGAAAGAATACAAAATTTCCAGAAGAGACGAAGTACCCAGCATCCAACTTCGTTCTTCCCGAAAAAATAATCATGTTTCCTTCTATCTTGTTTGCTCTCCCAAATTCTGTTCGAAAAGAGGAGAATCGGTCAAAATATCGAGAGAACGAGTGTTTGCTAGCCAAAAATCACTTCAAACTTCAAATTATCTCGAAAACTAATCGTCACAAAAATTTTCTGTTAACAGAGTTGTAAAGGTATTCGAGAGACCTTTGAAACAAGGTGCCATTCGACCTACTTTCCCTATCCAAATAAGGGTCGTCGGACGCACCCCTCCGAGGGGGCGCGTACTACAGAATATCTGAGTAGTCCGAAAAGTGTCCCCCTTTAATTAGAAATCGACGTGTCCGAGCTTTTTTCGAAAATCTTACTTTTTATACTCAACAACGGCTCTGTTGAGTTTTCGTTGTTACACACTGTATACCGGCTTCGTTAGGATCATATATAGCTTACTCTTGTCATTTTTTTTATCCAATTCATTCATTGAAATTTGACCCCATTCCTTTTAACAGATTGGTCTGATATTTGGTACAAACCTTTCTGATGACAATGGTTGACATCTCGGTTGACATGTTAGAAAGTTCACGCGCGATTTTATTGTTTTGTCAAGTTCGAACCAAATTACCAACTACCTGAATATGACCTTCTAAGTGTACCGAAATGTGCAAATTCCAAACTAGTACAAAAAACGAGACAAAAATTGAAATAACTATTCAACCACTGTAGAAAAATATCTGCTTATCGGCAATTTCTGGTATCTTTAATGAATCTTTCCTAGAAGTCATATCAATTCTAATTTGAAATAACTGTCAAAAAGAAGGTTCATCCAGACTTGAAATTCTTATTATTGAAACGAACTTGATTTATGTATACCCGTTCACTGTCAAAAAGTGAAACCTACTTCAATGCAAATATCTTGTCTCTGAACAAAAGTAAAACAAAACAAATAACATTCATGAAAAATAAAGATATAATAAGTGATTCATCAGTTAAGATTCTGGGTTTTCATATTGACCCTGACTTGAACTGGAAAAAACATATTGAAGAATTACAAAAAAAACTATCCAAAACACAATTTCTATTAAGACATCTGAGAGAAATTTTATCAATTGAAGTTTTGAAATATGTGTACTATGGTATGGTCCATTGTCATCTTCTGTATGGTATTGTTCTATGGGGCACAAGTACAGCATTCCATCAATTATTTATAACTCAAAAAAAAATTTTAAGGATTATGGCCAAGGCTGGTCCGAGACAGCATGCTAAACCGCTATTCTTAAAAATGAAAATTCTGACACTTCCATGTATATATGTAATGGAAGCAATATTAATTGTGGACACATAAAAACAAACATAGGATGGTCGCTGGAACCGATATCCATAATCATAATACTCGAAGCATGGAGTTGTATAGACTACCGAGAGTGAACTCAACAAAAACAATGAAGCAAACAGAATACTTCCCAGTAAAACTATATAACCTCATGCCAGCGGATTGGAAGGATTACTCAACGAAAAAACTGAAACACTCATTGAAAGAATCACTTGTTGTCAACCCATTATATGATGTTGAGGATGTTTTTTCTCACTCATGGGTAAGTATAGTTGTTATTTTAATTGTGACTAGTTTATTGTGCATTTGTGTATCCATTTTACCTGACGTTCCTACATAGACTGTTTTGAAAGTGTTTTGAAACTGTTTCATACATTCTGTAATTTTTGAGGTGAATAAAAATCTTATCCCGCTAACGAAAGATTGGATACGCCGGTAATTTGTTACAAGAGTTTGACTCGTGAAAATTTTAATTAAAATTCATTCGTTTATCAAATTAATGTCGAGATTAATGTTGATCATAACTTGAAGTTTTGTAGCAGAATATTCAGAATATGCTAACATAGAATTGCTGAGTAAGTATCTTCTTTAGTGTCAAATTATTTTTTCAACGAGTCTGAAAATCAACTCTTGGGAAAAAATTGTGGGAAACTTTCAACTAGTATAAAAATGCGTACTCGGGATTCGTAAGATTTGCAACTCTCTAACTTGTCCCGAAAACATGAATTTTTTTTCCTAGTTGAAAAAATGAATATTTAGCTTCTAGATCATTACTTATATACATCATTATTTTCAATAAAACTGTCCCAATTATTTTTAACTCATTCATCACCGAGTTTATTACTGATGAAAAATAATTGGAAATCCCTTTTTTGCAATGATTCGAAACATACGTTTGTTCATACTATTGTTTACAGAAACTCAGAAAAGATTCGTTCAAAATGAAAAGAAATGGTGGTTATCTTAGGGGATGTGAGAGGAGAACTGATTTCGAGAACGTATGCAAGAAATACGTATGATATTTTTACATGATTTTTCAAGATATCGTCTGTTAACTGAATTCTGGGACAACCGGTATATAGAATCGTACCACTATCACCATCGTTCTGAACATTATTCATGGTCAGTTATTTGACCCTCAAAAACTTCGCTATGACATGTAGTCTTTAATTTTTCAAGATTTGAATAATTTTGCTCATTGTGGAAACGGAAATGAAAGGTCAATTTTCAATTTATAAATAACTCGATTTGGAATTGGAATTTCTATCGTTATTCAATAAGCTCTTCCGACCTTGAGGCAAGCGCGAGGGCAAGCGTTTACATGTTTCCTCGTAGCATAGAGACACATATGACGGGTTATTTCTGTTTGCAGTGATAACATACACCGAACACATGGCTGTGGTGTGCTATTAGTATTCTACGCATATATTATATTGTGTATTTCTCGCGCTTTCGTTTAATGATGCCAATAGCACCCATTTTATACTAGTACTATTGTTATATCATTTCCCTGCACGGATTCATGACAGCCTGCAAGGCATTTCTGTGATGATTTTTTGGACACAAACGAAGAGAGGTTTTTCAAGGTCTGCATTTTTGCTTTTTTTCGCCAAAGGTTAGGGATATTCGATGATGAATATATTATGTCAAAGTCATTCCAGTGTTATTATATTTTCTGAATTAAAATTGGTGAAGGTTAAGTAGTTTTCATCTAGTTCTAGCATACCTTTTACTATACAGACTGCTATTCCAAGTTTCAACGCTTTTTGAAATGAATCAAATTGTGAATTGTACAATTCACGTTCAGAACTTTCATGAAAAAATAAATTTTTGCTTTTTACGAGGCTTTCTATAATAACGTGCTAATACGTGTCCATGTGATTTCTTATTTTTTGTTTATTACGAGGGGATTTTTTCGGGGGATGGGGTTGGTTACCAATCGTTTCAAAATTTTTTTTTAACAGAGTTGTAAAGGTAATCGAAATACCTTCAAACGCCTTCAAAACAAGGTGCCACTCGACCTACTTTCCCTATCTGAATAAGGGTCGTCGGACGCACCCCTCCGAGGGGGTGCGTACTACAAAAAATCTGAGTAGTCTGAAAGGTGTCCCCCTTCAATTATAAATCGACGTATCCGGGATTTTTAAAAAACTAACTTTTTATATTCAAAAACGGCTCTGTTAAGTTTTCGTTGTTACACATTGTATATGGCCACCTCAATTTTCTCTGTTAAATAATGCTACGTTTGTGAATATTGCTTTCAGCTCGGTTTTCAGCTACTCAGTATCCTCGTCAGTATCACTTGAAGCTTGAACCGCATGACAATATTTCGTTTGAGATTTTATCCGTTTCAACAGCTCCGAGGTTGGCTTCGTTTGATTTTTTTAGCTTGCTTCTTCTTACGAGTGCGCCCAGAGAACAGAGCCTCAAGCGGGCAAGGGTCGGCTATTATCTTGGGTGACGAAGCGCCGTGTAAAGGTAAATACAAATATCTCCGAGAATATCTCTCATCAACTAGAAATACAGCTTGTTGGCGGAAGGAGAGATCTGTGGCGGTTTGCAACAGATGTCTGACATTGGATCTGGAGGAGTAGCAGCTTTTTGTGGTAGCAGATCGAAGACGATTCTCGTTCGCGACGGGTCTATTGCTACAGCTAAGCTGTAAGTAGGTACTCACGATAGTCCCGTTTCTGGCGCTAAAGATCTCCAGAACTTGATCATGTCTTTGGCTATCCGATGGAAAACATACTTTTACGGTGAACACCATCTGCACCAGAGCAAACATACTTATTTAGGCGAGGGGGTGACCACTCTGGCAATACGTGTACAAATTTGTCCCGCAGTCGACCGCAATCGCTTGATTTTCGGCGGAAATCCCGCAATCACTTAGGAAATCGCTCCAGAAATCCGAAATCACTTTGGAAATCCCGAAATCCTATCTGAAATCCGGAAATCACTGCCTAAACTTTGGAAATCATCACCGAAATCCTATTTGGAAATCGCAGTCACTAGGGAAATCCGAAATTATAATGCATGCATAGAGACGATTGTAGTCATTGTAGATCGAGTTTTGAGACGTCGAAGTGTGAAGTGTCGAAGGGCCAAGGGCGAACAAGTGTTTTAGTGGAAAATATATTTATTCAAATCATTATTAGAATAGCCAACGGGTGGGGAGGTAAGTTACTGATGAATTAAAACCCACTCTCTTCCTTAAAAATAGGTTTCTACTGTACGTGAGATGCATAAATAGTAAACCACGGGTTTCATTGAATTTCGGCCATAGTGAACCATTTATTATTATTAGCGTATTGTTACGTCCTAACGCCGGCCCTGACGAGATCGTAAACGCAGATGAGGAATCGCGTCGTAGCGAACGTCATTTTCCAAGAACCGTAAATGCCGCCTGGAGAATTCGAGACACGTCATCGGGGCTTCTCTAGAGGATTCTCGATAGGTACGCAGATATAAATACGGGACAGGCTTCGCTGCGGGGAGATAATTTGTATTACAGGGAGTTAGTGATTCGGCAGTTTTATTCAGAGCTAAGTGACGAGAGTTTAGTAGAGCTAAGTGGAAAGAGTTTTGTTATTGCTAAGTGCGAAGGTGTCGAATTGTTAGTACAGAGAGTTTTAGTAGCGAGCATTGGAAAGTTATCGGAGCGATTTAAGTGATTGTGTTGTATTGTATTGTGATAGAGAGTTATAATAAAAGTAGTTTAGTGTTGTTTGGTGTTTTAATCGACGAACCCAAGGAATATAATAATAATAATACGTTTATTATTCAACCCGGTTACATACATACTACAAAAAGATTGTACAATTGTTCAGTAAGGCTAAATAATGGGTCGAAGTTCAGTTTTCCATCTACCATGGTAGATAGAATGCTGTTCTTCCACTAGGACCCTCCTATCTACATCTTAACTTGTAAGAGATGAGAATAAATGTGTGAGAGAGAAAGAGGATGAGAACGAGTGAGGAAGAAAGTATAGAAGAGAGAGAGAGAGAAGTAGAGTAGGTCAGAGTGAGTAGTTATGTCCTTGGTAGGTATAATTAGTTGTATTAGTGTATGAATTCCAGAAACAAACTGGTGATGCGAGAATTCGGTACCCTGTATGTTAGTGTTATAATGGATTTTGTTTTTTGTAGGGATACTTCAAGCTGATTTTTTTACTGCAGCCAGAGTTTGTGTACAATCAATATCGTAACAGTGGTGTCAGAATTGAGATTTTCCAAGGGATAAATCGTAACAGTATCATTATTAGATCTAGTTTATAATTCATCAATTTTATTATTGAATTTATATTTACATCTACGTTGAGTTGACCACTCATCGCGCACTTCGCTTGAAACAAGTTAACATTTTCAGAAGTGAAATGGGTGAAATCAGTATCAAACTTAAAAACGTGTGCATTACTCTAGCAGTCAAGAGTAATAATGAATAAAGCAATGTGATTTGAAATTTCCTGTACGTTTTTAAATCGTCTATTACCCTCTTCATACAATTGTTATTTTTTTGGCAGAAATGAATCACAAGAATTGATTGAGTTATATATTACTTAACGAAAAAAACCAGATTGGTCCCATCAAACAAAATTATTTCTTCCAAAGAAGTAAAAGTCATATATGCACGACAAAATATTTTGTTGAAGCAAGAAAAATTAATTCTTGAACATCAACTATCAATTCAAGCCTAGATTCAAGCGCATATTCATTTTATCAAATTAATAATTCGTTTGCCTTAGTACATTTTTCTGTTACTTTTCTCAAATATATCAATACATATATTCTCAAATTGAAACATTTTTAGCAAGAACTCCATTTCTTTGCTGCGAAATAATATTTCGGTCTCAAGAATACACATGTTCGGATTAAGTAATATTTGATCGAAATAATGAAATAAATTTGACTAAATGACTTTGAAATAACAGAAAATATTTTCATTTTTTGTAATTCAGGCACCAAAACTACTTTAAAATGTCTCATTTTCAATAACTTATCGCAATAATTATTATATAATGTTTAGGAAATCTATCGAAATCGGTTGGGATTTCCAAGAAATCATCGGAAATCTCTTGGAATCGTATGCGATTTCCATGAAATCATCGGAAATCCCTCTAAATCTTATGTGATTTCCACGAAATCTCCGGAAATCTCTGGAAATCACATGAGATTTCCAGGAAATCCTCGGAAATCCCAAATTTTTCAGGAAATCATGAGGGATTTCGGCAATACGTGTACGTTTTCTGATGAGTGGTCACCCCCTCGTATTTAGGTATCACGGTTGATAACCTTTGATCTCCGTGTAACAAATGTCGAATTCAGTCTGGAATTTTGACTGTGATTAGCTCGGAGATTAGCTAAGACTCGCTCAATTTATTCGCAATTTATCTTGGAAGTGCGGGTCGAACGGATAATTGAAACAATATTTGAGATATATAGATAGTTCTACTGTGAAAGTAGGACTCTTTTCAATGCCAAGTTGGATCCCATCAACTGTACCAACCTATACCTTGCCTTGAATTTTATTCCTTGTCAAAAACTTATCTACGAGCGAGTCTACGAGGTTATCTATTATATTATAACCGAGATTATAACCAACATTATAACCGAGCAGTGTTTTACTTCGGAAATCCGGTGTAAAAAATTCAGTAGAAATCTTGTTGAAATCCATGAAATCCATCTTGAAATCCAGAAATCCCACCTGAAATCTTCGAAGAAATCCTGAAATCCACTAGAAATCCTGATTTGGTGTACAAATTTTTCGGAAGTGATTATAATCAAATTTTCTGGACCTTGAGTACTTGCCCTGCACTGATGATGGTGTAACTACTCCGAAACCGGCTTGTGCAGGAGACAAGGCTGTTGGAATGGGTGTCATGAAATATAGGGAAGTAAAGCGCAATAAGCCTAGCAATAAGCCCTAGAGGCTGAGGTGCTTTCCGGAGACCTGGTTGTGAAAGACAGGTCAGACGGCTTCCACGGAGCGGAAAAAAAAAAACTCCGAAACCGGTGTGTAGATTGTCTCCTCGGTCTGTGTCAAGCTGTCACTGTTGTTTGAAGACGAGAAGCACTTGCAAGTGTGATTCTTTGGAGATATTTGCACAGATGTCGGTCGAATGCTCGGTCGAATGCTATTCAATGTCCGGCGTGGTATCGACCAGGGAAGTAGTTATTATCTGCAAAAAAATCCAACTTTTGATGCCTCAGGCACTAAAAGACGTACCTACTTGTTTTCAGGCAGTAAAAGTGGAAAATTCCAAGTTCGATAAAATCAAGGGTAAAACATTACAAAAATTGAAATATTTCGAGTTTGAACGGAAAAGTACTAGAATGGTGAATTCGGAGAAAACGTGCTTTGTGTGGCATGAATGGAAATTAACTGATAAATCTAAAACCTCACATTTTTTTATATTAACACCAAGGGGTATTTCACACATGTGAAATTTTTAACTAAATTTTCGAATAAGTATGGGATTTCATTTGGATTTCAGGATTTCATCAAGGATTTCGAATTGGATTTCTGGATTTCAATATGGAGATGCAAGATTTCTAATAAATTTCGTACACCGGACTTTGGAAGTGAAACACCCCTCGATTCTCATTACTTGCTATTTGCCAGGACTTACTCAAGATTTACATTTTTGGTAGGTACCTCGGTAGGTACAGTATCATGTGGAACCAAATGAAATCTAATGATTTGAGAACCCAATAATAATAATAGCGAATATTAGTGAATGAGTAATAGTTTCAAGATTTGTGAACCTCTGGCACAGTGAGCATCTGAATAGAAAAAAAATCGAACTTAAGAGGGAACTTATGTAATTCGGTTCTCCTCTATCAAAGATCCAGATGAAATTTTCGGCGGTCACGTCTGTTTTAGGAGATACAGGTCCATTTTGTTGTGAAGTTTCACCATTTTTCACATCGAATTATGGTGGATTCATGCAGCAATCGTAACTCGGAATTCGCAAGTCGCAAGGAAGAAGTTGAGTCGATATCTTTCAATGAAAACGTTCATGCAGGTATATTAGGTTAGGTCAGAAGTGAGTGGGTCTGTTCGGCCCTCCACTGCAACCAACAAGGGTTTATTGTGGCTCACACCTATTCAAACTCGACCAAATAAACCCAGCTTCTTAACGAAGCCGATTAGTTTGTATGGTGAGTGATCTTTCAGGTCAGATGGTAAGAGTGAAACCTTGCCAAACTCCGAGCCAAACTCTGAAAACCTGATTCGGTCCGCAGCGGGGCAGGCACAAATTATGTGATCTGCTGTTTCATCATTTTCCAGACAGAGACGACACAGGCTGTCTTCTGACAGTCCGATTCTCTGCATATGATGATTCAAATGACAGTGACCTGTGAGAAGGCCAGTTAGACATCGTAGTTCGTCCCTACTGTAGTCCAACAACTGTTTGGTTTCCGACTTCGAAGGGTGAATAAACGCCTTGGAATGAGCCAATCCTGGAATATTTTGCCAGAAGTCCATAAATCTTCTCGCCATCCAGGTATTTAATGTTTGTTTGGCAAAGCCTAAGGCGATGCCAATGACAGGTTCTGGTCCGATGAAGCTGCTTGCAGCACCCTTCTTTGCAAGGGAGTCAGCAGCTTCATTGCCTTCCAGGCCAGTATGGCCCGGAATCCAGACCAGAGACAATTTGTTAAATCTTCCTATTGAGGAGAGTCGTTTTTGGCAATTTGTTACCAGTTTGGACGTTGATCGGTAAGAGCCAATGGCTTTCAGCGCCGCTTGACTGTCCGAGAATATTTTTATTGACTTGTGTGTGAGGTTGGATTCTGCCAATTTCTCCGCACCCAGTTCAATAGCAGGTATATTAAGTCGGAATTCGTTAGATATTGAACAAATTTCCACTCTTACGATTCAACAGCTCTTGAGATTGCTGCATGAATGGTTTATATTTTGTTGCGAGTTCCGATTTCCGAGCTACGATTGTTGCATGAATCCACCATTACTGTCTTGAAAAACACCCGAAAAACTTCTATCCTTTTTATCAAAACACCACACACACCCTTAGGTATTTGCTCGTTTTCAACATTCTCAAGCAGAAAAAACATCACTGTCCCAATAATAACTTTTCTTCAAATCGTGAACAATTCGTTGGGATGTCATAGTTCAATAACAGTCAATACTGATTCATTTGCAATGTTGCCGCCCTCATTGTTACTGTTGTATTGAAGCCCAGATTCTATTTCACGAATTCGATTATCGAATTGTTTAGAATATGCCGAGGAATATGGGTATATTTACGGTACAGCGCATTCCACAGTCACAGTCTGAGCTACTCGACAATCGAATTCGTGAAATAGAATTTGAACACATTTAAGACATTTTGAAGGAGGTTGAATTTTTTGAAACAATAGTTTTTTCTGTTAAAAAATGTTAAAAAGAAGTGAATGAGGGGTAATACTTCGGTCGCTATGAGCACCTTTTTTTGAATTTTTTTGTGGAACTTACGTACCTATTTCGGTCTCCTCTACAAAAAACTCCAATGGAAAATCCGGCGGTCTCTTATAGTTTCGAAGATACAGGGCCTTTTTGGTGTAAAACTTCACAATTTTCCACATTAAATTTCTGTTGTTTGAACACACAAAATTCCTCCTTCTGATCAAACACCACACACTCACTTATTTACTCGTTTTTAACATTTTCGAGCAGAAAAAACCATTAGTTTTCCAAGAAATGCAATTATTTTCAAACCATAACCAATTTGTTGTGATGTCATAGTGCAATGACAGTCGAAAGTGATGTATTTGCAGTAATGCCGCTCTCGTTGTTATTGTTGAGAACTGAATGCATTAATGTTGACTTTTGGAGAAAGTTGGATTCTTTGAAAAAATGATGGTTTTTTTCTGCTTAAAAATGTTGAAAACGAGTAAATAAGAGAGTGACTAACGTTTGATCAGAAGGAGGAATTTTGTGTGTTCAAACAACAGAAATTTGATGTGGAAATTGTGGAGTTTTACACCAAAAAGGCCCTGTATCTCCGAAACTATAAGAGTTTTTTGTAGAGGAGACCGAAATACGTGATTCCACAAAAAAAATTCAAAAAAAAGGTGCTTATAGCGACCGAAGTATTACCGAATGAGGTGTCGTGTGTGGGGTTATGAGCAAAAGAAGGTCACATTTTGGATTACAGACAACAGACACAACAGAAATTTGGGGTGGGAAAGGTGAAGTTTTACAACAAAATGGACCTGTATCTCCGAGAATAGATGTGATCACCGAAAATTTCATTTGGAATTTTGGTATAGAAGAGAAGACCGAATTGCGTAAGTTCCACATTTTTTTTAATTTCAGTCCAAAGGTCGTAACTCGGGTCGTAAACTATTCACTTCTTAATAGTAGGTACTATAAAGTACCTAGGTAGGTTGGTACGTTCTTCTTCTTTTCAACCGTAGAGGGCAATCGGGTAATTCTATTAATGGTGAGTTTACTGAAGTCCACGATCAATAGTAGCTCCATGCATCTTCGATAATTCCCAATTCCAATAACAACTTCACATAATGCTAATAACAAATAACATAATCAGCTGATTACAGGCGATAGGTATGTCAAATGTCAGATATAATCACTCTTACCATTCTGCAGGCCGAAAGGAATACTGTACAACATCATGTTGAATCAAATTGAATTTAAAAGTCAACTGGAGTTCATATAATCCAACAATCCATTCACAACACTTCACAACGCTTGCAGGAAAGCACACACGTGTCTCTACCCATACCGACCAATACAGAATAAGTAAATAAACCAAGGAGCACTAAAACACGTGCTTTTCAATTTTCAACCGTTCGCTATCTTCACCCGCTGTCTTCTCGCGCTTTTCGGAACAATAGAACGGAACCTAAACTAAAACTAGATACTAAACTAACCGACTTCCTCCGAAAACTGTCACTCGTCACTCCATTCGCAGTTTCACATTTTCCGCACTGTGTTGTTAGATGTTTTTGTTTAGAAGATGAGCACTAACAACTGCCGGCCGCGGAAAGTTTCACAGCGTTGGCTAGACGAACGCGATCGCGAGTTATCGGCCTCTCTTCGCAGCCGAGTTTGAAGCCATGCGGTCACTCCCCGTTGGACTAGCACGTGTACATTCCACGCAACAAGTGGTCTGGATTTGCCTTTAATTGAATGAGTGGTGTCTATTTATCGCGAATGCACCGCTGCCGGCAGACAAGCTGGGAACAAATATTTTTCTATGATCGTTCGAGAAAATGTTACTCGAGTTTTTTATGACAAAATGGATTGTTATTGCACGGTGCAATGATTGTAAATGTACGACGACGTATTGGTGCCATTAGTCCAGTCTATGACCATTTTCCCGTGTATTTATCCCATACAGCACCGATTCGCATGAAAATTAGGATTCAGGATCTACATACACTCTTTTTCAAAATCTACCCTGTGCCGAGGGTTGCTTTCTCCCTGGGGGTGGCTGCCACCCCTTCTTTGGGGTGAAATTTTTTATATTGGAAATGAATGCGGAAATCGGTAGATTGAATAATTCTAAGCACTTTTTGTTCAATGAAGTTTTTTCTGAAAAGCAATACTTTTCGACTTATTGGCGAGTGAAATTGTCGGTTTTCAGGCAAAAAAACACGTTTTCAGATCCTTTTTCGCGAATAACTGGAAAATAATGCATCTAATCGAAAAACCTACGGAGAGCAAAATTATAGCTTTTGAAAACATGAAGGCGATCGTTTACTTGTGATGTATGCAAGCCTACCACAAACTGAATAATTGCTTGTTGAAAGTTGATTGGTATTTTCAAACGCCAAAATGGAAAGTTTCTACGTACAATAACCAAAAACCAATGCATTTTTCGGAAAAACTAATTGGGCCTTTTTTTGAAGTCCTTCAAAAATCCTTTATTTTTGTTATTTAAAAAAGTTTCTAGCATCAAAACTGACCGAGGTATGAAGGAAATAATGTTGAATCCTATTTTTTCCATGAAAAAAAATTGTGAATAACTCATCCTCTCTTCCCCCCCTCTTTGGGAAAAATCGTTGCCTAGTGGAACTATATGTATATATACATATATAATATACATATAGTTCCACTAGGCCTAAAATATAGTTACTATGTGTATTCTTCAATATACTAATGTACATACTCAAATTTCTACAAAAATTGTTTTTGGTTTTTTCTCATAACTCGCTTAGTCTTCAAGCAATCAAATCCACCAAAAAAGTATTCTGTAGCTTTTTTCAAGAGCTATGGGCTCGTTCACATTATTATTTGTTTCAGATTATATTTTTGAAAAGGTTCGTGCTGAAAGGGCTCAAAAAAGGTACTTTGCGCGAACCCTTACAATATTTAACTGGCCATATCTTACTCTATTTTCATCCTGCAGAAAAAAATGAAACACCGAAATTTTCAGAGAAGAATAGCCTTTAATTTTGTACTCCAGAAAATTTTGCATGTGATCAATACTTTTCGAGTTATTTCGAAGAAATGGTGATATTTCACTGAATCAAGTATATGATTTTTTCTCTTCAATCTAAAATTTTTCCGAAACTACGTACTTTCAATTGATGAAAAACTCAGAACTCATTATGAGAACATGAATGAAGTAAATTAACGATTTTTTTCAAAGGGGGGAGAAAAGAGGATGAGTTATTCACAATTTTTTTTCAACGAAAAAATAGGATTCAACATTATTTCCTTCATACCTCGGTCAGTTTTGATGCTAGAAACTTTCATGAATAACAAAAATGAAGGATTTTTGAAGGACTTCAGAAAAGGTCCTATTAGTTATTCCCGAAAAATGCATTGGTTTTTGGTTATTGTACGTAGAAACTTTCCATTTTGGCGTTTGAAAATACCAATCAACTTTCAACAAGCAATTATTCAGTTTGTAGTGGGTTTGCATACATCACAAATGAACAATCGCCTTCGTTTTTTCAAAAGCTATAATTTTGCTCTCTGCAGGTTTTTCGATTAGATGCATTATTTTCCAGTTATTCGCGAAAAAAGATATGAAAACGTGTTTTTTTTGACTGAAAACCGACAATTTCACTCTTGAATAGGTCGAAAAGTATTGCTTTTCAGAAAAAACTTTATTGAACAAAAAGTGCCTAGAATTAGTCAATCTATTGATTTCCACACTTATTTCCAATAAAAAATTTTTTACTCCCAAGAAGGGGTGGCATCCACCCCCAGGGAGAAAGCAACCCTCGGCACGGGGTAGATTTTGGAATAGAGGGTAAGTAGAACCTATATCCAAATTTTCATACGAATCGGTGCTGTATGGGATAAATACACAGTTTACACTTTTTTCACCGTCATAGACTGGAGTACATAGCAAAAATAAAAAATCTCGCAATTGCGACTTTTAATCTGTCAATTGACAGATCGAATTTGCCAATAAACAGATCTAATCTTTTATGAAAGATCTTAATCCCGGTCGAATTGTTTGGTTGAAACAAATTCACACTATCATCATACAAGCAATACGTCAAGTTACCTTCGATGTAAATTCCAACTTTTCATGGATCATATGAGCAGTGTTTGGTATTTCATAACATATTTGATAATCTCATTCATACTTATTCGAAGCTTTCCGACATTGAAAGTTTTCATTATTTAAAAAGTTCCATTCAAGGTACTTAAATGCAGCCGAAGTCATAAGCGCATTTGAAAATTCAGAAAAAAATACATTGGAGCTTGTACTTCACCCAAGGAACGTTATGTAAAACAAAAGGTCCATTTCGTTGAGTTACATTGATTCCTCTTTCTAATATTCCCCCAATAATGGAAGAGTCTGATCCGCAACTCAGAAATTTATTGAATATAGTCAAAAAAGATTTGAGGGCTTTGAAGAATTCAGGACAAGGAGTCGATAAATGGGATTTGCTTTTCATTCACATGATAGGAAATGAACTTGATTTCGATAGTAAAGGGGATTGGTAAAATTAAATTAAATTAAATCTGTCAATTGACACATTCAATCTGTCAAATTACAGATTGAGAGTCGCAATTGTCAGATTGAATCTGTCAGTTGACAGATTAAGAGTCGCAATTGTAGATTTTTAATTTTTGCAATGGCACTTATACGCCGTCGTATGAATGAAATACCTACGAAGGCTCAAAGAAAGTTTTTTGGTGTGTCGGACTCATATTTTAGTTTGTAATTGTTGTAGCAGTAAACGTTATTTATTGTATTTTATTTCGAAGGCCATCATCGACTTTCACCGAAGTCGTTCAACATTCAGGCCTTGTTACTAATTACCTACGCCAGCCCTCAGAAAGAGCAATTGAGTCATTCCTCATCACGACAGAGAAAAATTCTTGGAAGAAAAATATCTGCCACATTGGGCATAAACCAACAGTACCAACTCCCAACAGTAATAATTGGTTACAATTGTGTGGTTATTTCATTTGAGATTTCTAGCGTGCAATTATAATAAAAATGGATAAAGATCTATATATTATATATAATTCAGTTCAGAAATGTACTGAAAATAAAATCAACATAAAATACTGATGCATTTCCCTAGGTCTTTTTAACTATTCTACTGTTTGAATGTCATAATTTTGTGGTGGAAGAAGAACTATAATTATGTCATGATGATCTTTGCATTTTTTAGCTGAATAAACAGATAGATAGATAGATAGACATTTATTCATCATTTTTCCAACATGTACATCGGATTGATAAGTCAAAAAGTGTAGAAATAGCCCAATTGGTGAGCGTAAATATTCGAATTCATATAAAGCACAGAAAAGGAAAAAACATTAAAATACATTTTATAGACATATTAAAATCATCAACAACATCACAAATTTAAATTGGATTGACTATGCCAATGCAAGAATCAAAAGGCATTGCAAAGTGTATATACAAGTATGAGTATGAATACAAAATAATCGTTAGTCACAGTTATGACAGTTATTATAATCCATCTAGGAGTGTTAACAGTGGGATATAAATTCATTTATATGATAGAATGCGTTCGAGGTAAGAAAAGTTCTCAATTGGGACTTGAATTTTGAGAGATTAGTTTGTTTTTTTACATGATCTGGTAACATATTGAACAGGTAGGGCCCAGCAAACCTTGGTGATTTTTTGTGACATTCATATTTAATTGCTCCTAAGCGAAACTCATTTTTCGTTCGTGTTGAATACTGAATGTCTGCGTTTAGCGTAAAGCTATTTTTATGAGTAAAAGTATGGCTCAGAAGTTTATACAAATATATACCTATGAATGTAAGGATTTTTTTTTGTTTGAAAGTATCTCTGCAAGACTCACGATAGCCGAGGGAAAATATAAGGCGTATAATTCTTTTTTGCGCCATAAAAACTATCTCTCGAGTTGTCTAAGCAGGAAGTTCATTATAGAAAATCACCTGAAGCAACCCCTAGCACTCCACAGTAATTTCCTACCGCATTCTGGAAACTATGAGATTTAGCGATTTTATTCAAGTCAGTTGAAGGTTTGAGAAGCAAACTTTTGTTTCACTCAATGAGGTTTCAGTGACATTTGGGAAGAAGTAAAATGTTCCTTATGGAACTTATGGAAGAAATATCATATGGTACGATTATAATGATTTTGATGATAAAACGAAAGTTTTTCAACGAAAAAAAACATGGGAAACATAATAGTATGCTTTCCTTGTCTACGATTGCTAAAATCTCAAGGGGAACTTCAGTTGGAGATTCATAAAAGCCGACTTGGTCTGAGGGCTGCCGCAGAGTGAAATATCCCAGGAGAATGTCATTAAAAAAAAAATAATAGTATTTGATATTGGACTATACTTGATTTCCTCAAGATCGCTTTTTTGTGTTGAGTTATAATTTGCGACGCTTGCTTGAATGTGGTTGACAATGTTCCTTGCTGAGTTGAGTTGGTTCGGACTTCCATTGTCTATTATTATTATTATTAACTTTATTGAAACCTGTTACTCAGAAGAAAAAAATCTTTTAAAAATACAAATCGAATGAGGCAATCGAATCCAGACAAGAATTGAAATGGATTTTTGGTTAAAAAAAAATTAATTGAAGGTTTCATTGATTATTGTGACGGAAAACTTGAGAAATCGAATAGGAAATAGCAGTCAAAAAAAGTTCTTCGATGAAAAGAAATATATCGAGTGATATAAACAGATGTTGAAACAGAGTTTCAAGTTGACTTACGACGTTTCGACCTCTGGTATCCGCAAGCGTCATCGGGTAATGACTGACAACCTTTCGAGGTACGGTTGGTTATAAAGACCTGAATTCCCTATGGTGGGAAAAAGGGGGCGGTGCTAACAATGAGGACAACGTGTGCTACTGAAAGGTCGCGCTGACAGGTTATTAGCGAAAAATAGATGTATTGGAGCGAGATCCTCGTTCATCTAGCCGAAGTTGGCCTCTCCTTTGGAAGAGTGGTTTCCACACATTCCGGATTTTTACGCTGGGGTGACTGAATGCATCGGTGTTGAGAATATAGGTGGTTTCCTTGAATTTTTCTCTTGAAACAGTGCTCCTCCCTTTATATGACCTTAGACCATTTAATGCTGTGATGGTTTGTCCAAACATGCTCCGCTATTCCTGAATTCGTGGTTTCTTCTCGTTGGGTATTTTTCCTGTGTTTCTATATTCTCACTTCCAATGGTTTTCTGGTTTATCCTATGTAGGATTTGCGCACTCTCATGGTCTCCAGTAAACGCAGTTGTTGGTTTCGCTGTTTTTATTCCGTGGTCGAGTTTTTTGTGGCCTGGCTGAGTATTGTGTTCCCTGATCGAAAACATACTCTGACGTTGTATTTTTCTCCTATTCAATTGTTTCTCTCTGAAAGTCCTTTCACGAAGGAGATTGAAAGAACTTGTGGTTCCAGTGTCTACTTGGCATTGCTTTGGTTCGTCCTAGCCAATGTCTGTTCCACTAACTTCTTCGATTAGCCCTTCTTCCGAAGATCATTCCTTATGTTGTTCAGTTCCTGAACCGGAGGACTTGATGCAGTAACGAACTAGTATGACATAAAAGTGTTTATGCACGACTGTTATAAATATATGTATATGTCCTCGCGACATAAACATCTACTTTATACTTTTGGCACATAAAATAGCTATTCATAAATGACTTTCTTCTAAACTTTGACAATTAGCTGACATTGGCAACATGACGAATCATTAATTCAACAACCATAAATCCTACGTAATAACTTCTCTCAAGTTACCTCCCAATGTAAAACTATGCTTACTGGGCTATATATTGCCTACTTATCATAAAGGGTCTGTTACGCATAGACGTCGCCTAGTCGCCAAGAAACTGAAGGCGCCAACAGGTTGATGCACTTTGTTTTTCTACATTTGCAATAACTCCTCACCGCTCATTATTGACTCATTCTGAATGGGCACAGCATGATGGTACTGATTTTACCAGTTTTTCAGTACGAGGTGAAGAAACCTATAAAGCGGCTGTGAGTAGTGTGAGATGATTCCACGAAGTGTGTGTTCGATAGTACATCGTATATGCAAGGATATGAACCTGAGGTGGGTTGATGACAGACAATTTCACAGTTGGTTTATTGCAGTGAATCATTTTGAAGATGGCAATGAGAGATTCGTCAAAAAAAAATCAATCTCACTCATTACTGATGCAAGGGAGGAGTTATTATGAGATGGTAATCACCCGCCAAACTTTGCACTTGTTGGTAAAGAATATTTAATGATTTTAGGCATGACCTTGTATTATTCTTACCGCTCTGAACTCTTCTTTCTCGTTGAGAAACGGATCAAACGATGTCAAGGATAAGAGCTCCTGCTCATATTGAAAAAAATATGTCTCAGAACTTGCAGAAAAAAAATAGAAATGAGGACGTTTAGTAAGTTTTATTATCAACAATACGCTTGATTCCTTTTTTTCAAGCCTTTTTGGAAATTTCTGATGGGATACGAGTATTTGGTGGGTAGTGTCAAAATGTGACATTGTCATAACTAACTCATCTATCAAGTGTTGATATTGAATGTCAATTGAATGAGTTTTTTCAGAATATCAACCGAAAGCATACATAGTAACTGATGGACTGGCTCCAAGAGAGAGAGAACTAAGTGAGAATAAGTGAGCAAGATAGAATACTTCTCAAGTATAACCTTTAAGCGAATTCCTTTCTCAATGTAACAGATAAAGAGAGGTTGAGAAGGATAGATTGATTCAAGTCTAGCATTATCATTCTGTTCTTCACAATATCACTTCAATGTGCATATCTGTTCTCTCTCTATTGTATTCCGCATCGTGTTATATGGAAAACTGTCATAAAGGCCAGTCCATTAGTTATGATATCTATGACCAGAAGGAACCCCCCAGTGAAGTGGTGGTAGTGTCAAAATGTGACATTGTCATAACTAATTCATGTATCAAGTGTTGATTTTGAATGTCAATTGTTCAGTTTTTTCAGAATATCAACCAAAAGGAACTTTCAGTGGAGTTTACCATAGAAAATGAGAAAACTAGTCAACTTTTTTTCTCTTGACCTCCTAGTTGAAACATTTTAATAATTTCGGAACAAGTGATTTTAGGAAGAACACTCCCACTGAACATGAAACATAAAAATAACATTGAAAATTTTTTTTTTCGGATCACATTGCAATATTTAGTTTATTGGAAAGATGTTTTGTGTTTGAAATATTATTCTAATATATGAATATAATGTTACACTCAGTAACAACGAAAAAATGTTTTCTCACTGTATAACATGCAATATACTGGTATATAATATATACTGGTATCAACGTATATGTGATATAACAGCTACTAATATATGTAATAACCGAATATTCCGACACAATTAGAGGTTAGGTTAGGTCTTTGGTTTCTGTGTAATACCTGGTTCTTTGTGCTGTGATCTTGCCAAGTGCCGTTATTTGAGGTTTTGTTTTGCAGTATGGGTATCATTGCTACCGATGACCGATTGAGCTTATTATAAAGTAATAGTCAAATGTTTGGTTTTTATTTAGATACAAAATGTAGACTTAATATAGGTTATATCTCCCCACAACGGCTAGTTTTGAAAAAAGTCAAGTTATTATAGGCTCTTTTTTTGCGTAAAACACGAATCTAAAGTCAAATTGCAGTGCTGTCCTTTCGTTCTGAAGTTATGGACATTGAAAATAGTAACGAAGGTGGAATCAGATATAAAAAAGGGTCTAGGCTGTCGAAAGCACGGGTCTATGAATTGCAGTTTCCATCGTAATATGTAGAATGCATAGGTTATGTGAACTATATGAATGGCTCACAACTTCCGAAAGAAAGAAGAACCTTACGTTTTGATTGCAGATATGTGTTTGACGTTGAAAAATAAAAGATGTGACACCTACTATATCTATTTTTATTAATAATTTTCAGATGGAGCTGAGCACTATTTTCCATACCTCACCGGAAAAACGCTTCAGGTTACAGAGGAAACAGCGGCTGAGCTTTTCTGAGCAGAGAAACAAACGGATTCTAGAATTTCTATATATTTGTTTTTGTTTATTCGTTTTTTCAGAATGAATTTTTTCCTGTTCTTTTGTCTATATTTCAGAACCATTATTGATACTATAGCGTGATTCTACCAAAAAACAAATAATCTTCATCACTGATGAATATAACTGTCATATGGAAAAAATATTATATTATGGTATCATAGACGTTGATGGCAAATGTTTCGAATGTTATAGCACAATTATATAATACATAAATCATGGATCTGACATGTGGCAGATACATTGCATCAATATAACATTTTTAATAATGTAAAATGGTAATGTATCCTGCCCGGACATTTTGCAATAACATCTCTCTAACATACATGTTGAAGTAACATATTACTATAATGTAACATATAATACTGTAATATAACCGTTGCGTTGAGGTTGAATCACAAAGTTTAGTGGGCTCATTTCAATTCAAACCATCAAATCAGTGTACAAAAGGGTATCACCTCTATGACAAAGCACAAAAAATCATTTCATCGAATGCAGAGATTTGAGACAAAAAAAATGTACTCACCATGAAAATGTTCTCGGAGAAAATGCTTATCCAAATGAATTCGTTAAATGACCATCCCAGACATCCAAGGTTTATCGGAAGAAATCAAACGTGTAGATAGGAGATTCAGTATAAGTGCAGTATTTAAAATGGAGAACACGGTCAGAAGGGGGTAAAATGAACCTCCAGACACTGAACAGACTTCAAATAATTGTGTTTATAGTATCAGATATGTAAGTGATAGTGTTTATACTGGCGAAACATCAAGGCCAATGAGAATAAGAACAGCTGAACTCAACAATTTCAGAAGATGGGAAAAGGATAAGTCGGAATTAGCAGAAAGCATATTATCAACAAATGATAAACACATGGTTGAAAGGAATGAGGTGAGACCAGGTAAGTGTGAACGCGTTCTTCATGAGTGAAACGTGAGCAATTTTTTGTTCTTTCTAGCTGTTTCAAAAATTTCAAAGTCAAGTAATCGTCACACTAATATCTGCTTGAAAATTTACATATCATTATTGTGAAGTGACAACTAGAATTCATAACAAATTTTCTTTTTGAAAATCAACACCTTGGATCACACATTCCCATAGTTTTGGAGCGAATGTGAATGCGGTAGTTCTCTGTGAGGAGTTTACTTGCACCTAGAATGGGGCAAGTGTGTGTAATTTCGGAAGGTCAAAAATGAAAATCAACCAAAATGTCTTGAAAAATAAATTTTTTTTATTGCTCCAACCGCATTGTCGAGGTCTGTTTGGGAATAATTTCAGGCCCTTTAGTATCTCACCGATAATTTCGAGTCATTTTGCATATGAAACCAAAAAATATTGTTATGATCTTTCCTTGGGTTCGTTGATTAAAACTCCAAACAACACTTCACTACTTTTATTTCAAATCTTTTATCACAATACAATACAATCACTCAAATTGCTCCGCTAACTTTCCAACGCTCGGTACTAAAACTCTCTGTGATAAAAATTATTTACTTCGACTTCTGCACTAAGCAGTACTAAAGCTCTCTCCGACAACAACTCTGTAAAACTCTCCGCCTCTCCACTAATCTCGAATCTCTGATAACAATCCGAATAACTCTGCTAAACTCTCTCTGCGAATAAAACTCCCTTTCGCGATGAAGGTTCTCCTCATATACTTGCCAATGGAGAATGTTCGAGTCAAATCTCGGTGATCTAATATACCACGCATGACGAAAGTTCCTCAAAAAATGACTTTCACTCTTCGACCCCTCATATTATTTCGCGTTTATGAGCGACAGGGCCGGCGCTAGGACATTTCGTAAGCATATTTTGAGTGTGAACGTATGAACGATAACGAGCCCATACTCATCCCAAACCATGAAGTCATACAAACCCCGGAATGTATTTTGATCGGAGTGAGTGTGATCCATGCCAAAAAATAGTTTTGCAATAGTATTATCATTGAATATAAAAAATCCAAACTGAACTAGAATCTCAATCAAAATTCGAAAAATATAAGTTCACTCATCGAGCATCAAATCGGAACGAAGGCGGCAACCATACTGAATACTGAATACTGAATGAATCTGTTGAATTCCAACATGCAGGGTAGCTTCCAACGTAGTTAGGTCAAACGAAGATTTGTACATGTCAAAGCCTGATAGCGCTGAAATTGGTTCACTGGCCGCTCATTGAATGCAATTGTTTACACTCGGCCCGAATTCACACTTACCCGAGCTGACTTCAATATGAATTCACTTATGACAGAACAGAATGGAACAAGAAGGAAACTCATAGGCTACTGGCATTGCATGTTATATGGGGATGAAGAGTTTGCTACTTGTTCATTCATAGATAAAGATTGGATACATTTTCTGAAATGGTAAGTTGAACTGGAAAAATTCAGTTCGAAGAGGGTTGTGCCAAAATTAACACTTGGTAGAACTATTGATGAATTAGTCATGCCATGGGCTCGTTCAGCATTTTTTTTTTATTTCATAATTCGAAAGTACTGGACTCAAATAATCTAATTACCAAAAATTTTTCTTTTATTCACATGTTTACAGCCTTAAATTAATATTTCAAATCCGTGCGTGTATAAACGGGGCGTGGCTTATTGTGACGTCACTATACGTACGGCCGATGGGCGCCAGATAAGAGGTATTCGTTTATTAGTAAACTCAGATCACTTTTCGTTGAGTGTGACTGTATGTATCGTGAAGTAACTGTCGTTTGATTTATAATGAGTTTTCGCAAAAGTTGTGTGGTACCACCCACTGAGCAAAGAAATGTTGTCTCAACGTTGCTGCAAGTGATATATGGGATGTGTAATGTTGCTTCAGACTTTGCAGTGATGTTGCATTAACATGCCAGCAACGCCGTAACGGCCGCCATTGCAACGTTCATTTGTAATATTTCAAAAGTTATGTTAGGTGATGTTACCTAAGGATATTTCATACACCATTCAAATGAAAGGTTGAATCTACATTTCAATATGACATTCAAATGAAATTTATTTTATTATGTTGCAGTTACATTCCAACTAGACGTTCCAGGAAATGTTCCTATAAATTTCGAAAGTATAATCAAATCATCTTTCATTCGCTATGTTGCGGGGACCTCATAATTAGAACTTACCGCTACCATCCAGAGACATTCAGAAGTATACTTGAATCACAACTTCTTCTTGTGACGTTGCAAATTATCTGTCATTGATAGTTATACTGTTCAAAAGTTTACTCAATTATCTATATGATTTGGCAATATAATTAGAAGTCACAGAAGTGCTCTATCAATCACATTGATAAAGGAAAAATGCTTACAATAGGAATATGATGTTTCAAAATGGAACAGTAACTCAACACCAAATAGAAATCACTAGCCTTTGACTTTGTACCTATAATGAAGAATACTGCTGTAGAGGCTAGCAGGGTTTGTCGAGGGATAGTGAATTCAATTTGATTTCATGTTGTTTGAATGGTTTCATATGTTCGGTGAAAAATTTATATTCTAAGGCCAATTTGTTACTTATTGAGATTCATGAGTAGGAGTGTAGGATGCATCTATTAATGCACCGGATAAGCAGGACAATCATGGCATTTTGATTCCTGTATAAATTTTTCTTCCGTGTTTATTACACATGACACATCATAGTTTTTTCCTTTTATTTTATGCTCTGGGGTTATTTTTGCCCTCGACTCACAAAACGTCTGTTGTTGTTACCGATGGCATTGTCTCCATAATTTTGTCTAGCCGATCTGCAAAAAAAAATTTCCAGAAAGGTGTAACAGTTCATTTCTCAATGAATGGAAATATGGAATTTGGGAATACTTCAGTCGCTATAAGCACCTTTTCTTTAATTTTTTGTGTAGAACTCACGTAATTCGGTTTCCTCTAAAAAAATCCTCAACACTTCTCAGCGGTCTCGTATATTCTCGAAGAAACATGTCCATTTTTTTGTGAATCTTCACAATTTTTCAAATCAAATTTCTGTTATTTGAACACACAAAATTTTTCCTTCTCTTCATCAAAACAGCACACAAGTCCTAATTTACTTGTAACATTTTTAAGCAGACGAAACCATTATTGTTTCAAATAATTAACCTTTTTTTCAAAAGTCAATATAAAAATGTTCAGTTTTCAACAATAACACGGCGGTAACGGTAAAAAGGTGCTCATAGCAACCGAAGTATTACCATCAGTTTAACCACAACTATATTGTCTTTTCATGAGTTATGTTCACTTGCTGTAATTTCACTCCTTTCATTTCACTGCTAATAAAGTCGTTAATTTTGTTGAAATAGTCCGTTATCATAAATATATCCAATTCTGGTAGATTACCAGAATCAGCTTTCATAAATCCAGTTTTCAACGCGTACATTTCAAAAAGAATAAAACACTTTGCTAACAGTATAAATACGACTAACATAAGCGATGCCGCGTCTTCTACCGTGTGCGTATAGTGACGTCACGCGCTGTTCTCGATACTTTTACACCAGCGCAACTTCAACTTGAATTATTTCAGTACAGGATGAAGCTATTGGTCTGAAATTTTTGTGAGCGTAGTAGGGGTCCAGACACTACAAGAAAATGCATAAAAATGTTATAATGTTGATTTCACTGAACGACCCTAAATATTTTAATGGACCTGAAGACGAATAAGGCTTGCGGATCTGATAGAATCCCAGTAATTGTACTGAAAGTATGTGCCCCCGAATTGAAACCAGTACATATAACCTGGAGATTTTTCCTAAGTCCTGGAGGACAGCAAGAGTTCAGCCAGTTCCAAAAAAAGGGAAGAAAATTTTACCTTTATACACCAGTTGCATTGCTTTCTATCGTTTCCAAAGTCATGAAAAAAGTAAATAATATAAAGCTCATCAAATATCTCGAGAAATCAGGAATAATTAATGATCGACAATACGGATTTCGCTATCAAAGATCAACCAGTGACTTATTGGCTTATGTTTCTGAAATTTGGCAGCATTCAATCGAGAAATTCGGAGAAACGACAGCTGTTGCACTCGATATTGCAAAAGCGTTCGATCGAGTTTGGCATCGGGGTCTCCTTTCTGAACTGCCGTCTTATGGTTTGCCTCCTCAGTTGTGTGCTTTGTTGAAGAATTTCTTGTCTGATAGGTCTCTGTATGTGGTTATTGATGGAGTATCATCTGATATTCTCCCAATAAATGCAGGTGTTCCACAGGGTTCAGTTCTGGCACCCACTTTGTTTTTGCTTCATATCAATGATTTGCTCGAGAAAACATCTTGTTCAATATATAGTTTTGCGGACGACAGTACTCTTCATATCAGTTTCTCTTCCAGAGTCCCCATACCAGCTCGAGAAACAAAAATTCAAAGCAACATTCATGTCAATAAAATTAACGACGACTTGGTAAAAATAATAGAATGGGGTGACATGAACTTGGTGGCATTTAATGTTACGAAAATCCAGGCATGTCTCTTCTCAAGAAAAGCCTACTATCGTCTAATATTCAGATGTCAGGAATAACTATTCCTACAAAATCAAGTATCTCGATGCTAGGAATTACGATCAGTGATAATCTCTCATGGGAGAACCATGTTAGATCGATCGCTAAAAGTGCTTCCCAGAAACTTGGATTTCTATTTCGTGCGAAGAAATATTTTACTTCTCGTGAGCTTCTAATGATCTACAATGCTCAGATACGACCTGTCATGGAATGCAGTTCTCATGTGTGGAGTTCGGCACCAAAACATTCATTGAGGCTTCTCGATTCTATTCAGAGAAAGGCAATTCGTCTTGTTGGTGATTCTTCGCTCACAGACTCGCTCACTTCATTGGAACATCGTAGAAGACTTGTCTCTCTTCTATGGATACTTTTACGGTCGATGCTCTTTCGAATTGTTATCAATCGTTTCTCCCTTGGCAATATCTACACGGATGACTCGACGAGTACAGACTTCCCACCCCTTTGTTGTGAATTTGGAAACCTGTCGAACTTCTCTTGCTCAGGGATCTTTTTTCAATGGAACAGCTGAACTTTGGAACTCCTTGCCAAAAGAGGTTTTTCCTGAGGCTTACAAACTTCAGAAATTCAAAGTGAATGTTAATTCGTATCTCCTGTCCCTTGATTCCCGCGGTGTTCTTTGAACACTACAGGGCTCCCCTTTCGTGTGAATCAGCATATAAAAAAAATACTCACCAAAAACTCGTATTTCAGTAAATTTCGTAAAGTAACTGAGAAAATAGTCAGGCAATTTTGATTTTTCCTAATATTGCAGTTACCTATCGGGGCAAATCTACCAATTTGCCTAGAAACACAATATAAGAATATAAAGCTCATTCTATTTCATTGTCAGGAGAGAGAATACTCGAAAAATGGATTTCATTAATCAGAAACAAATCTCTTTCCGCAAGAAAGATTGATATTTTGTTGAAAAATCAATAATAAAAATCTTTGATATAGGTATGGTGCAGACTCTCTCTATCACTCTATATATGAATCGAAAACATTGAGGTTCAAGTGGTAATCATTTTTCAAAGGAAAAATCTCAAAAACATATTCTGCTATAATTTTCGACAAATGAAATGGTTTCAAAATGTTGAGGTTTCAGAGTAGTCGCTCCTGGTGACAAAATAGCTATTTCGTTCTTTTCTTTCGTTCCTCTTTCTAGCCTAAGAGCCAGCGATCGCCAGACTTACGTTATTTTATAAAAGCTGAAAGTTCATCTGCGCGTGTCCCCAACAAAGGTGAAAACAATCAGCGACTGTGGAGTTTAGATCTTGGTTGCTTGGCCAGGAAACAGACAGCAAAGATTTTTATCCAAGTCATGTGTTTTCTTATATATTTCTTACGAATGTCGTAGCTTCAAGCGCACATTTTCTTGATTACTTATACATAACGTCAAAAGATGGCAAGCAATTCAGCAACAGATGTGAAATAATTTCATCAATATCTTAGATCATTCATATTTTTATAAGTACTTTCAGGATTGAACTATTATTTTCCGTATAAACTTCTATTGTTAACACTCCTGTGAAGCTTCATCATCTTTCTGCCAATATTTCAGTCAAACCATTTTATCAAACTGACAAATAGATATCTGCACCTACTTTACCCTTCAGAAAAGATAAATTTCTCTTACATTGACAAGTAAACAGAAATATCGACATTATAGGCAAGATGGCGTCACAAAAACCCTTCAAATACTGTCAAACGTAAGTATAATTATAATTTAATGAAGTTGAGGGGTGTCTGGCAGGGGGTTGGAACCAGAGTAAGTGTCTGGCAATGGATGATGTGATTTCTAATATCATTCCGAAGAAGATATGAAAAAGCTGAGCTTTATACTTTGACGAAAGTGAGGTACTATATTATACGCCTTTGCTACCTGGTATCTGAAGAAGTAACTATCATCCAAACTTCATAGTCGCTGATCGTTCTCACCTGTGTTAGGGGAATACGCAGAGAAACTTTCAGCTTTTATAAAATAACGAAGGTCTGGCGGACGCGGGCTCTTGCTCTATTCCGTTCTTTTTTTGCGGTTCTTTACCTACCACAATCTGAGAAAAGAAGAAATAATATTGTAATCTATACAAGTGTAGAAGGACAGATTTTCAATCTACCCCGATAAGTTGCTGCGATAATTCGAAAACAGTTCCTCCTGAATGGAAAACGTTCAGTTAGTCAGCAACTCTTCATATAACTCAAATTTGACTATAAAAAAAATACAAGAATTAATATTTGTAAAAATAAATACATATCGTTGACGTGTCGGAAATCAAATCCGCTTCCGTTTTCAAAACTCTCACAGATATTCTCTTCTAATTTCGTTTTGGGTTAGTTTTTTATAAATGTCAGATATTTGAGTTTTGACTTATGTCTTTCAAGATAGGCAGCAGGCGCGATCCATATCAACCGAAGTTTTTGTGATGCAAGCCTCCGCAGACACCATGATAAAAACAATTTCCATCAACTTTCATGTCCTGCTATTGCTCTCTCTTGCTATCATTTGAGTGTTATTCCATTCAACTCTATGATCTCCATCAGCAGTGAGAATTTGTTCTGATAATTTAGAACCACCAATCTGTCTGTTCTTGATGTACATCTTGTATTCACTCCTTGAGGTCTGTATGTTCAACCGATATATTTTTTATCGCACGAACAAGGGATTCGATAAATACAATTCTTTGTTTTATGTTATTAGTTGGTTCAGTGTGTGGGAATTGTTTGTTGTTTTGAATGTTTTTCTAACATTATACCTGTTGCCGATCTGTGTCATCTTTTCAGATAGTTGAGGGATGTGAGGTATGATGTTACAGGATGTGTAGTTTCTGCAGGTTGTATGTCTTCACTGAGGGGTGTGTTACGATTTTCAATTTAAGTCAATGCATTTTCTAAGAAATTCTCTGGATATCCATTGTCCTTCAATATTGATTTTACGAAATAAACGTCTTCATCGAATTCTTCTAACGAATTGCATACTATTTTTGTTCTTTCGAGAAGAGATTTCACCATACTTTTTTTGACACGTGTAGTGATTTGAATTATAGTGAAGATATCTGTTGTTATGTTTTTTCTTTCGATAAACACTTGTGTCTACATGAAGTGTTGATTTCTCTAGCATAACATCGAGGAAAGAATGTTCATCGTTCTTCCCCGTTTCCATTGTTAACTTTATTGTTGGTTCCTGTTTGTTGATGTGTTCGAATAAATGTTAATTCATTTCGACCATAACTCCATATAGCAAAAAGATCATCAACATTATCTCCAACATACTTTTCATCCATTTGGATAACTTTCTACGGAAGATTCCTCAAAATCCTCTTTGAAAATATTACTCAGAATTGGAGGAAGAGGTGAACCGATAGCCATCCCAAATTCATATAGATAATAGTATATATATTATGCAACGATCGTGTAATGATGGTTATTAATACATGAGCATAAACCGGGATACGAAACGAGCCGAAGGTGAGTTTCGTATGGTTTATGCGAGTGTATTAATAACCATTACATGAGAGTTACATACGCTATTTTATCTACATACAATAAATAATTAAGAACTAAAAATATTATATTATTAGGAACTTATATTGAACACAATAATAGTTGGTAATCAATCGTATTTCTTTGAAAAATTCTACAAAATTATAAATGATCTTATAACCACGAAAAATACAACAATGAGAAATGAAAAGAAAAAATAATGAAAAAAAATCTCTGCCGAGGTCAGGATTTGAACCCGGACGTTTCTAATCACTGCCCTCGCCATTGACCACTCGGCCATGATAGCTCATTCGATTTGATCGAAAATGAAAACATATGTGTTGCATATGTCAAATGAAAAATATAATCCTTTCGATTGTATATTTTTTTTTAAGACATCTGTGGAGGAGTCGCTGGTAATTCTTCTATATCACTGCTAAAAGACATTTTCATTCGATTATCGAAAATTGACTAAATTCTTCAAAAATTCAATACCTACTGATTTTGACTTGACAAATGTCAAAATGCAAAGCTTGCACATCATGCTTGATTGAAAAATAATGGGTTTCTATTGGTTGAAAATCTGTATCGTAATGGATTTCATTATAAAACGGGTTGTGGGCACATAAGTGTATTATTAGAGTACGGGTGTAGATAAAAGTCGTTTTTGAACTGAACATATGTTTTTTTTCTGTACAGCTTATCCAATTCATCTTGGTACTGAACTAAGGACGAATATGCACAGAAATATCTGTGAAGTATAATAAGATGAAAAAAACATCAATTATATGTGTTCACTGTGCTGAAATTTATTCCTAGTAGGTGCTTTCGTCATGGTCTGCACTACCAGTTTGCAACTGGAAAAGTAGCTGAGTTTGTGCCATGGATTGGATAAGCTGTGCATAGTTTCAGGATATCCATTGAGGCATCTACATTCACCTCCGATCTTTTGATCAGATTTCTATCATTTTCTACCTTGGATTTGATGATTTCTGAAGTTTCGTTGATAGTCGCACGTACGTAAAGAGACTTTCTACATCGAAACTTACTATCATTTCCCCAGCTCGTATTTCTATTTCTTATGATTTTTCGATTAGATGTGAATTATTCTTTATACAGCTATTTCCATTACCTGATATGGGTATCAATATTTGGAGTATGTATCTGGCCAGTTTCTGGCATAGGGATCCAGTAGAACTTATGATGGGTGTCAGAGGTATTTTTTCAACTCAAAAATGTGGTGGTTTACCGTAGTGATTAATGAGTTGTGTGCGTTCTGTTTTTGAAAGTATGTCTTTGTAGTTCAGTAATGTTCTGTATACTTTCTATTCAATGACTTTTGTTGGGTCTTGTTCCAGTTTAGTGTAGATTTGTTTCAATATTACTGATGTGTCTTGGTTATGTATCTCATATGTGGTGCTTGTGGTCAATTGGTTCAATTTTTTTTCATATTCGCATGTGTCAATGATACCTTTATCAGCTGGAATAAATTTGATACTTTCATCACATCGTAAAGATTTCAGTGCAATTTTTCCAAATTTGTTCGGATTACATCTAAATGTTTTAAGTTGCGTGAGTACTTTTGCGTGCTTTTGCAATGAGATCTATAGTCACCAGCTACCTCTGATGTCAAATTATGGGCTGTATTTTCTATACCTGTTATCATTTCAAATGTAGTTGTATTTTTTGGAGTTACCGCAAAATCCAAACCATTTGCTGATGAAAGTTTTTTTATTAATATTCAATAACCGAGATGATAAATTAACTACGGTGTTTTCAGCAAAATTTTGGTCGGTTATTGTATGTATGAAATATGTATGCTGTATTTCTTCAAAAAGATTTCTAAATTTTTAGATATGAATCGTCAACGAATAGTATTTTGATAACAATTAGTTCTTGTATTTTTTTGATAGGCAAATTTGTGGTATACGGAAAGTTGCTGACTAACTTGAACGTGTTCCATTCAAAAGGAACTGTTTTTGAATAATTATCTCAGCAACTTATCGGGGAAAATTGAAAATCTGCCCTTCTGCACTTATATAGATTCCAATATTAATCATTATTCTGTCAGATTGTGGTAAGTCAAGAACCCAAAAAAACTCATCATCCATCTACCAGAAAATAATGACTTTCAGAAAGGTATTTCGTCTTTCGTTATTGGAGGAGTTCAAATCTTTGGTTCCTCCATCTGTTGCAGAGTTATGATACTACGGTCTCCCGTTTGCTTCAGTCCATCTATGGGACATCGTCAATAATACTTTAAGTATAACCGCCGGCAGACTTCTATTTTACCGACGTACTTCATAATAGAATCACTTTCGCACAGATGGCAGGGTATAGTGGAATCTAATGTGTTTTTGTTAAAGAATTTTACATCATTCTTTTAGTTAGTCAATGGCTGTGTAAAATGGATTCAAAGCGTTTTCATTACTCCGTCTACAATATAATGTCTATATTTCCGTTTACTTGACAATGCATGACAAAGTTTTCTGAACGAAAAAATAGGTGTACAGTTCCGTCTGTCAGTTTGAATGCAATGTTGAGACACAAAATGAAGCTTAAAAGTAGAATCACCGATAGAAGTTTATGCAGGAAATGAAAAAGTAAGCATTTAAATGATCTTCAAAACATGAATGATCTACGACATTGACGAAAAATTCCAATTCTGTTTCTGAATTGATTGCCATCTTTTGGCATCATGTATAAGTAATAAGGTAAAAGTGAGATTCAGGCTACAATCTTCAGATGCGCAAATCTATGACCAATACGGCGGTATTTGCCCCCCAGGGACTTTCCATTGTTTTCTTTTTTATAAGTGATTGGTTAAAACTGGTATTTGCCCCCCAGACATAACCTTATCTGGAATGCCTAATCGTTGTCTGAATTAGACAAAGCTATAACGCCCGTAAGAGAAGCGATAGAAAAGACATGACTTGGAAACGAAATCACTAATGCCATCTACCCGTAGTATCCATCCCTTCAAATGATATTTTTCCATGAAGTTGACTAAACTGTTTCTCTATAAACAATGCCTACATTAAGCTACCATCTTTGTATACAATCATTGTTTTCGAACAATGATACAATGCATACATCAAAAGTTTCGAAATAATCTACGTCGATAACAAAATTTTCAATGTCATATAATTCTGGATCGTAGTATCTTTAGTTTCCGTTAGATGGAGGAACCAATCCAACCTTTCTGAAATTTCGTAGAATAACCGGGAGCAAGGGAAAACAAGTGATATTCTCGCAGATTGGGCATCATATTTACTATTTTTTACATGTTATTGTGTTTATCATATGTTTACTTCTAATGTCAACAAAAATATATTTTTCTGTTTGAGTTTCAGTTTCTCCGGTGCCCACGAACAGCTGCAATCACGAATCACGGTCGAAACTATTAAAATGTGGATGATTTCACAGACGATAAATTCAAATCATTAACATCGATTTCAAATAATAACTTCAATGAATTCTTCGAGACCTGTAATTTATTTGAGTAGGACGAAAATCTCATAGTTATTACAAGAAAACAACTTTCTTCCTGAAAATGCTACATGGATTTTCAGATAATTTTTTGAAAATAATAATTCATTATCTTTCTCGACAAACAACTAGATCGATTATTATAAATAAGGTATGGTTGTGTTCAAAGCAACGGATTGTACCCATATGATTATAGGATTTGTTGCAAACACCAGAGAAATAAAGTTTTCTCGAGACGTGTCTCGAGATTTACCAACAACCTTTATAATTCGAAGCCTGGCGTTCTCAGAGCTATAGTATATATAGAATGAACGTATTACAAAATAGAAAAAAGTTCTGATTTTAAAGTACTAAGACAATTGTACGTTATATGATGCATTTCAAAAGAATTCCCCAATTTCTTTAACTCATCTGGGATTTTGAGCAGAATTATAGAGTTATGCACGTTTTTTTTAGTAGGTGGCAAGGAAAACAAAAAAAAACTTTGAAAATTTGGTTCCGAGAGATATTTCCATAGTTGAATCGTTTGATTCACTCTTTTTTATGGAAACATTTGGGCTCCATATCCATGAAAAACAGCTCATAACTCACAGAGAACCATTATAACGAAACAAATTCAAATTTTATGTTTGACACTATTCAAAATTTCAAATATTTCAGATTGTGGCAGGTTACGAACACTGAGAACCACACAAATGTATGAATTTATTTGTCGCAAAAAAAGGCATTCAGACAATTCTTGATGATGATTGGAGAATGTGAGGCAAATTCAATTTTTTTACGCAGTTGAATGAAGAATACAACTCAGGACAGTACGTCATGAACGTGCGCATCTAGGTATCGAATTACCACTACCAATTTTTCTAAATGAAAGCCATACTTTTGACAACAATAAAGTCCCATCTGGCAGAAGATTTGTAGCATTACCATTTCCCCAAATTAATTTCTTCTGTTTCTGTGAGCGTATCAGGCCAATTTTTATATTTTGATGTGTTTCGAGTCAAATTATAGCAGAAACTTTATTCCGACCGGCATTGGAATAAACTTTCTTTTATTTTGGTTGAATTTACGACATTTGAAAAACATTTATGCAATTGCTGTAATTACTTAAAAGCAGAAATATCCATTAGTGTTGGAATCATTAGGTTTGCTGCATGAATTTATAATATAGAAGGTAGAATGTACAATTATTGCCGGTCGCTTTGAATATGAACGAATAGCACTGAATATAAACGACATTACGACATAAGCGTTGTGTATTTACTCGTTCGAAATGTTTTGTCATTGTAGGATCATCGAATGATCCTCTCGGTTGTGTCATAACGTCATGAATTAGGGTTATTCGACTTGTTAGAAATTAATGAAATTTCCCCATCAGATTTACTGACAAAGGTATAAACTTTCACTTTTGGCAATATGACTAATATACCGGTAACGTCTCATTTCTGGCTAAAAAATGAATAGTCGGCGGATTTAAGGCTTTTTTTTAGGAAAAACGCTGTAGCTGTCCGGTTGAGATTTATTCATCTCTGACTATTGAATGTAAGTAATATCGGAATCAAAAACCTTTTTTTGTGTGTTATATTTTTTGTATCTTTGACGTTAACGAAGGTATAAACACTTCCTATAAACTGGTGCGCATGGAAATAAGCATAATGATTACTCCAAGACCTATACGACCTTTATAGGAAATGGCATATATTCTGTCGTCATTTGACTATATTTTTTATCGGTCTGGTACGAAAGTGATCAACCTTGAATCCATCTTTTCATTCAATAATGCTTTGATCGTTCAGCCATCATAGTATTTTTCACAGTAAATGGTATTGGCTTATTAATTGCAATAAATTACCCGATTTAATCCCATTGTGTAGAAAATCATCTGGTAAAAGATGCCAATGTGCTACAGGGTCGAACTTAAGAAATTTGAATTTTGTATAATGTAGGAGATATACAAGTAATTTATTTAAATGTTACAATTCTATTCTATATTTAGTTCAGTGTCGCTATCGCTATCCTCATCTAAATTAATTATAATTGGCGCAATTGATTTTACAGAAAGGTACGAGTTTTCAACATTTATAACATGACTAACAGAACTTTTCCAACTCTCGGTAGGAATGTCATTCATACGGTTTCTAATTAATTCTACCACACTACCACTTAAAGTCGGAGAAGTATTTTTTCCGCGCACGCTCGATTCAAGTTGGTGCCACATAAGCTCTATGGGATTGAACACGCAACACGCAGTAGTAGGAAGGTAGTCGTAACACTGTATGTCCCAATTCTTCTGCAATTGTATTACAACCTTCTTTTTTTTTAAAGAAAATGACTGCAGCACTTGTAAAAGTTCTTTTTTTGTATAATTTTCCTCAAAATATTGCATCATTTGCAGCCATGAAGTTTTGAATCTCCAATTTCGTATTCTTTGAGCCAGGAATTTTTTGCAATTGTCGACTATGATAGCTTGCGTTGTCCATTACTATAACGCTGTTTGGCGGAATGTTGGGTAACAGACAATTTTTAAACCAATCTTCAAAAAGCTCTGCCGTCGTATCTTCGTGATAATCAACACAAGAGTCCTTAATATTTTTGGCAGAAAGCCACATAGCGTTTGGGATCCAACCATTTTCTGATCCTGCGTATAATATTGTGATTCTCTTCCCTTTATTTGATGGTGCTTTTGTTTTACACTTATCAGAGGAATCAGACCATCCTTTGGAAGGGGTGTCATGCGTGTCAAACCACGTCTCGTCGAGGTAGTATTGGCCGATTTTCAGACCGGTATTTTCTTATTGACGTTATATATTCAGAACGCCAGTTTATTAAACGTGTGGATTCCATTATTACTTGTTTCTTGTCAATTTTGCGATATTTAAAGCCCATTGCAGACAGAGCTCGCCAAAGAGTAGTGAGGCCACAGTTGATGTGAGTTTCGTCATTATTGAGCCGCTGTTTCAGACTTTCGATTGTAGGGACACGCTGCTCATCGTACATTGTGTAGATTTTTCGCCTTATCAAATCTTTTTCCCAGTCGTCTAGACTTTTTGTGACACCGGAATCTTTACGCTCTTTTCTTGATTCCATGGAATTTTCAACAATTCGTCTAACTGAAGTAAGAGGCACCTTCGTCAAATTACTGGTTACTTTTGCTGCAGCACCCGCGTTATATCCTTGCTGAAGTAAGGAACTATGCACATTTTTTATAATGATTTTCGCGTCACAAGATAGGTGATTCTTCTTTAACGAACCACTGGAAGAAGCACTATTACTTTTTATCCACGGACGCCACATACTGCCTATTCTGTACGTTGGGGTATAAAATCTTTGCTATGAATGTCTGTGAAAACAAATAAATGTTATAAAATTATTGCACGCCGTAACACAAGTGAACACTTCCAATGAAATACAAAGACTGAAATGAACAAGAAGTGTAAGCTGTAATCCTCTACAATCCCTCTCTGAGAAACAAAATTACCTGAATCCGGTCCTTTTACATTTATGATGTGCATCTCGGATTTTACAACTTAAGGGTCTAATTGGTTTTACTATAATTTTTCAGTCAATACCATTTATTGTGAAAACTACTATATATTTTTCCCTCATTTCGTGTATAGTTATTATTTCATGACGATTCATTATAGGATATGAATTTCACCAATCACTAAGAAGGAAACACCTGGTTACCAGGGACAATTTCAATCATCTATAAACGGAACTGCACCGAGTACTCGTTTGGAAAAAGTGGATGTCATGAATTCTAAATCAAAGCAATGACGATGTGTATATCTTATTGAGTTTTGTGCAAAAATAATCATAATCCAAAGGTCCGGATTGGAAGTCGACTCGAAAAAAAATTTCAAGTTGTTTTCAGTAATTCTCCCTCAAAGAAACCATTCCTAATGAAATCTCCAATGAATTTCATTCAGATTACATGCATAAAAATATATAACAATTATTATCTTCTCAACGTGGCTGGGGAACTTAAAATTGGCAATAAGGCACATCATTTTGAAGCAATTTATTCAATAAAAATCATATATTCACCACCCTTCAATTATAAAATGCAGTGAGATCTCGAAATTTATGGTAATATAGCATATAGATCAAGAAAAATCGTAGGGTGCTTATTTGGTTAGAATCGATCGTGTTTGACAACATTCATTGGATGTTTATCTCCTCAATAAATCTTGAAAAGAAAGGACTGCAAGATTGAATACCAACATCAGATTTCAAATAGTATACCAGAATATGCCTTTGGTTGAAAAAAAATACACTTCATAACTAAAGTAGCTATTAGTGATATGGCGCTCGGACTTTTGAGCACTCTTTATAGTGTCCTGCTCAAACTTCGCATTCGTTCGATGTGGCAGTCATATCCACTCTGGAGGCAATGTATATTTTCCTACACAACATCTCAATCTAGTCATCAAATACACACATCAAAAAAGCCTAGGGAACAAGTTAGCCCGCAACTGCGGTAAACGGTCTTGATTCTCACATCTCCAGTCTCTCGGTATTTTCTCCACAATCGATTGATCACACTGGCTTCAGTCATAAATACCTCTGCAACTTTTTGAGTTTTGTTTAGAGCATTCCAACTGCTCGTAACTGCTCCTCACTTATAAACGATGAGTTTAAAACCTTTCGTGTAAAAGTTGCTCCTCACGTGTGAAATGTCGTCGAGGCATGTTTTCAGTCAGTGTCTGGCTGAAACTAACCAGGCACATCGTTCATTTCTTCTAACGAAATTCAAGAATGAGCATTTCACTGGATACTATATCGACACTTCATAATTTGTTTGTTTGTCTAATTTTTCTCGCGAGCAACAACTACCGTATATTGAGATTATGGTTGTGAAGAATATCTGTATAAGTTTTCGGAATATACCAGGTGTTCCTGAAGACTTGCACGAATAAAAATTTTTTCCCAGACTTTTTTTATGAGTGTATATTTCGATTCATGTCAGATTGGTATTCCAAGGATTCTGAGGTCGAAATAGGAGGGTACACATTCTTGTTTAGGCCACTTTTTCCTCTCCCTCCATACCCAGGTTCTTCTATAATATGGACTCTCCAAAATCAAACTTCAATATTGAAAATAACACTCGATAATTAGAGCCTGATTCCACTAGTCTGTGTACGTCACTGAATATCGATTCCATATTATCAAAATCTCCTTCGTGAGTTAGCAGTCGACGCCTCCATAAATGAGCACTGAGAATACTAAAAATGCACCACAAGAAAATCTCCAATTAGGACGATTACTTGTGACTGCTTGATAATCCAATAGCACAGCCACCCTCATTTATATCTACTCTTGCATAATTTATATCATGAGTAGCTTTTATTATCCACGATGTCTTTCCACCGCTTCGTTTACGACACAATGCTGCAATTCATAGTAAATTCTTCAACAAGTGCAAAAAAAGAGATTGTTTTCTAGCGAGTAAAAATATGTTCATCAGTATGACGATGATAAGGAAGTTTGGGAGAATGGAGTTTGATGAATTATTTTTTGTTTTTTTTTCTCCGAATCAAAAATAGAAATTACAACTTCTTTGAAAGAATCAAATATTTGATTTCAATTCTTTCATAGAAGTTTTATTTTCTAGCTTTTAATCCGGAGACGAAAAGAAACAAAAAATAATACATCAATGTTCATCATTGCAGTTTCACGGGCTAAAGGTGGATTCGCCAACATAACTTGTATTTAATTTAACTTGGTAAGAAGTTCTATGTTCGAAATCAAATAGAATCATTCGTGCATTATACTCAGCAACTTATCAACTTTCCCCTAACGCTTCATTGTCAGCTATCAGAATCAGTTGCGCATATCTTCGCTATTCGAGTTTGGGAGATGTTGCACGAATGCTCCTTTTTTACAACTTTCCAAGCTAAGTTGAGATAAATACAAGTTGAGTTGACTTGGATGAAACTCACTTTTCTTAGGCGTTGAACCTAATATTTTCTCTTGGTACCTGATGGATACAGGTAATTATGAAAATCATAATGGTTTGAAGCAAAGAAGTCATTCAACCAACTGTCAAACGTAACGTGACTGATCAAAACTAGGTAGTACTCCTAAGATCCGTTCGTTAACTCCTGCAGATATCTATTTTTCTAATGAAACCTGTTATGCATGAATGACCAATATAATTCTATTTGGTTGCCGCAGTTACCTCAAAATTAAATTTTATGTTATCCATTCATGACAGATGATCAATTTCTGGTGCAAGCAACAAAGTGGATAATTCCAAAAACTGAATGGAAGTGGCTGTTACTTGATAAAAATCCATATTAAACAAATAATATACAGTTGTCTGTAAGAATTTCACATATAAGGGCTTTACTGAACCGCGACACGTGTTTCGCTATACAACAGCTTCCTCAAGCAGGAACTTTAAACTTATCTTAACCCTGTTACATTTCGAATTCATACGACATTATATCAGACGGTCAATAAGAATATAGTCCAATAACTGATTAATAAGATTAAGAGTCCGACGTCACATTCGTATTAGTTATTAGTACAATTTTCTGGAAAGAACATATTCAACAGAGGCAAATTATTCGACTTCGTCTGATCATTTATTAGGGACTGTGAATGTTTACACTTTTTAATTCCCAAACTCTCCAAAAGAGTTTCGAACCTTTCCCTTGGAAATGAAGGAATTCAAATCAGTGGTTGAACTCATATCCTTCTTTAATGAGGTGAGATGCATACGTTGAATTTGTCTTACCATTTTAGAAACTACTTCTGTGTTCTTTTACCCGCGTTTCAAATGTTCTTCCCGTTTGACCGACATAAAACTTAGGGCATGAACCACACAATAATCTATAAACTCCTGATCTATTTGATACTGAACTTCTATCTTTGTTGTTTTCGATAAAAGAGCTCAAATTATTACAACCTTCAAATCTTTCTGTTTCAAGAAATTGGAAATTTCCTTAATCGGTTGAGCTGAACAGGTCAACGTTCTGTAATTCTTATCATAATTCATTGTAACTAGGTAGATTTTGTTTCAGGTGTTGACTATACAGCTTTTTGGAGTGTCTACTAAATCACTACTATAACCGTTGTTAATAGCGATATGTTTTTTAATATCCAGTTCTTTTTTGAAATTTGCATCTGATAAGGAAACATTTACCAGTCTGTGAATCATACTGTTACATGCTGCTGCTTCATGTTGGTGAGGATGGGTAGATGAATTGTGAATTACAATATCTGTATGTGAAAGTTTTCTAAAAATTGAAAAATCTTGTTTATCCTTAATTTTTGCTATAGTCAAGTATGTAATTGATTTTTTGTCCTTCGAAGGGTCATAGCCTATGTTCGGCAAATAATTACTACAAGAATGTTTTCAAAACTAGATCCTGTGGTACCAAGGAACATTTACCAAGACTTTATAAGAAAAAATTGAACTTTGAAGTGGTTACACACCTTCTTTTTTATTCAATCGAAGGGTGATGCATTGTGCTACCAGTGATCATTCATTTACAACAGGCTTCGTTAAATAAACAGATACCCGCAGTAATGATTGACCGGATCTCATCCACTGCAACCTTCATTGAGTTTGACCGAGAATTTCTTGGTTTATCCTATGGATTGTATTTCAATTACGTAATTAGTTCTACTTCAAGACGAATGCATATTTATATGATAGATCAAGTATTAAGTACACCGAAGATTTATACCTACAAATGTTGTAGTTAGCCGATTGGTAGGCTGAGTAGACAGATACTTCCCAGTGTCAAACGTCAAGACCCTCTGTTACTCAGTTGTTGCTTGATGACACCGGTAGAGAATGGCATCTTATCGAATCTGGGGTCAAAACATAGAACTCTATGAGTTTCATCTTTTCTGTGGGTCCAACAAAGTTAATAAACCAAAAAGAACTGTGCATGACGTTTAGGTACTCTGCATTTTGCTAGATTTGGAATATAAATAATGAAAAAGCTGATGTCTTACCGTCAAAGCATCAATAAATACAAAGTTAATCACTTTTGTATCGAATCAATAAAAAAAGTTGACGAGATGTCGTCTGTCATAACCTCCTTCCTATCAAACGCCATCTGCTTCGAGCTTTCCAGAATACATGCCATTGCTAGAGTCGTCCAATATTTATTATCAAGTGTGCTGTAGCGTTTTTGACTGAAAAAAATCATGCACCAGTATCTAAATTATTTCAATAGGGTTTCTATACATTTTGACTCGCTCAAGGGGATGTTAAGTGGTTCTCACCGGATCTACAATCTAGGTACTTTAGCGTCTTTATTCTACTACCAAAAACTGTATAGATTTGAATATAAGTTCCTCATCAAATAGTGATCGATTTCGACTAAACTTTTCCCACAGTGTGCCTAGTCTAGAGAAGCCCTGTATGTGAATCCTCTCGAATACATTTTCAGCTGAACGTCTGAATCAAATACGTATATCACCGCGAACAGAAAGCCCCATCGAAAGTGATTGGCGAACGTAAGTCTCAGCTTCGTTCGGGATACATGCCTGAGGTATATGAATAATGAATAAAGTTATCGTTTAGTTCATATTTTTGATGGGGTACGGCACAGCGAAATGAAATTTGCATTTGTAAGAGATATGGCGAGATCAAAGCTGGCTGGTCCCGCACGCTTTCCCGCTCTTCCCTTCCTTTCTCTATTCATACGAACTTTTCCACCCCCGGTTGCCGCTAATCCATTCTAGTGCAGTTCATTTTTTGGAACTCTGCTCATTTGACAGCGGTTTAAATGTTCGAGTGGACACATATGTAGATAATTTTCAAATGAGAATTCAAATCTCGAATAATTAATGCTCTTTATGATGCTATTGTTGAAAAAACCATTTTACTTTCTGAGAATGGGCAAGAATACTGTTGAGAACTGGAACAAATTGAAATTTAGGAAGTGCTTGTGATATATTTTATATATATCGGATACTCAATTTGCCTTCAGAGAGGGAAAATCCAGTGATGATGCCAATCAAGGAAGGTAATATGTGGCGTGCCACATGGTAGAATCCTTGGAGCAGTTTTGTTCACAATATATGTGAAGAATTCTTCAACAATGAAAATAAAAGAATAAAACTATCAATTCCGCAGATGAATAAAGAAATTTAGTAACTGACCAAAACGTAATAATACCACGAACAGAATGAATCTCAATAGTATTTATTGAGTTATTAGGTATCCCTAATATGTTATTATAAATAAGCGACTAACATGTCCAATTTGAGATTTGATTCAGAGAGTGAAATAGAATTAGTTTTTCTTCAAGAGTTTTTGAAATACATGATGAAACATTTTTTTCGAAAATAGGAATAGAAAAATTGGGAAATCAAAAACAGGAAGTCAAGAGTAAAATGGATTAGACGAGGCTACTTGAAAACCTCTAGCAAATGAATGAATCTTTATATTAAATTTGTCTATTCTAGGGCAAAACAAACGGCGTACTCTGGAGCCGCAATTGCCTAGCTGGAAATATTTGTGATTCAAGTTTCTACGAATGGAACATATCAAAAATAGAAAGCAACTTCTTTAGCCCTGATCAGACTGAGAGTTATGGAATATTCGATTCGCTTCCTAAATTGACGTGCCGATCATAAACAGCTAACTTTGACTGCTAACTCAGGAACAGGTGGTACCGATGTATACCTTCCCACAGGTACACAGCATGCGATAATTCCCTGCTGATGACAGTGGATCTCTTTTGTCTTGTGTTTCCCTAAGAGTTTTCCAATGAGGTTTGTGATCCTCGGAATATATGTTAGATGAGCGTGTGTAACTATTTGAGCGTCCTCCCTGTTTTGAACCGCGAAACTCTTCAGTTTCATGGCCCTGTTGATCTCGGATACAGGGTATCCATTCGATCTCAAGGTCACTTGAAGATGTTCCCATTCTTTCTCCAGATGCTCTGGTTCACATATTCTTCAAGCAAGTATCGTTAGAGTAGATACGACTCCTCTCTTTTGGCAGAGATTTTGAAAGATGTGTTACATAAGGTATAAGGAAATCCCTTTGTATTTGAAACAATAATTGAATGCGTAGTGCAGTTCAGAAACCGCATAGGTTTGTACATCCACACCAGGATCTTCAACGCCAGCTCAAGTAAAAAGTCTAGAGCTTCCATCGTTCATGCCATGCAGATGGCTGGTAGCTTGAGGCCATGCCATCACTTCATTGGTTGTGGGAAAACGCTTTGAAAATCTCCAGAATAGACAAACCTGGTGCTCTAGAAATAAAGAGAGAGCAGAGCATGAAGCAGGTGTATCAGAACCATATAAAAAATCAGATACCAGCAGCCTGGGAGATACTGCAGAAGGATGGAACGACCACTACCAAAATACTCCATTGAACTATCCTTGGTAAAGGTAGCGAATACGGTAACCTCATCGATTTTAATAATGAATATATGACTCCGATATGCAACAGGCCTAGAGACTAGAGAATGCTGGACTAGAGTAAAGTGGCCAAAAAAATCTCTAGGGATGATTTAGAGAAGAAAAGTGAGCGAAATAGCATACATATCGGGCGATATTCTATGAGCTCGAAGTGAAATCAAGGTGATTCGCGTGGATGGTTTTGGGTACACATGAGTCAGTCACAAATTGACCGTATAGATAGTCCTCTATTGTCGATTTGTGAGTAGCCTGAAGCCTTTCCAAAATTCGTGAAAAAGTATCCCAGAAAAAATAGGAAAGAGTAACTGATGAGTCACCAGACATATTGAGATTGTGTTTCTTGACTGAGAAATATCACTCGAAAAAACATGGGTTCAAGGAGCAGGTTCGTAACTAAACCATGGTATTGGAATCTGATGGATCCAAATAGTGGAGATGGTGTTGGCCTGAGAGTAGTTCGAGTGTGGCTGGAAAATGTCTACCTGGTCCTACCAAGGATTACCTTGAACAACTCTACAACAGTCAAAAGGTGGGACATTTATGTGACAGGAAAACCTTGAGTACGTGAAATATTCTATTGGATTGATTATTAGCCAAATAATCAAACACTTGGTTGACTGTAAAATGATATAGCAGTGTTTTGTGAGATGATATCGGAGTTAAGAAAGAATATTTGATCGGATGATGCCATTTATTTTCGAACAACCTTCAAATCTTCACATGATAAGGCTACAGGATAGCATTTCCAAATTTCCAAACGAAACACAGTGAAGGCTTGTTCAATGGGTTTCTCAGGCAGCAGAAATGTGGAGAGGCCTCTTGTGTTGGTCTTATTTCAGAAGCATCAATTGCAAGCTGTATATGTTCAAAAGACAGAGAAAGGAGAAAAGTGAGAGAGAGGCGCAAGAAAAATGATAATTTATGAAAATCAGTTGTATTCTGTTTGATATTTGCCCAATAACCTACTGCCTAGGTGGAATGAGTGGAAAATGAGTTTTTGGATTCGATTGTTTAATCTTATTTTCAAAATTGATAGCGCTTCATCGATATATTCCAAGGTGTGATGATGAAGATATAAATTTCATATTGAATTGATACTGGATTTCAAAGGCAGAACAGAACTCAGGAAAATCTCAACTTCTACCATTCTTGTCATAAGAAAAGTATAACGGAACGATAACCATATGAGACTTCACGAATTCTAAGGGAGTTTTCTAGAAGCTAGTCTAGTATAGCGACACTAATATATTCGTTTTATCAATTCATTTTAACCATTGCAGACGTTCAGTGCTGTACCCCTATTTCATTCTGAGAGGCATTTTATCCCTATTTCAAATTTCAAAGAAATATTCTTTCATAGACTCCTGGATGTTTATTCGATGGCATATTCTGCTTATTGATCGTATGAAAATGTTTCATACGAAGAGATTCGGCAAAAAATTTGAAAGAAAAAACGTGATATATGAACTCCTGTAATGATACAACATTGAGTTGTTAATCCTTTTTAACCTGATAGTTGTTGTCAACCACAAATTATATTCATTTCCTCCACTGAATGAACTGATATAACTTTTCTCTGGATAAACTGAATATCCATTCTTTAGTCCTCCTTTCGAACATAGAAAAATACTTTATTTCTCTGGAGCCCATGTCCAAAAAACTATATAATTTTGGTGCAATGTACTTATGGCATATTACTACCTCAGTTTTTTCAGGACTTATGTGCAATGTCATACGTTTGTATCAAATATTGTAGTGATGATTCATCCGTTTTGTCCCTTTTGTATTTGAATTGATTTATAAGGAGGATGTGACAAAATCATGCGATGGTATTTTGTTATCGACTGATTCATTCATTTTCAGAACTAGTTGAGCTAAAAGGCATCATTAGTAGACCTATTCTCTAAAATTCCAATCTGATGTCGTTCCTTTTTCTCCCAAATACTTTTGTCATGAAAGATGAAGATCATTTTTATGATAATTGAAAATAACTCCAGGTATGATCACCAAATAATAAGTTCATGTTTCTATCAGTCAATTTCTGTGTGTACATACATAAATTAATAATAATCAATGGAGTATGAGGCACGTACGCCACTGGCTCGTAATTTATAGTAGAGTGAGTGTATTCAGGGCACGAGAGAAAATCACATTTCGAACTGATTGCGAGAATCAAGTAGACTCTGGCGGATGAAGATCACATCCCGGTAACCTAGGGCTTCAAAGCCAACTTTATTCGATTGCATTTAGGGCCGAACAACTCCGCAACACTTCCGAAATACTCAGGAATGAGAAGAGAAGAGTGGAAGAGTCATTCAACTTTTTTGACACTAAGATTGTGTTTATAATTAGCGATAAATTGGTGATGTGTGACATGAAAATTCTCCATGGAGTGCTAGATTTAGTCAGGCATGGAAAACTTACGAAGATGTTATCGGTTATAATTGCACGAGTGCATAAAAATTAACGATAATTTTGCAAGAAAGCGTGATAACTAAAAATTTCAAGTTTATAATCATATTTTGGCGAAAGTGCTCGAGTCCGAAAGACGAGGGCTCTTTTACAAAATATGAAAATAACCGAATGCAATTTGTATATATCACGCTTGAATGCAAAATTATCTGATCATTTTTATGCACGAATGTAATTCATTGGAATATTTCACGAATATAGAAATTCTCAAGGAAATGTTATTTTTTGTTCATTTATACTTTCCTCTATAGATTGTATAGAGTACTCACCAAAACGCGAAATGTTTTTCTATTTTTGAAGTCTATCTGACATTTATTTGTGTTGTTTACTGACGTCTAGCGATACGGTTTCAAATGTGTTGTTATGGTGACTTGATACAATGCAATTACCGCTGTAAGTTTTCGATAATTGCATTTCTCTTATGGGACATTTCATATATGAGGGAAAATTCACAGGAATATAAAATTGGGATCTCAAGATAAGCGATACTCCCTCTGTGAAAAGTTTCAAAGAATGTTAAAATATTATCAAAGTGGTGCTCATTAGTTGAAGTCTTTGGTCAAAGTGGCCCTGAGATATTATTTTGAAATTTTGGAATATGATTGAAATTATTATTAATGTTTATCAAGCACAATTCATGGTTGAAGTTCACATCAAAAGTAAAAAAACACTTAATATTGTAATAGTCGCTCCCAAAGTCTTACAATTTAGGATTTTCAAACAACGTCAAAGTCCTAACCTTAAATAGCAATAATTGTCGAAGTGCTCCTTATTAGAGTTTTTGAATGTGGCGCTGCAATCTCAATTCGAAATCCCAAAAGCAGAGAAGTTCACTTAATTCGATGCATTTCGAATAGTCATTAAATCGGTGATGAAACACAGTGCTTTCAAAGGTATATCTAGAGTCGAGTAGTTGGTTCGATTCAATAAATGGTTATAATAAGCTAGAAAGTGTTCAAGAAAGTGGAATATATATATATATATATATATATTTGTTCTCATCATCAAACATCATCAAACATCTCCAGTGATGATAGCCAGCTAGTGAGACAACTCAGACCCAGACGCAAGATCACTCAGTCTTGAAAATGGACCAGAACTGATAGGTTTCTGGTAGGTATTTAAACTATTGGTCATACCATAAAGAGTCGATGAAGGTAAACGTGGTCAAGCAGATGAAAGATCGAATTCTTCGCATTTCGGACCAGGGTTTTCACCAGAAGAATCTCCATATTTTGAAACAATTATTCCTCAATAATTCTTATCCTTCTTCACTTTTGAATAAGATCTTATTTGGCACGTCACCATTAACTTTTTCTCAAAATCAGAATAATAATTCAAACTTAGAACTTACATCTACTAATCAAAATCCTAATCAAACCCATAGTAATTTTTCATACATTAGTCTACCATTCATTTCTGAGATCACACCTGGACTTGCCAGAATTTTTAGTAACATAGAAAATATCAAAATAGCCAATAAAACGGTTCTTACAATCCATTCCCTCTTTTCTAATGTTAAAGACAGAGTTCCAAAATTATCCCAATCAAATGTTGTTTACTGTATTCCTTGCAATGACTGTGACTCTGAGTATATCGGACAGACTCGAAGACTGTTGAAAGATCGCATTTCTTCACATAGAAGCGATTGCAGACTCCATCCTGAAAGATGTGCTCTGAGTGAACACACTTCCAAGGAAGGACATTTAATGAATTTCAGTTCCACAAAAATTTTATCAATTGAAAGGAATGTTTCGAGGAGAATGTTCTTAGAAATGGCATTCATTTCTCAATCTTCAAATTGTTCGAATAAAAGAACCGATCTCAATCATTTGAGTGAAATTTATTCATATTTATTATTGATTGATGGCAATTCGAGAGTTCTCGAAGGCAATTGAAGTGACGTTATTTAATCAAAATATTAAATTTATACTTTTTCACATAACTAATTTCAAAATTTTCAAATCTTTTAATACTATATTACATTTTCCCACCTCCTCTTTTGCAGCACCTGTAATGGCAATGAGGTCTCAGCGGCTAAGGCCAAATTGTGTCTCAGCAATAAATTTTCAGTGACATTTGACATTTTTGACAAATGACTTTTAGCGCCTTTATAACCACAAAATTTTCATTCCTTTTCATCATTTCCACATGGTGTTTGTCACTGCACCTTTTCATTAAAATAAGAAGATTATAGTTTTTAATGTGTTTATGTGTTGTACTGATACGTATCAATGTTTTATAACAATTTTACTATGTGTCATCTGACTTCTTTAACCATCTCATGCGACCATCCTCACTAACAATGTAAGTAAGGATAAAAATTCTATGTCATATTTTCATTCATTAACATTATTTTGTAGCTCCCTGATGATGACAACAATCGATTGTCGAAATATTGGAAATATATTGTTATAAGAGTACACTTTCGCTTTTGCTGCTGTCCCAAATATAATTCCCGAGTTTTGTTCTTAACTTGTCAGCAAAGACTTCCTCTCCTCTCATATATATATATATATATATATATATATATATATATATATATATATATATATATATATATATATAAACGGTTTTTCGATAGTGATTTTGTGCGAAAGTTATAATAAGAAATTTTGAGGATCGTGACTTTAGAACAAAAGGAGAGCGCCCCGTTTTCGTATTCAGCGCATCATAATCCGTAAGACTTTTTCGAAAGTAGGTAATGCAGTTCACACAAACCCCCTTACCAAAAAGAAAACTATTTTTTATAAATATTGGTTCGTTTATTTTTTGATAGGTAATCATATAATACGGGAAGTTGCTTACCAATTGGGTAAACTAGAAATTCTTTTTTATTAGTATTAAGTATTATTTCATGTTGTTACGAAATGGAAATGAATCTCATAACGCCGCCGCTGAGCATGATTGAAATATAATTCCAAGAAAGGATTTCTACCTGGATTGACCGGCGGATCTAGATAACGCCAGACGTTCGCCACGTAGTCGAGGCGTGAATGGATAAGTGTGGATGAATCTTCATATTCGAACAGAGGAACTCTATTCGTCGAAACGGCAGAAAGGTTTCAGTAGGAGTATTGAGAGAAAGAAGAACTTAGTGGAGCTTAGTGGAGAGTCGAAGTTATATAGAGTTTTTAGTAAAGAGTGTTAGATGTTTGAGTCATTTAAGAAGTGTTTTGTAAGCGAATTATAAGTCATTGCAGTAGTTGTATTTGTAAGGTGAAATCAATGAAAATTAGTGTTCTTCAGAGTATTATTCAGACAATCGAATTCAGAAATATGGTAACAATATTATGTATGAAGATAATCAATCGCCATTTCACCTCGGCCGCAAGAGGAATCTTGGAATCGACTCAAAAGGCGTGATCATTCCCTTTTTTCCCAAAAGCAGGAATCGTAAGATCAATACAATTCAAAGTCAAGACAAATAAGCGTTCAGTGCGAATTCCTTAACTCAATCAATGGACCCTCTAATTCGTTTACCATCTCTCGATAACAAATATCCAGTAAGAGCATTAATTCGTTCTCTCCATTCCATCATTTCCCACTCGTTGAACAAACCAGACTGCGTCAGTCTGTATGCATTAACTGAATAATGGTCAAAGAAATATATAGTATCTTGAGAATATTTCACTTATAAAGATGCAAGAGTAAGAAATCCAATAATTGTTCAGTTCTTGATGTACCGTAAACAGTCATCATCGGACAATAATTATAGAAAATAGAATTTGATACTTCTCTGGAATGATAACTGAGCTGAAAGCAAAAGAATGAATATGGGTGGTTGTTGAAAACAATTCTTCCTTCCAAAATGAACTACATCCCGAAATATACCTTTTAGAGAAAGAGCCCGCGTCCGCCAGACCTTCGTTATTTTATGAAAGCTGAAAGTTTCTCTGCGTCTTCCCCTAACACAGGTGAGAACGATCAGCGACTATGAAGTTTGGATGATAGTTACTTCTTCAGATACAAGGTAGCAAAGGCGTATAAAATAGTACCTCACTTTCGTCAAAGTATAAAGCTCAGCTTTTTCATATCTTCTTCGGAATGATATTAGAAATCACATCATCCATTGCCAGACACTTACTCTGGTTTCAACCCACTGCCAGACACCCCTCAACTTCATTAAATCATAATTATACTTACGTTTGACAGTATTTGAAGGGTTTTTGTGACGCCATCTTGCCTATAATGTCGATATTTCCGTTTATTTGTCAATGCAACAGAAATTTATATTTTCTGAATAGAGCAAGAGCCCGCGTCCGCCAGACCTTCGTTATTTTATAAAAGCTGAAAGTTTCTCTGCGTATTCCCTTAACACAGGTGAGAACGATCAGCGACTATGAAGTTTGGATGATAGTTACTTCTTCAGATACCAGGTAGCAAAGGCGTATAATATAGTACCTCACTTTCGTCAAAGTATAAAGCTCAGCTTTTTCATATCTTCTTCGGAATGATATTAGAAATCACATCATCCATTGCCAGACACTTACTCTGGTTCCAACCCCCTGCCAGACACCCCTCAACTTCATTAAATCATAATTATACTTACGTTTGACAGTATTTGAAGGGTTTTTGTGGCGCCATCTTGCCTATAATGTCGATATTTCTGTTTGCTTGTCAATGTAAGAGAAATTTATCTTTTCTGAAGGGTAAAGTAGGTGCAGATATCTATTTGTCAGTTTGATAAAATGGTTTGACTGAAATATTGGCAGAAAGATGATGAAGCTTCACAGGAGTGTTAACAATAGAAGTTTATACGGAAAATAATAGTTCAATCCTGAAAGTACTGATAAAAATATGAATGATCTAAGATATAGATGAAATTATTTCACATCTGTTGCTGAATTGCTTGCCATCTTTTGACGTTATGTATAAGTAATCAAGAAAATGTGCGCTTGAAGCTACGACATTCGTAAGAAATATATAAGAAAACACATGACTTGGATAAAAATCTTTGCTGTCTGTTTCCTGGCCAAGCAACCAAGATCTGAACTCCACAGTCGCTGATTGTTTTCACCTTTGTTGGGGACACGCGCAGATGAACTTTCAGCTTTTATAAAATAACGTAAGTCTGGCGATCGCTGGCTCTTAGGCTAGAAGGGTAAAGTAGGTGCAGATATCTATTTGTCGGTTTGATAAAATAGTTTGACTGAAATATTGGCAGAAAGATGATGAAGCTTCCCAGCAGTGTTAACAATAGAATTTTATACGGAAAATAATAGTTTAATCCTGAAAGTACTTATAAAAATATGAATGATCTAAGATATAGATGAAATTATTTCACATCTGTTGCGAATTGCTTGCCATCTTTTGACGTTATGTATGAGTAATCAAGAAAATGTGCGCTTGAAGCTACGACATCCGTAAGAAATTTATAAGAAAACACATGACTTGGATAAGAATCTTTGCTGTCTGTTTCCTGGCCAAGCAACCAAGATCCGAACTCCACAGTCGCTGATTGTTTTCACCTTTGTTGGGGACACGCGCAGATGAACTTTCAGCTTTTATAAAATAACGAAAGTCTGGCGATCGCCGGCTCTTAGGCTATTTGTTCTTTCGAAAACCGACAAATTCCCAAATCGAGAAAAATGTTATATGGGATAGTATTTTATCTTATTGAATTCTCGTATCGATTTATTTTCTGGCAGTGACAATACAGTGACAATAGGACACACAGATTAGCAAAACTAACGTCAAACCAACGTTGGTATATAGGAGGAAGGTTACGAAATGTCATCATATCGATCCCTCCATATTGCGGGGGCGTCAATGAGGTTAAGGTGAAATTCCACTGTATACTAATATGCAATTGGATTTCAGTTTCTGGTATCTGATTGGTGGATAACAACTGATAGCAAAAAAAAATACCTGCTTCCCTAATAAGATCTATGAATATTCGAGTCTATTGAAAATCTAACTTCATGGTGTTCAATACTGAATGTCAGTTGAGAAAAAGTGTGGATATACTCTTCGTATTTGTGTTTGATTTGACAGATAATTCAACTCGATCTGAGCCCAGATTCTATTTCACGAATTCGATAATCGAATTGTTTAGAATATGCGTATATTTTCGGTACAGCGCATCTAGAGTCACAGTCTGAGCTACTCGACAATCGAATTCGTGAAATAGAATCTGGGTGCTGATCTCGATATATGTGAAAACTGAAAACGGAAGCAAATGAAAAATTGATGAATGTATATGGTTGGTGAAAATCCGAAAGGAATACCTGTGTTTTGAAAAAAAAGTGGGACTGTTCCTCATGCAGCTAGAAAGTTTGCCAGAGTATGATAATTACTCCTATATGAAATGGAAAGTATTTGGGTTTACCAGTCGTTCAACGATCTTTTTCCGAGCCCAAGAAAATGTTTGAGCTCTGTATTATACTTTAAACGTTATCTACGTCTTCTAACGTATAGTGTTGAATTTATTTAGGAATCCAAATGAACTTATGAACAAAATGCCTCTTGAAAGATATCGCTTTGTAATCATGCAACCAATTGTGATATAGTGCATTCATAGAAAATGAGTAACATGATTCGTTGATGAAATCATGTAGTGTATTTGAAAATAGCATTACTAAAGAAACTGATGTAATTATTTAAATGTAACATCGGATTATGCAGCAGTTTTGAGTAATAAGAGATGGGAATTACCCAAATTTATTAGGACTAGTGCTTAAGTCAGTTTCTGATATATTCAATATATGAAAAAAAATCAAGTAGTGTCAAATGAATTGTAGCAGTGGAAAGGTATAGAGAAATTCCTCTCGCGATAACCAAGATCAAGATTAATTCACTTTATGACTTTTTTTGGATATATTAGTAAACTTGCATCATATGCAAATTATAAACTAAAAACTGGCTACCACTCAAATACTAAAATACAAAAATTATCATGCTTTTTATTGTTAACAAACCCCATTGCCACAATACAAGTCAATATGATGTATTTCCGAAACTGTACAAAAGTATACATCTAAAGAATTATATTATTTACTGAATGAACAGAAGCAAGTCATTGTTAGAATTCAAAAATACTAATACTTTCATTGCAACATATAAAACATATATGTTTGTGTGTTCTGTGACAACTTTTTTGCACTTTTTCTGTTTATCTTTGGTTCTATGGGGTTATGCCACCTATAGAGATTTTTAATTCACCCAAATTACCCCAGAATTGCCAACTTCGATTTCCCCAAACCCTGCCCCTAGCCTCAGGTACCTCTTCGCCTATAAACTCGTGACATTTCATAACTTTCCTATATATACCAACGTTGACTGGCCCATACTTTCAATTTCATAGATGTCTCCCAATATTATTTAAAATAAATGAAGAACTTGGCATGACTGGCAAAAGTCCCTTGATTGTAAGGGAATAAATAGACTCTCTGCAATACCTTGTATTGTGTTTTCTCTGATTGGTGAAATTCATATCCTACCTTGTGTCGATATGGAATCATATGCGTCCGGTTGCACGAAAAACAACTTCTTCTCACTTCTTACATTCGTTTTTTTAATGGGCCACTAGGGTATAAGCATTGTTCGGGGGTTATATCCCGAGTGCACCAAGTTTATTCGGTTAAAATGTGTGCTGCACTTCCATGATTCTCGAAATTTTGCTTAGCAAATGACTTGAGTGTATGATAATGTGATAAAATCCCGAGACCGCAGGTCGAGGGATTTCGTTTTAAATTATTATACACGAAAGCATTTGCTTGAAGGCAAAATTTTGAAAATCATGGAAATGCACGCATTTTGGTCGATTGAAACATCAAAATCGAACACAGGAACAATATAGTACCAGAGATAGTACCTGAAAAGTGATCCAAACGCCCGGTTTATTTCGAACATTTTAATCGGTTGAAAGGTCTAGTGCATTTTATCGCTGTAAAACTCTGTAAAAGCAGTCTAGCCTTCAACTGTTTCATCGTTTATTCGCATTGAGGGAAATAATCAAAGATAAATATAGACAATGGGCCAGCTTATTGAGAAAAATCTAACCGAAACATAATTTGAATGCATGGTCTGTATTTCAAATCACTTCGTATTTGAATTGAACGTATAAAACTGATCCTAGGTAATAAGTTCCTACCTATAGTTCGTTGTGAAAACAAAGAAAATCATTGTCTGATAGGTTTATCTCTACTCGCAAAGGTAGCATTATTGCGACATGTTTTTTCCTCTGGTTCCAATCTTCCATGCGAAAGTTATTGCCCTTCAGATTTAATACAAGTGGGGTAGTTACTTTTTTTTTCACAACATAACCGCCATTTTGATGTCGCATTAGGCTCAATTCAACCCCTTCCACATCATTATAGGTACTATACAAGTTTGTTTTTCTAACCTATATTCGACAGGAATTTTAGTTGAATTTTTTCTTCGAAAAGGAATATAATTATGCTGAAAAAAGTGTAGAGGAAAGTGGGGTAAGGTAAGGTGTAAATTACAATCTTTTGTCAAAACTGGAAGGAGTACGTTGGTATATAGGAGGAAGGTTACGAAATGTCATCATATCGATCCTTCCATATTGCGGGGGCGTCAATGAGGTTAAGGTGAAATTCCACGATATACTAATATGCAAGTGGATTTCAGTTTCTGGTATCTGATTGGTAGATAACAACATATTGCAAAAAAAATACCTGCTTCCCTAATAAGATCTATGAATATTCGAGTATATTGAAAATCTAACTTATGGTGTTCAATACTGAATGTCAGTCGAGAAAAAGTGTGGATATACTCTTCGTATTTGTGTTTGGTTTGACAGATTATTCAACTCGATCTGATCTCGATATATGTGAAAATTGAAAACGAAAGCGAATGAAAAATTGATGACTGTGTATGGTTGGTGAAAATCCGAAAGGAATACCCGTGTTTTGAAAAAAATCTTATCCTAAGAAACTTATCCTAATAGAAACACTTTAAGGCTAGTAAAATATTACTCCAAGAAAATCCTTACACTATTGAAAATTGAACAAACGACTTAAAATACTTGCAAAATGATTCCCTAAACCCCACAAAGACAAGACAGATTACACAACGCAGGTTCAGGTATGCTGTGGGCTGTGACAACGCAACAAATCTTTTACAACAGAGTAACAAAGACACCAAGAGACAGAGACAATCAAGAATCAGCCACATAGAACATATATGTTTGTGTGTTCTGTGACAATTTCTTTGCACTTTTTCTGTTTATCTTTGGTTCTATGGGGTTATGCCACCAATAGAGATTTTTAATTTACCCAATTTACCCCAGAATTGCCAACTTCGATTTCCCCAAACCCTGCCCCTAACCTCAGGTACCACCGCCTATAAACTCGTGACATTTCGTAACTTTCCTATATATGAACGTTGCGTCAAACTATCATTCCTGCAGCGGGATTCTTATCTCTCGACTCGACAAGTATCGACCGGTTGTCACTTTTCGACAGAAAAGAAATTAACTCAAGGAAGCTATCATGGAAAGATTTAATCTTCCGTTTTTCATTTGCATGTGTTCTTTTGGTCGAAATGACAACATTTTTCAAAAACTACCACAAATACCTAGTCAAAATCTCACAAAATTGACTTCTCGACAGCTCATTAGGTGACGAGTGAAAATGACATTTGTAGTCGATACTCACTTCTCGATATATATATATATAGACCTGATACCAAGGAATAATGATATTTCTTCACCACCATGAAACATCAATTCAAATCGTATGAACTTTAATACCACTTTCCGAAGAAGATATATATATATATATATATATGTGTGGTCTCGGTGGTGTAGTGGTTAGCATATCTGCCTATCAAGCGGAAGGCCGGGGTTCGAATCCTCGCCGGGCCACCGTGCTGGGTAATCACACGTTAAAAGGTAAGGCCTTGTTGATCATTGACTTCTGAGAGTTGACGTTCAACAGCTGGTTAACGAAAACGAATAATATATAGTTGAATTTGCTGAATGAAGAGCCCATCCAGGAATCGATAAATTTCATGAAATAGTTGATAGACCGTAGGAAGATGGAAGGGATTATTTGGCCACCTTCAGACCATGAATATTTCTGGTTAACAATTCGTATGCAAGATTCAAGCTTCACGACTCAAGATCACTGGAAAACACAGAACATTGTTCTTTGAACAAGTCGGCAGTGGACTAATATTATTTTCTGGAATTCGAATGTATGCGCTCATATTGTGAACATCTATCAAAATTGGGTCTATCCCTATTACTTAGATAGCTTATGTTTCGCATATTTGACATATTTGAATTCTCAATTTGTTCATTCTTCATCGAGATATACATATCCCGAGGTTTGTACACAACCGGGGGGGGGGCAGGGACATAGACTCACATCATCGAGACTATCCTCTTCAGAGATGTCTCTTCTCAAAGAAAGGTGATTTTTCATTACGTAGACCATTCTTGTGTCAGAAGTTACTATAGTTTCATCATCCACCGCGATGCTAGGAAAACAATCAGAAACACTATCACATGAGAAAAATCATTTGAGATCGTTTGCTGATAGTTATTCTCAAAAGTTGGTTCTCATTCCGCCAACTCTTGATAATTAGATATCTCTATATGGTTGTTGTTGTTTTCAGGGTTTACATTCGAATTCAGGTGTTCCATAGGGATCCATTCTAGGACTCACATTATTATTTCGCAGTACTAATTCCTCTTCCAGAGCATGTCTCTTCTCAAAGAAAGGTGATTTTTCATTACGTAGTACCATTCTTGTGTCAGAAGTTACTATAGTTTCATCATCCACCGCGATGCTAGGAATAACAATCAGCAACACTATCACATGAGAAAAATCATTTGAGATCGTTTGCTGATAGTTATTCTCAAAAGTTGGTTCTCATTCCGCCAACTCTTGATAATTTATACCTAACAGTGGTCTGGCCAGCTCTGGGATATCTCCTCGTGTGTAGAGTTCGACACCAAATCATATTAGGAAGCTACTAGTTTCACCTCGATCATGTTAGCACCCGGATGGCCAGCACCAAACCAGGATTGGAATAATAGCGAATACAAGTCATGTACAGCTTGTCCAATCCATCTTGGCACAGCGCTGAGAACGCATATGCCCAGCAATCTTTGTGAAGTTCACTAATTTACAAAAACACCTATGATATGTATTAACTGTGTTGAAATTTATTCCTAGAAAGTGTTATTTGTTTCGTCATGGTCTACACTACCCGTCTGCAACTGGAAAAGTATCTGAGTTTGTGCCAAGATGGATTGGATGAGCTGTAATTCATTGATTTCGATTAATTCAAACAAAGTAAATTATGAATAATGAGTGGTTATCTCTTTTCTGTGAATGAGGACTCCTGAATTGTTATTCATGAATTCCATACACGAAAATGATTTCAAGCCATAATTCATATTCATAATTCACAAACCATTTGCTAAAACGCAGGTGCTCCTCGTTCTATTTGAAAAATGCGTTGATGACATCAATCACGTCATCATTCAAAGATACCCTCAAGCTTCAATCTGAGTATATTTATTCACTGAATTAATATTTCACTACACTACTTCTGAGTGAATATTTCATTTACTATTTCAATAGAAACATTTTTTTTATTCAAAGTTCAATGAATCAATCAATCATTAGTATACTGTTTCTTCAACTATCTCATGATCATCACTAATTCAGTGGTTGCATGAATTTCGTTATTCAGAGATCAGAACTGAATTTCATTTCCATTTAAAAGTATTCTCATTATTTCAAGCTTTGGGCACTTACATTTCACTATCCAAATTACCTATAACTTTTGACCTCCTGTAGTGAGAGTAAACTCCAGTTTTACCCCCGAATTTTTCTTCTATGATTGCCAGTTGAAAATATCACCAATTATTGTCTATAGATATCACCATTTCTTACTCATTGATGGACAAGTTCCTTTTGTATTCAGAAAAAACTGGGTGCCAAACTCCTACAAAAATGTTTTCACTTTTTCATAAGAAAGTGAGAATTATAAATATCTATCATGAAATAATTTTCAATGTCTACTCCCCATAAAAAAATGTTTTTCTCAAACGATGAAGTTTATCACCCTGGCAGGGAAAGCGATTGATGTTTCGTTTTTTCCGATAATAATTGAGCTTAATGAATTGTAACAATTCACGAGCTAACTCGTGGCTTGAACTAATTTGTTTCTGATTAAGTATTCAAGATTATATTTGAGATTCAAAGGGCCCTACTTGAAGCTCATCATATAAAAGAATCCCTGATTTTGAACCAGTCTTGTCTTCAGGTCACAAAAGATTCTCCTTCAGGATTTCATCATCCTGTGAGTATTTTCCTACCGAAGTTGTATTCAATTAATGAAAAGGCAACGAAAGGTATTGCTGAAGCATCCGCTGACGGCCAAACTCCTAATAAAATTACGAACTTCCTAATTCACTGGTAATCCTATTAAGCTGCCCACAATTGTCTACACAACTGGATAGAATGAAGTGCTACTGAACCTTAGCACGAAAATCTCCAGTGGCCTTTATCAACACTAAACAGTTCAGCGTTGATGCTGTTAGCTACTCTGAAAAAATTCAGTTGGAAGGAGAATCTGTGTTGGAAAGAGGAGAAAAGAAACTCTTTTGGTATTTTATACATTAACCGAATGAATTCCTTTTTCAACAGTCATCAAATGTCTATGATTAATAAATTAAAAGTCATTATCTCACAGGTTAAAGGAAGAATAACAAGCAGTAGTAAGAATGTGTGCCAAAATCACTGAAAAGCCAGAAGCAAAGTCCCACAGAATAACGGAATTTGAAACTGTATTATAAAAGGTCTATTATATAGAGTGAGGAAAAGAAAAATCAAGTCGATTATCTGATTACTCAAAAAATGTTCCATAATTCTAGGATAATCCACCAAGACTCCAAGACCCTTGAAAAAATATAACCAAATCAAATGTGACGAAGAAGTGATAACGAACTTGACTTTCCAATATATTACTAGATATGATAGGAAATCTCAAGTTGGGAATTATGCAAAAAATTCCCTTATACCTAAATTCTATCAAACATAAGACATTCATTTTCAGTTTTTAAAATTGTTGGAAATGGTTAGTGAAACAGAAAATCATTTCTGTTAATGTCTACGTTTCAACCATCTATTCGGTCATCCTCAGAACACTAAAAGTATTATGAAGGAAACAATAACATCATGAATTTAGAGGATCGAAAATATAAAAAAAAAACGTAGACATGAAATTTAAAATTCTGTAAATCACAGATATCAGGTGAACATCTCATACACTGAACCAACCGTTGTTAAAAGATTTCATGAGTATGTTTTTTCTTTTCCTTAAAAAGATTTGCCTTGAAATTTCGTATGAATTTTCTATCATAGGAAAAATTGGAAACGTTGGTGTTGAAAGTTCATATATTTGACAGCAGATATTTCCAAACTGAAAATTTCTGTACCTGAAGCCTTTCGCCAACCAAGTTGTCATCTTCAGGAGAAGAAATTGACACTGAACTCAGCAAACTCTCATTGATATTTATAACAGACTTATGAATCGATGAATTATCAACAAAAATATTCCTGAAAAGGCACTGAAGAACTACTTCACTATTCAGTATGATAGTATGAATAGTTCAAGCAGTCCAAGAAGTTGATTGGGATAATAATTGTACGGTAAGTGCATGGTAGTTAGTTGAAAAATGAACTCATCGCTAGGAAGAATGAGAATATGCATCATACGGATGCGTAGGATTTTTATCTATGTACTGTATATGTTAGTTATGATCGGATTTTCGATACTTGTTTGTATGAAAACGTAAACTATTCCAGTCGGTTAAGGAAAATCGTTATTTCATTTTTTATTTACCGTCCATTTTGTATATGAGAACAGACCCTCTTTTCTAGGCACAGTTTTGGAGGTGGTGAACGTTTCGTATTTGGCATATTTCTTTATCACAGATTGATAGAAATTCATTGAAATTCTCACAGTACTATAGTTTACAAAAAAGTGGCATAGTGAGTGGGGAAAAAAGGATATTTATTATTATTTCATTAATATTTTTAAATACTCCTGATATTGACAACACACGATCAATTTCAATGAAATCTTCTGTAGGAGTGCCCCAAGGCTCAGTACTTGGGCCCTTGTTCTTTATTATTTTCATTAGCTGTATCATGTTGTACAACACCTGATCGAATCATTGAATACGCAGATGATACAAACTTTATTATAACAGATCATGAAAAAAAACAACGGATTGAAAATTGCAACAAGGCATCAACTGAATTTAGCAAATACTGTAAAGAAAACGGTCTATCATTTAATGCAACGAAAACTAAGTACATGCAGTTTATACCGAAAAATTCGTTAACTAGTTCAAATATATTATTGAATATTGATAATACACCTATCGAGGCAACAGGAAAAATTAAGTTTTTGGGGTTGATAATGGATCTGAAGCTGGCTTGGGAATCACACACAAATAAAGTAATCACAAAGTTAAGTTCTCTCTGTTATGTAATTAAAAACATCAGAGATACAGTAAAATCTCATGTTCTGAGGCTTCTCTATCATGGCTTGGTGCAATCAACATTCGAATATTGTCTAATATTTTGGGGCTCATCGCCACATACTAAAAATTTCTACACAGTTCATAAAAAAATATTGCGAGCGATGTTCAAGATGCCACAAACAGCTTTTTGTAAGAAAATATCTTAACATCACCAAGCTTTTATATTTTGAACTCGATTATGTACGTCAAAGAAAACGAACAAGCCTTTTCGAAAAACAGCGATATACATCCTTACAACACACGTTAGAAACTTCATATTCATCAGGCATTCTCATGTTTGAAAACTACGCAACACGCTCCTAATTATATATGTGTGAAATGTTACAACAAATTCATTGACGCAGAAGAAAACACACAGCAGACACCATTGAAAAACACATGGTTCAGACAAAAACTGAAATCATTCTTAGCCAATCACGCCTTCTATGATACTAATGAATTTTTCAGTTATAAATGTAACGTCGATTGATTTAATTGTTATGTGTATATATTCACAAATTTTTATTACTATGTTTCACTAGTATTGTATTATTCATTGACCTCTGTTGTGAGTGTAATCTAATTTTGTTGACTAGTCTGGATAAATTTATATAATGAGAATTGTAAGAATTTCATGACGAATAAATTTCTATTCTATTCTATTCTAATGGGGATGACGGCTGCAAAACTCTACCACTAGGAGCGCCACCACTGCAAGTACCTTTGACAGCCTCTAAGTCAAATGACAATTCAAAACATTGAACGTCCCTTCTTTGCAATAATCAAGAATATAAAGATTTGAAATCGACATAAAATGGTCTTATTTAGTGTATTCGGATGTAAAAATGTAGGTACGCATTTATTTCCAAAAGAAACAAAACTGAAAAAGCAGTGGAAAGTAGCCATGAAAAGAAAGAGCTTTCAGGCTTCTGAACATTCTAGATTATGCTCCAGTCACTTACAAAAGAACGTAGCAGGGCTAGTAGATGGTTATTATGATGCTTTTTAACGAAACACCTCTGTAATCAGTTTGAATTTTTTTCCTTTCACTCAGATCTTTTTTTTTTCCTTCGAGGGATCCACCACGTTCCCTCAACAAACTTTTCAGTTCTGGTACAGACAAACATCCATATCTATCGGTTGGAGAAAACATCCTTATGATTCTTAAGTATCTTTTGAAAATATTCATTAAAATAAAAATAAAGCATAACCTGCAAAATCACTCGTTAGGCACATGCAGTCGTGCTGCCACCTACTAAAAGCTTTGGGTCATCTTCCCCATTAAATACTTATCTCGGAAACTATTTGACCGAATTCCACAATGCTGAAAATTGTATGAAACAACTTCCCCCTTTACCAATGTTATCACGTGTACGACCGATTTTTATAAATGAACGTGGAATCAGATATTTCGTTTCGTTTCAAATTGTGACCCCTGTATATTTGTAATTTTGTGTCAGTTTGTTGCATACTTTTCTTTGATTCATATTCATTACACTTTTTGACATTTCGTGATCATCAAAGCAATAACATGCATCATTATCATTATATTCCACCGTTTTATCACGGAAGAGATATTATTTACTGCAGAACATGAAGCATAAAACGAACAGAATTTTCGGTAACAATAATTACGGAGACAAATTGAATATTGTCCAACACAGCGCCGCGCCGCTTTGTTTTCGCCGTTTTTGAATAATGCAACGGGAATAATTATGTAAAAATGCGAGGAATAATTCGAAATGAAAATACGGAAGAGAAGTAATCTGCAAATGAAATTCCATGCGCAACGCCGCTTATAAAACTTGCTAATTATTTAAAAACAATTCAGACTTTGTAATTAGCAAATGAAGAAATAAAACCGAAAATGCCTAAAACAAGTTGTGTAATTGGGTTGCAGATTGAATCAGAGTAAGCCAAAAATCCCCATCAAGGATTAATTATGGATGATTTTGTTAGGTGAGAGTTTTTTTGGAGGGGGATGATTATTATTAATTCGTGGAACAGGCATGCGAATAGAAAGTTTACTCATTTATCCTTGGAGATTATTTCGAAGATGAAGACTGTATTTGTTACATTTTATAACTAGATATCGCCACATAATTCATTGAAATCCTTATGTTATCATTTGCAGTTCCTTCAGACGGCGCTCTCTCATCGATGATATTATCATTATGCCAAAATAAATTAATGACATTTCCTACTTTCTCCTCCTAGGTAGAGCTTGTCCATTTCATCTTGGTGCGGAAACAATGAAGTATTGCGCAGTGGGGGGACAAGAAGCCATTCGAAGCCTACTGTCAGTTTTTTGTCACCTACGACAATCTGAAAAAATAAGAATCAATATTTGAATCTATACAAGTGTAGAATGGCAGATTTTTAAAATACCCCAAAAATTTGATGCGAAAAACAGTTCTTTCTGGATAGAACAAGTCCAATTAGTCAGCAACTTCTCGTATATCTCAAATCTTGCCTATCAAAAAAATAATAACATTGTGGTAGGTTAAGAACCCAGGAAACTACGGACTACGGAACAAAAGCTGTAGACGTTTGCATTTTTGAGTGGAGCATTATCACTTGTGACAAATGAAGTACACACCTATGCCTAAGATGTCGTTTAGAATTTTATGGCGACATTTTTAAGAATATTGTCGTTTCCTCGATTTCATCACTACATGATGTCAAATTACAAAAAACGTCATATGATTTGGTGTGGATTCAATTTTTTTCTGAAAATAAGAGTTTCACTTCCGGATGAATTTGAGTTCTGTTGTTCATGGCAGATTTCGGAATTTTCGTTATTTATAGGTTATTTGGTTTTCCATTTATTATGAGTGGTTGATTTGAATCCTGTCAGCTAGTAATAATTGAAACGTGCGATATTCCAACTTTTTCCAGTGCTGAGTGAGAGTACATGAGATCTAAATTAATGAATGTACATTCTATCAGTTATCCAACGATTTTAAAGCTTAACGAATATGTTTGAAGTCAATTTTGAAATTAGTATAACTACTTTTCTTCGGGCTTTTGAAATTTGTTCCTTTTTGAAGAGAGGTCAATTTGCATTTCGATTCGAGGTGAAGTTTTGTAGTCATGTATCGTGATGTTTTCGAAATATTCTTACAAAAATTTGTATTCCGTTGGGGAGAATACAAATGGAAAGACAGGGCGGGGCGCTTTTCCTTAGTTCAGAAGTTATTGCTTCTCCTAGGGGCAATTACTGGAAATTTGTGTTTGAGAGTATTTAAATCCAGTCTATGTGCAGTGTCAGATGATTTTTTGACATAAGCCTTGTCTATTGAAGTAGTAACCCCACGCATACAGAATACGGATCGGTTGATCAAGCGAAGGAAAGCCACATTGCTCGATTGCACCCGCCATTTAATATGAATGATACTAGTCGCTGTAACTTGTGAAATTTAGTTGTGTTGATAACTCTACTTAGAATGTAAGAGTATTTCATTTATTAATGATGAGTGGATAACTTGTAGGAAACTATGGAATGCCTTTTTAAATTATTCATCAAAACATTCAACCGTTTATACCTTTATGAAGTACTGGTATTTTTTTTGAATTATTTTTCTCTGTGTAGCAAGTATGATTTTTTGATGATGAACATACTTACTTCTCTCAGTGTTCGAATCATGATTTCACTCAATATATGATTTCAAGGTAACTAAAATTTGCCCCCTCAACATCAAATGTACCGACTTTCGCTTCTGTGTGGTTCCGATATTCTGTGACCAAAGGTAAATTTGATGGGACTGAATTCGAAGCGATTGTAACAAAATGGCCGCGTCTTACAGCTTACAGCGGTTAAAGCTGCTGCACAAAATAGGACAGTTTTCCAAGGTGAGATGTCAAATTTTGTGAAGCGGTTTTGAGCGCTGTATGCTCTGCAGTCGCTAGGCTCTGAGGATCGCTTTTATTGATACTTAGGAAATGAGGTAGTGACATAAAAGTGAATATTATAAGTTTTGAAATATTATTGACAATCACAACATTTGGGGTCACATGTTTTGAGTTGAAGCCTTTCACTACATCCTCCATTGCACACCTTTTCGCACAAAATTCCGTTCAGAGTTTTCCTGGACCCACCCCCTCCCTCAGTTGGAAGTTGGGGGCTTTATCGGGTAGTTTCCAACTGAATTCAGACTTGCGACACATATGAAACCCCCATACGTCGGCCGTCGTTGGGGTGTTTATTCAGATGTACGTTAGAATGAGTTGTATTGGTTCGGACTTTCATTGTCTATACCATTAACTCTATTGAAACCTGATACTGAGCAAAAAATCGAACGAACAAAGGGGATTTGATGGATTTTTTGGTCAAGAAAATGAAATGAAAGGTTTGATTGATCAAAAAAAATTTTCTGACAAAAAATGAGATATCAAAAATGAAATAGCAGAGTTTATTTTTTTTCAATAAAGATATATATGAAGTAATATGAACAAATAAATGTTGAAACCAAGTCTCAAGTCGGGTGTACTCACGAAGTTTCGATCGCTGGTATCCGCAATCGTCTTGGGGTGATGACTGACAACATTCCGAGGTATGGTCGGTTATAAAGAAACGATTTTTCTCTATGGTTGGGGAAAGGGGCGGTGCAAACAATGAGGCGCACGGGTACTACTAAAAGAGCGCGCTGATCGCTTTTTAGCAGGTAATGGATGTATTTGCCTGAAAATCTTGTTCATCGAGCAGGAGTTGGACCATCCTTTGGATAAGTGGTGTCCACACATTCCGGATTTCTACGCTGGGGTGACTGAATGCATCATTGTTGAAAATGTAAGCGGCTTCCTTGAATTTTCTCTTGAACCAGTGCTCCTCCCTGTGTATGACTCGGCTTCAGACCATTTGATGCTGTGATGGTTTGTCCAAACATGCTCCGCTTTTCCGATTTTGTGATCTCTCCTCGTGTATTTTTCTTGTGTTCGCACATTCTCACTTCCAATAGTTTTCTGGTTTCTCCTATGAAGGATTTGTCGCACTCGCATGGTATCCGATGAACGCAGTTGCTCATGTGTTTCTATTAAGTGGTCGAGTTTTGTGAGCTGGCTCCGTATTGTTTTTCCTCTTGCTCTTCTCTGAAAGTCCTTTCATGTGGGGGGGATAGAAAGAACTTGTTATTCCAATGTCTCCTTGGTATTCTTTTTCATCAGTCCTCCTTTCCTTTTCCTTTTGCTCGGTAACAGTTTTCAATGGAGTTTATAATATAGACAATATTCGAAGCGAACCAATATTACTCAGCAAGGAACATTGGCAACCACATTCACGCAAACGTACGCTAGAATGTGGTTAGTTCTGGAAAAGAGAAGACATGCGTGTTCATAACTCAATCGCCTCACTTTCTCCGTGGATGGACAAAAAAAAGTTCTTCTTTGGCTTACTTCCTATTTCCTTCCGTTAGCTGATTAACTGTCCCGACTGCTTGCGGGCGTTGCTCCAGACTCTCGAAAACTGTTTTCCTGCCTAGCCCGCAAAGAGGTGATATCTAGTTACACCGACTGGAGGTATGCACTGCTGGTAGTGCAATTAAGAGGGCCTTGAGAATGAAGGAAATTGAAAACACTGGATTCCTCAACGATTTTTCATGAGCTGCAATATACTTGCTGATCTTACTAGCATCGAGATTTGCCTACAGTTCATCCAGCTATGGTGTACATACTATGCTTGACACAGCCAGGAACACTACGTCAAAATGACAAGTCCTGATGAGGATTTTCGAATGGCTATTACTCACAGAGCATCGTGTACGAAAGGCAGGTGTCAGCCACCTCGTGGTTACATGGCTCGATCCTCTGCATGTCCCTCCTTCTGTGGCTCACAACACCAGTTCCAGCAGTGGATATCACAGTTGGGTCGCCGGAAGAATTTTGCTGCCTTATCGCATTGTCAAGGAGATATTAATCTGCGTTGTACTCGGATATTTCCAAAATATCGCCGCCCTACTTTGCAGGGTTTGGTATCTTGGTTTCAAGAGCCATTTTGAGTAGTGGTCAATCCGGACAAGAGAATCACAGTACACACCTGTTCCAGACAATGTCCAGGTGCAAAACAGTCATCCTATTTATATTTAATAAAATTTTATATTCCTTGTACTGCATGACATTGAGTCACTTTGGAATATATAATCTATATATGATACACAGAGCTATTCAAGAGAAATCAGAGAATCGATATTTGAGTGAGGATTGAATGTTTCCACAAAAAATGCAAGAAAAAGTCATCGTTTTTTTCAAGAATATCCAAGTGATATACCTTATTTGGATGTTGAATCCAACGACTAAAGCACAGTAGAGGTGACTAAAGTAAGAAAATCTCTCTCGAAACCTTTGTCACTGTTATTTGAGGTAGTGAGGAGTTAATTTTGCCCCAACTAGATTGGAATCATCATGTGCAGTGACGTCCTGGAAGACATCCTAACCAAGATTTTTGACCAAAAAATGTTTGCCACTGATTTTTGAATATTTTTTTGGCATTGAGCAACTGAAACTACAACTTTTTTATACCCAGCTCTTTCCCGTGTTTTGCTTTATTTTTGGAAAAAAATATCATCAATTTTCATCATGTCCCGGAAACATGCATCAAAGCAACTTATTCCTCAAAAACAACGCATGATACTAAAAATTGATTCGATAGAAGAGTTGTAGATTCAGTTGCTAAATGCGATAAAAAATACAAAAATTGCAAAAATTCAGTGGCGCACATTCTTTTGGTCAAAAATATTGGTTGGGGTACCTTCCAGGACGCCACTGAACATGGCTACAAAATCGGCTTGAGGATTATTAAGATATTTGGGAAATCACTATTCATTTTTTCAAATGTTGACACCCTCTATCTTGAAACAAAACATTACCGGATCCATGTTTATAGCAAGTAATTCAATAAGTTCTGTTGGCTCAAATACATGGTATAACGTCAAAACAATATAGTAGCTAGTAAATGTCAAATAAGTAAAATCTACATAAAATAAGGTGTCTAGAATTGTACATAAGTTAGGTATATGAAAGTACAACAATTAAATAGGACACTTACATTGCTAAGGAATTATTCAATATTATTCATTGTTGTTGTTTCCAGTTGAGAAATTCAGAAACACTATAGAAGCGGTGTTCTTGCAAGAAATTTTTCAGTTTTGACTTGAATATATTTTCCCTCTCAATTACTCTGATATGTTCCGGAAGATGGTTGAAGAGTTTCACTCCTGTATATGATGGACTATTTTTGAAAAAAAAAGGCTATACATCAAAATAAATGAACTTTTCGTCTGAGAATTACTTAAAGAATCACACCTTCAAGTTTGGCCTGGTACTGAAATAGCACCCTGAGTATATAGTACTAACCCAAGTCTTTAGATTCAGTATGAACTTTCTGCTCCTAAATATGTTGAACTAGTTGGCGAAACGCGCGTCGAGTCCAAGTAAAACAAGTTTGCTGTTAGGGTAATCGATTGATTTCAATGAAAGGTATTCAAATGAAATGTGATGAATAAACAAACCAGTCGCACGATGCATCGCTCGTTTACTGCCTGTGCAGTGAATTATCATAGAGTCGGGTGTCACGGAACGAAAATCCGCGTTATCTCCATTGTCTGCGAACGTCAAGTGCAATAAAAACCGCCATCGGAAGCCAAAGAGAATCGGCATGGAATGTAAAATCAAAGCTACTCAAGATAACCTAATAAAGGTCCCGGAGAGGGAGCTCCCGAGCGAGTAACGCTGGTGACAAAATTGCGTATCAATTTCCTAGTCTTTTTGAGCTGATGCTTTTACTTTATTTATTACTGACGATGCCGTTTCGGCTAACAGTGTTTTCTCTGTTTACACACTTTTATGCCCGCACATCACATTTTGATAATTATCCGTGTATAGTTCGTAACAACATCGGAATCTGCTTTGATCTCGAACACATTGCGAATGGCAGATTTCAGATTTATCCGCGATATGAAAAATTTATACTCTATTTCGCTCAGGTAGAGTCACCAGTCGTTTGAGTGAAATAGAGGAACAGTCTATTGTAAACACACAGCTAGAAATGTAGGTTGCAATTATTATTACTCTTCGAACTCTGGGGCGACTTACTGATTTTTGGTGTGGTATTTGTTAGTTGGGCTGTTGGAAAACCTAGAATATCTAACAGCACCTTCGGAGTAGCTGATGGATGTCTTCCAACAGCAATTCATACTGCAAATTGGTTGATGAAGGACGCGTTGCAGCAAGCAGGCCATACGTCCTCATCTGCACGCAATTCTTTGGACTAGTATAATTCATTGAAACAAATGCTTGACTGCAGACCCCACAGTAGAAGTGTGTAATGTTGCAACGAATATTTCCCTCATATATAAAATGTCCCATAAGAGCAATGCAATTTTCGAAAACTTACAGCGGTAATTGCATTGTATCAAGTCACCATAACAACACATTTGAAACCGTATCGCTAGACGTCAGTAAACAACACAAATGAACGTCAGATAGACTTCAATAATAGAAAAACATTTCGCGTTTAGGTGAGTACTCCATACAATTTATAGAGGAAAGTATAAATGAACAAAAAATAACAAAATAATCTCTTTATTCGTGAAATATTCCAATGAATTACATTCGTGCATAAAAATAACCAGATCATTTTGCATTCAAGCGTGATATCTTATACAAATTGCATTCGGTTATTTTCATATTTTGTAAAAGAGCCCTCGTCCTTCGGACTCGGCCACTTTCGGCAAAATATCAAAATAAACTCTTGCAATTTTTAGATATCACGCTTTCTTGCAAAATTATTGGTAATTTTTATGCACTCGTGCAATTATAACCGAAAAGAAACTTGGCGGGGTTCTGAGCCTGAAAATGTAACATCAAAAGTGACCATTTTTGTCGACAATGATGTTTTGAGAATCTATTTCCGTTGATATGTATATATTCGTCAAAGGCGTTTCATCCTTCAAAAAATGTAATGAATATCAGAGACCTTTGAGACACTTCAATATAATTTGTCGAACAACAATATTCAACTTTCCCATATAAGACTCTTTATTACTTGGGTATGATTGAGTAGGTATGGTAGGTATATACCAGAAGAAACCAATGAATATTATTATTGTTGATTCTGTTGGAGTACACTTTTCAATTACTTGATCACGCCACCAACAACTGGAGACATATGAAATGGGATTTTTCAAGAACTGATACTGGTGAATTTGGAACAAGAACTAATACTTGTATCATTCATTCCAATTGAACGGATTTGGTTATTAATAATAATATTGAATACTTTTATTTCTTTGGACAATTATGAAATTGTATAGAATATTTTCCTCACATATAAAATGTCCCATAAGAGCAATGTAATTATCGAAAACTTACAGCGGTAATTGCATTGTATCAAGTCATCATAACAACACATTTGAAACCGTATCACTAGACGTCAGTAACCAACACAAATAAATGTCAGATAGACTTCAAAAATAGAAAAATATTTCGCGTTTAGGTGAGTACTCCATACATCTATAGAGGAAAGTTTAAATGAACAAAAAATAACATTTCCTTGAGAATTTCTTTATTAGTGAAATATTTCAATGAATTACATTCGTGCATAAAATTGACCAGATAATTTTGCATTCAAGCGTGATATCTTATACACATTGCATTCGGTTATTTACATATTTTGTAAAAGAGCCCTCGTCCTTCGGACTCGGGCACTTTCGCCAAAATATGAAAATAAACTTGCAATTTTTAGATATCACGCTTTCTTGCAAAATTTTCGATAATTTTTATGCACTCGTGCAATTATAACCGATAAGAAACTTGTCGGAGTTCTGAGCCTGAAAATGTAACATCAAAAGTGACCATTTTTGTCGACAATGATGTTTTGAGAATCTATTTCCGTTGATATGTATATATTTGTCAAAGGCGTTTGATCCTTCAAAAAATGTAATGAATATCAGAGACTTTCGAGGCACTTCAATATAATTTGTCGAGCAACAATATTCAACCTTTCCATATGAGACTCTTCATTAGTTGGGTATGATTGAGTGGGTATGGTTGGTATCTACCTGAAGAAACCAATGAACATTATTAGTATTGATTCTGTTGGAGTACACTTTTCAATTACTTGATCACTCCTCCAACAACTGAAGAGATATGAAATGGGTTTTCTGAAAAACTGATACCGGTGAATTTGAAACAAGAACTAATACTTGTATCATTCATTCCAATTGAACCCAATTGGTTGATAATAATAATGATAATAATGATGAATACCTACCTTCATTTCCTTGGATAATCATAAAATTTATAGAACACAACGATTACATGTACGTCAAAAGACAATTTTGTATTACAGGAAACTTCTCCTGTTTATAGCGTGGTACTCATTCAGAGTGCAACAATTACTCTTGAAGGAAAGATTGAATTTCTGTCTTGAATTTTCCGAAAGAGTTTTCTTTTATATTTTTAGGTAGACTATTATAAATTTCTGTTCTACGATATTCGGTGAATTAGGGATTACATTATATCTAGAATATGATATATGGAAAAGATATTTCTGTATGGTATTTATATTGTGTATAAACATATTGAAAATATATCACGACATGAATGTCTTCATTTGATGATCATCAAATCAAAGCCTCGCAGAAGTGAAGGATACTTCGAACATTGAGGCATCGCCTTTGAGAATGTCTGCTGCAGATTCAGACGAAACGTCAGGTCCAAAAACCTGCGGACCACGGCTCAGAAGCCCAGAAATTTCTAACAATTCGAACTGAGTGCGTTGATATATAGTAAATTGAATACAGTAGTAAAAAATTTTAATAAATAAGGCGGGTCCCAAACTGGAGCCCTGCGGAACCCCCAACAAAATGCGAGTTGAGTGCCAGTCCTTTCTTCTTTCTGGCATTTGGGTAACTGAACTCATTGTTAATCATGTTTAATACAATATGAAAAAATGGTGGTATGAATGTGAATACACGTAGCAACCTGTAATTGACGTGAATATTCGAATGAGAATAAATCAGATGAAAACGCCAGAAATTCGATTCTTGAAACCGCGCACACAAGAAAGCCGGAACCAGAGTAAATAGTGAATGGGCCTCTAGAGATCCCGTTCAATGTATTGCCTGTCTGGATCGCTCAGACGCTGGCATTCATCCTATTCGCATGCAAAAATACCCCAACGAATTACAGGATAAGCCGGGATAACGCCTCCAGGAGACGAACGTACACTACCCGAACGATTTATGGACCTTCTTTAAGTGGAGCCACATTTTTTCCGCCCATAAATAAGCTGGAGAAAACAAGAATAATGTATGTTTACAACATTTCGTGGATCGTGTTATTGAAAACTGTATTGAGCAGACTTTGGAAGTGGGCGTGCCAAAAAGGATTGAAATGAAAAAATATTAATACGGTTTCTTAGGATCCTCACTCGAAAATGATTAGAAATGCACAGAAAGTGCATTTTGTCATACAACAGCATATATCAAAAATTGTTCAAAAATGGGTTTTGCGTTAAGAAAGCTCTCGTCTCTGACGGTTCGTGTCGGCCTCAGTATTGCTTTTACATGGTGTTTCTTCAGCGTTCGTCCTATCCGATCAGTCACACCTCTTATATATGGCATGAAGGCTTTTATAATGGCAGGCGTATCTACGGTTTCTTTGGTGTTCTGTCTTGGGCCGTATAGCCCGTTCGAATTCGGCTTCGCTGTACCCGGCAGTGGCAGAACATGAACTCGGAGAAGGCAATTGCTTTTGACGAAACCCAAGTGCTCGACAAATCCCAGATTACACAGAGAGGCAATAGAGAAACACAAACATAAAGAAAGTTTTAATCGACAAGAAGAAGTCAAAAACATCAAGAACACACGACCAAAACCAGTTAATAGAAAACAAGCCACGCCCATCCCCGACACACAAAGCAGATACAAAACGGACCAACACGTGAACGAAGTAGTATGTACTGTGAGAACGAGAACATTGATAATGCCTACCGCAGCTGTAGGCGAAACGTCAGGTGTCGTGCTGTCGAAATTCAAAACATGAAAAAAAAACATAGTATGCCCTGAAATTTGGCATTATATATTGCAAATTTGGTGAAAACGTAGACTTTTGACTCTCTTCCTGCTGAAAGTTTTTATGATGGTGATGGTGGTCTTGAGTGGGTCATACTGTATATCAACATGAATGTGTGATTTTCCATGAATATTGTGACAAGAAATATAATGACATCACATTTACTTCAAATTTTCACAGGGTATATTAACGATCAAGCGATATGAGCGAATATTCCTATATACTTTTTTCTTCAAACAAAAATATGGTGTGTCAGATGGTACTTCAATCGCTCATTATATAAATCGTAACTTTTTCTTATGCACCAACAATTTGTAACTAGGAACGCCCGAATTATCTTGTGCGAAATCATGGAAATCGTGATGACAATGAGGTGGTCTGCAAGATAACCAGATTATGTATTTGGTTAAATGAATTTCGAAAAAAAAAGAAGAGTTATGATGAGAATGAAAACCAGGGATAAGATTTGTAGTTCTGGCAATTGCAATATTTCTCCTATGATTGTCAGTTATCGAAGAGGTGATGTAATCTACATCTGCCAATTAGCTCTTCAAAGAGATGTCTTTTCCTACTATTGGTCCTATGCTGAATTTTGGGCCTAGAGATTAAAATTGTGATATTTCTGTTTGATAATTTTTTTATTAATTCTGTTTGTATTTTCGGTTTTTTTATGAATTGACACTCTTTGTGTTTTTCTAACTTCAATATATTTTCACTTTGTGAAAAATTGAAAGATTTTCGTTGTCTACTAGAGAATTCAAAAAATAGTAATTCATTTGTAGATGAAATGATATCACTTTTGAATTTTGTTGAAGGTGCTTTATATTGTTACGATATATCTCTGGGTTCGTCGATTAAAACACCAAACAACACTAAACTCCTTTTATTATAAGTCTCTATAATAAATAAAAATACTTATGCTGTAACTTTTGTTTTTTTTTTTTTTTTTGTTTTTTTTTGGTTTTTTCCAGCAGTATCCATTGAAAGTATAGAAATAAACTGTCTATTCCATTCGAAATTTCAAAGCCTTCGTTATTTCGTTTTATAAAACTAGACATGTTACAAGAACTAATCTTGAGCCAATCATAATCGTGACATGAAACTACAGAACTTTCACCTCGATACCAGGAGATAAAAAAAGGTAATGGTGGCAAGCCAGCATAGATTGAAATACGATAAATTGTTCATTTATTGATTTATCGGTTCAATCTAGTGGTAGGTATATTTTTTTTTTATATTGTTTGTTATTTTTTTGTTGTTAATTATACTTCTAACTTCGAGAAAAAGCATCTTAAACTTACTTAAATTTTTCTTGAAAAAAAAAACTTTAAAAAAATATACTTAAACTTTTCAATCTCACTTTTTATAAACAACTCTTTATAAAGTTCTAATAAATTATAAAGTCTTAATTATTTTTATTCTCTAATTGACTGTTTTAATTTTCTGGTTTTTGGTATTTTTAGTCTTTCAATAGCTTTAGAATATCTTCTTCTTAAAGAAATTTATAAAAATAATAAATTGTAGTCTTTGAAATTGTATTTTATTTTGATATTGGGTGTTTTATTTTATATTTTTTTTTTGGAGACTAGAGAGAACTCGTGACGAAACCTGGGGAGTAGGCAGATTGAGGCTCCAGCGTCAAGTCACAAATCCTTCCCCTGTAACAACACCTGAGGAGTAGGCAGATTGAAACCTCAGCGTAAAGTCAGATTATCTTTTCTGAAAATGGCTTCAAAATCGAAGTTGAAAGTCAGGCTAGTATCAACTACTCTACTACTCTCACAGAAGGTTCGTATGGGCTGACACCTCTCAGAATGAAGCTGCTTTCCTGGCTAAGAGATCTGGGAATGAGAAGATTCAGACTCCGATATCAATGATGGTTTCAATGTAATTTAAAAAAGAGCAAGATATTTTGTGGAATAATCTTTCTCGCGCTGGAATTCCAATTTTCCTGATGAATTCAAATGTTATTGGTCGTTGTGTTCTGAGCCCATTTTCCCCCCATATAAATTGTATTTTCTTTCAGATATTCGGAGACCTAGACTCAATCATGCTTCCCCATAATTGGTGCGGCTTCAACTTTCGTATAATAAAAATAAGACGTGGATTGAGAGCAAACGCCAATGAATTTTTGCTTCTATTGTGTCGTCCGAACACTCTGATTTTCAATTTTTGTGCAAATTCAATGCGAAAAGTTCAATGAATATGTTACATATTTCGATGCCTGAGAGCTACAGAATGTAACATATACTTTCATTACGAATGCATTGGGAAATAAGTTGGGAGACAAGAGAATCACGAATTTATTTCTCGTATTCGATACTCGATTGTTATGTATGCGATTCCGATTGATAGAAAATAGATAACAAAGGATATTGGTTTTATATTTTCTTACAGATTCTTTCCATTTCACTTTATATGTATTTCAATACGGCAGATCATTGGGTGTGTGATAACGACAGGAAATATGGGGAAATAAGTGAAGGGTTGATATTTTTCCTAATAGTGTCAATTGAAACGATGAAAAAACAACACTTTTGTTGATGGGCTGAAATATTTTTTCTGAGTATATAGATATCCAATGATAATAGTTCATTTGATAGAACCATTCATATTAACTAATGATAGATCTATATTTTCCTTATATGCAGATTCACACCAAAGGGAACCCCTTTAATGTTCAAAGAACACCGCGTGAATCAAGGGACAGGAGATACGAATTGACATTCACTTTGAATTTTTGAAGGTTGTAAGCCTCAGGAAAAACCTCTTTCGGTAAGGAGTTCCAAAGCTCAGCTGTTCAATTGGAAAAAGATCCCTGAGCAAGAGAGGTTCGACAAGTCTCCAAATTCACAACAAAGGGGTGGTAATTCTGTACTCGTCGGGTCATCCATGTATATACTGCCAGGGGTGGAATGATAAGCTGTCGAAAGCGTTTGCATTGTGTCAGCCACTGCCCTTCTGACCAAAATGAATATGCTTGGCTTTTCTAACAACACATCGCTTTGCTTGAAGGATCGTATCCTAATTGTGATGGAAGAAGGGAGAGTGTCTGAAGAATACAGTGTCAGGTTGGGAATGCCTCAGGGCTTGGCAAGAATAACAAAAAGGAATGGACCAAGAATAATCGGACTATGTGGGGATTGTCATTCAATCTTCACTGATCAAGTGATGATAATTGATCAGTAACTAGTAGGATCGTAACAGACTATTTTTTTTACCAGGCAGGAAAAGCCCACCATTCCTGGATGACAGAAAGGATTGCAAAGTCGAGGCTCAAGCCAAGATTGTCCAGGAATGTGGCTTTTCCTATGAGCTAAACATACATTTGTCCACAAATCATTTAAAATTCGACAAATATTAATTAATTTTGAAAAAATATTTTTATTCACAAATAAATGGTGCTTTGATATTCGTGATAAAATTACTTGGGTTACTATAAAAACTGTTATTTTATCATTTATGTAGAACACTAACAACTCACAGTGAGTACACTCAACTTGAAACTTGGTTTCAACATTTTTTCATAATATTTTGTTTATTTCTTTATTCACACTTTTTGACTAGTATTTCACATTCGATACCTTAATTTTCTTGTCACAATATTATTGCATTCATTTCTTAATATTAACAATTTTTTTATAGTATATTATATATATATATATATATATATATATATATATATATATCTTCTTAATATATATAAATCTCGTGTCACAATGTTTGACCTCAATGGACTCCTAAACCACTTAACCGATAATAATAAAATTCGCACACCATGTGCAGTTCGATCCAACTTGAGAGATAGGATAGTTTAAATCTCAAATTATAGTCGCAATTTTAATTTATTGCTAATTATTTGTCTGTTATTATCTGACAGTCACAATTATCTGTTAACTCCAAATGATTCTAACAGATGTCGATACCTTTCGACTGGGTTGAGTAAGTAATCAATAGATGGCGCTGCTGAGCCCATCAGTTGGCAGAACAAATTGAATCAAGAAATCCAGCTCAAAGAATCAGGACAGCAGAAGGTCATGCACAACCACAAATGGTTTAGATTTGGAAAATCCATGTTTTTCTCATGGGCAACTATATGTTGCGTGTTCACGTGTTGGGAAACCGTCGAATCTATTTGTGTTAGCTAACAGGTTAACCAAAAACATTGTGCACCGATTGGTGTTAAATTAAATTGAAATTGATAGTATTTATAATTCAAAAAAAAAGATATTAATGTTTAAAAGTTTAAGACTGTCTGCCTTGCCTACCTCATTCATGAGTTTAAGCGTCACATGTTATTTACTGTATTATACTGTAATATACTTATATTTGTTATAAAATTAAATGGAAATTATAAATCTGATAAATTTTTATTTTGTACCTATTGATTTCTGCTTAATATCAAGTGTAAGAACATTTTAATTAATTGTGTTCAACGTACTTCCCCTTCAAATCTCAATCCAGTGAATTTGTATACCAACATCAACATTTTCGTCTTTGTTCGTAAATAATTTCATTGTACTAAAGGGTTATAGTAGTAGAAAGTCAAATAAGGAGATCACCATATTTTTTCACAAATACCATCTGTGTGTTGTTTTCAATAAACGCTTGAAGGAAATTATGCTTTCCGAGTGTTTAGAAACATTCGCTTGATAAAGATACAGTGTATCGAAACATGTCGCGAAGACAATAAATTTTGTGGAAATTTAATCGTGTCTACCTTATAGCGTAATAACTATGGATTTCCATCAAGTAAAGGCCACCTCAATCCAAAAAAAAACAAAAACTTTAGCCACAGCAACGCGTGGCCGGGTCAGCTAGTATATATATATATATATATATATATATTTACCATTCACTATAAATCACATTTACTACTACTACTACTATATTATAATCTCTATACATTACGTCATATATTACATTATCATTATATAGAATATGAAAGCATAACAGTAATCAATTTATCATATCGAATTTGTGTTGTTCCATGTTAGTAACGTGGCACAAATCTCGAAGTTGGGTATGAATCAGGAGTTCGATAATCTGAAAAGTCTTTTATGAAGAGAAAACTGAATTGAAGCCAGAGTTGACGCAGGTGATTGTGTGTCCAGCTCATCATCAGGAGTTCGTGGGTTCGATCCCCCAACGGGCAGAGATTCCTCTTGAGAAATTGTGTCGGTCTTATTGAAGAATGACTCCGCCACGATGTTCCTCAGGTATGACGTAGGGCGTTACTGACAAGGTCTACTTTCTGAACTCTGATACTATGAATAACATTTACTAGTACTGTAGTAGATACAATCTGAAAAGTGCTACACGTCATCGATGTCGACATAAAACCGACGCAGTGGCACCAACTGATTGATGGAAATTCATTGAAACTTATACATTGAATTCTGAAATTTCGCTGGCACACTTCATTTGAAATTTGTTATTCATCGATTAAAAATTGTTATTCAAAAATGACAGTTCTATATTCACGTCTTTTTGGTATCAAGATCAGATATTGTGATCGCAAACTGTGTATTTCGATAATCTTTCAATTGCAAATATCAGTTCAAGCGGCTGCGTCTGAGTCTATAAATCCGGCTTTATTCGTATCAGTTTTTGTACCATGTATGAACGCATTGAGTATTTGAATTTTAGAAATATAGGAGAATGTCGTGTTCGAAATAGGTTGGATGCAAGTAATAGAAAGATATGATTTCAATCTTCAGGACAACATAGAGCACTCAGGGCCGGTTAATCAATCGAGGGTTACCCCTGGGTCAAGCTCTAACCCTGCATCAAAGTTAAAAAAGGATATATCTACCGTGTGGTGAGTTGTAACCTAAGAGTGATCCTCGAAATAACCTAACTTCTGCTTCCAAACCAGAGTTATCGGTTCATCCCTTGATTAACTTCAATTTGATGTTATGTTCTTGACATATTTTTTTTTCATAAGGTAGGGTTTTCTTGTGTATGAAGCTAAGTTCAGAAAACAATCATGGAAAGATTATATTCAATAAGTCAGTACAAAATGACATTTCTCCAGTTGAATGGAAGAAAGCACTTTTGTTCTCATTTGAAAAAATACCGGTAGCAAAAATGACATTAGTAACCACAGGGGTATCAGCGAAATGAGTATATTCAGTAAACTCCATGAAAGTCTCATGTATGACTGTTGACAACATGGATTCTATTCAATTGAAGCCAACCCAAGCATTCACTTACAGTACATATCGAATTATGTGTATAGGCGCATTCAAGTTGAGTCCGAGGCTACCGACTTTGACAAGGTTGACCATAATCTATTTTGTCGAAACTTGCTGGTTGGATATGCTGGTGAGTATTTTGAGCCAGCATTTTACTCATATCTTTTGAACAGGAACCATGGAGTTGCAGTGAATGGTTTCTGAGCCTTCCACTGTAACATCAGCTGTCCCACAAGGCTCACATCTGGGACAAGAGTCAGGAATATAGACAATTATATTATTATTCAGTCAGACCTATCCAGATTCTCGCAGTACTGCGCTATCCGCAAAATTAAACTGAATATCAATATTTTTTACCATAAGGTAGGGTTCTCTTATGTATGAAGCTAAGTTCAGAAAAGAATTGAGGAAGATCTGGACGATATAAGCGTTGATGACATTGATATACATCACTTTCTCGATCATCAAAGTGGCCTTTACACGGTAAAGGCAGGGGCTAATCCATTTGAATCCTATTCTAGCACTGAGTTTTTTGCCCGATATAGAATGAAAGAAGAAACGTTGCTCCATGTATAGAGGCCTTCCCAACAAACAGGTTAATATAAAAAATCTTCATGAATGACTAGATCAGACAGCAAACACGCATCACGACTCGAATCACATATAAACTTTTTTGAACTTATAATACCTTCGTATTTTTTAAAAACCATTCTGTATCGCCTGTGAACCAACTGCTGCTTATGTTAAGATTTTATATGCTAATGGTGATTTTTCATACAAGTATAGGAGACGCTGAATGTTAGCAAATCGAGCAAGTACCATTGTGAAGAGAGTTTCATTTGCATCGGGATCATTAGCTTGACAGTATATCAGAATGCCCAGTAATGAAAATGAGAGGTTACAAGTTCATGACAACTTACAAAATCGCCAGAATGTCCCGAACCCTGGGATAATCAGATTTTTACGGCTTTGTATTTTTCTTGTAGCTGTCCAACAGTTCTGGATTAAAATAAACCAAATATTATACATTAAAGAGGTGCGACAAACCAAACAATCAAGTTGGGTTATAAAAATCCATACGAAACTACCGAATCCATTCAGGCAGCATGGAAACAGATCACTTCAAAATCATTACTTTTAGTTTTCGTGCAGATATATATCTTATAACTGAAATGAACCTGAATAGTGAAGTATTCGATTCGGAAAACGACGCTGACATGTGTTTTTTACCAGTGAAATATACAAATTAACATCGAAAAACTCACAGATGACTTCATTGTGATATATGACGATTTCAATTTTCCACGCATTTGTTGGCTACCGAACAAATGTGGAACTTTTTATATTCCAAAATTTCGCAAGGGATTGCTTCGTATTTATTGAAATGTTAGCTTTTGAAGAATTTGGCAGCACAATAATGTTGAAAATTTACTTGAAGGATCCTATAATAGGTTTTTTGTAATAGTAATGTTCAGTTAACTGAAAATTGTTACATATGACTGTTAGCATTCATCACTACCTCATTAAGTTGAAATCATTCAGTATTTTCTGTTATGTTATTCTCTGTTTCTGTTATATTATGGGGGGGGGGGGGCAACTAGGTAGGACCCAAGATCTACCTTTCACTGACACTGACCCTGTGTGATCTACCGATCACTTGCTTCTCGAAATCCTTAATGAAGCAGCATACTTCAGAACAAAATTATGCAGTATTTAATTTATTAATTTTATTTATATTTTTTGCTTTTCTACGATCGACTGGACTAGTAGTGGCGATCGACTGGCTGGCAACCCCTGTCTTAGAGGATACTGTTTTGGGTCTCAACCTGTTTGTATAAATTAATAAAAAATGACAATCTGGTTAGGTGCACTACAAAATCTAACCACGCCCCTGATGACGTACAACAGTTTTCAAATTGTAATAAGTATATTATATCGTTTGCAATAAAAGGTTATTTTTTGTGTTTTTGGTTCATTTAATTCCAGTATCTAACAGATTGAAACACTTGGGTAGCAAGTAGATGAAATCGTTGAGCTTTTCTTCTGTCGTGCTACGGTTTTTGGAGAAGATTCTGTTTGCTATTACACCTAGTTTCATACTGATTGTTATGATTTGATTTAGATTCATTGTTATATATTCGTTTCACTTTGTATATTTATTTGATTGAAATGTATTAGCATCATGTTACCAAAAAAAAAGAGTATGAATATATGTTTGACATTGACAAGAAGTTTCAATTCACAAGAAATTTAAAAACTGAATAAAAAATCGCCCTTCGACCCGTATTAAATAAGAATATTCCAGGTAAAGACTATAACATTGGCCCTTCGACCCGTATTAAATAAGAATATTCCAGGTAAAGACTATAACATTGGTCCTTCGATCGTTTAGAACTAACCAGCACTGTGGTAGACATACAATGGAGGCGAAATCAGATAATATACGACGCAGTAAACGAATTCAAGCCAAGGAAGCAGCCAGACAAGTTGCAAGCGAAAGTAGACTGCAATTCGCTGAAGTTGAAGACGATAGACAAAAAACTCCAAAAGACAGAAAAGACGAAGAGAAAAATCCAATTGAAGTAACGAAGTCTGAGTCAAGAAGAAGTAGAAGTAGCGTAGCATCAAGAAAGAGAAGAGTCGAAATCGAAACAGCTATAGAAAAGAAAAAATTAGAACAAGAAATGTTGGATCTTCAGCTGGCACTCAAACTGGCAGAAATTGAAGAAAATGATGATGGCAGTGAGTCCGATTCTAGGTCCGAGTCGGTACATGAGTCAATTAGGCCCAAGGTGGAAGAATGGTTGGACGGTCAACTCCGCTGGGAATATCAACATGACCAAGCTTCGAATTGGAATGTAAGGGATATGTCAACTGACCCAGGTAAAAATGGTGAAAATCAAGGATGCTCAAAGGTAAGAGATTTGAGATTTGACAATAATGAAGTAGTTTCTACTTCCCGACATGAAAATCCAATTACTCTTCCTCAAATCACGAAAATTCTGACACGACAATCCTTGCCGAAAGATTTACCGATATTCGATGGAAATCCTCTTGACTGGCCTAACTTCATTTTTCAGTTTAGGAATTCTTCAAAAATTTGTGGGTTCTCTGACGAGGAAAATCAATTTCGTTTACAGAAATGTTTGAGAGGAAATGCCAGGAGTATAGTTCAGTCTCTACTCATACTACCTCAGAATGTAAACAAAATCATAGACTTACTTGAAATCAGATTTGGACGTTCGGAGTATATAATTTCAATGTTATTAGATAAAATCAGAAGATTCCCTCAGATCAAGGAAGAGAAATTGGACTCGTTTGTAGTATTTTCCGACGACATCAAAAATTTTGTTGCTACCGTACAATGTTTGAAAGAGAATGATCACTTACACAATCCTATGTTGGTCACAGAAATTTTGAATAAGTTACCGACCTCTTACAAACTGTTGTGGGTAGAACACATCTCAAAATTGAAGCCTGAAACGAAACTTGTTGAATTATCAAACTGGTTAGACGAAAAAGCAAATGCAATAGCACAGATTCACTTTCCAAAATTTGACAAGCAACAAAAATATAAATTCTCTAATGACAGTAGAGATGTCACGTTGACAACTTCAGACAGAATGTCGAACAAAAGATGTTTTTGCTGCGACAGGGAGATTCATCCATTGAGTTCGTGTCCTAAATTCTCCGATATTTCAGTGGATGATAGATGGTCTCTGATAACCAAAAAGAAAATTTGCTTTTCCTGTCTTACACCTTTCCATAATATTCGTCAATGCCGGAAAAAAGTAGTGTGTGGAATAGATGATTGCAAAAAACTCCATCACACACTTTTGCATAATAATTCCAGAAATAATGGTAATTTGATTAAACAAAATGTCACTGAAACCAACTGTCATATTTCTGACATGAGCGCCCTTTTGAAAATCATACCTGTCATTTTATGCCATAATGGTAAAGAAGTTGAAACTTACGTTCTGTTGGACGATGCTTCTACTATCACTCTCATTGATGAAGATTTCGCGGATTCTTTAGATTTAAATGGTCCGAAACGATATCTCTGTTTGCAGTGGACAAACGAAGATGTCGTGCGTCAAGAGAATGATTCTAGAATAGTAAGTTTCACAATAAAAGGGAAGAATAACGGGTCATGCTTCCAATTACGACGTGTACGCACAACAAAATTATCATTACCCCATCAAACAATAGATGTCGACAAATTACGCAAAATTTATCCTTATATTAATGATAGAGTCATTTCTATGAAAAATGTTCAACCGAAAATAATTATCGGTCAAGACAACTGGCCACTTCTGGTCAATAGAAAACTAATTTCTGGACCGTGGGATGGACCAGCGGTAAGTAAAACTCTCCTGGGCTGGGTGATCCATGGAAATTTGAAAAATGGTGAAGGAGTTCAAAATTTGGTATGTCACATTCAAACTTCCGATATGACAAGGGAAAAGGATGACTTGGATATTCTTCATGACCTTGTCAAAGAACAATGGAGACTAGACAAAATAGAAAACCCTCAAGAACTCGCACCATCTCCTGAAGACAGAAGAGCTCAGCGGATATTGGACAAAACTTTGAGAAGAATTGGACAGAGATTCGAGACAGGACTACTCTGGAAAAAAGAAGATTTGGTTTTGCCAGAGAGCAAAACAAGTGCTCTGAGAAGACTTCTTTTTGTTGAAAGAAAAATGGACAAGGACAAGAATTATGCTGAAATGTATGATAACAAATTCAAAGAAATGGAAGAAAAGGGGTATATCAGAAAACTTTCGAAAACTGAAACTGAAAAAATATCTGACAGAACTTGGTATTTACCTCACTTCGGCGTCGTCAATCCGAACAAGCCCAACAAACTTCGAATCGTTTTTGATGCATCGGCAAAAAATGAAGGTATAAGTTTAAATGATTGCTTGTTGACTGGACCAGACCTTTATAATTCTCTTCAAACGATACTCCTAAATTTCAGGATTAAGAGATATGCTTTCACCTCAGACATAAAAGAAATGTTTCTTCAGGTAAGAGTGAGAGAAGACGATTGTAGTTCTCAAAGAATACTCTGGAGAGGACTAAAACGTAACGTGGAACCTGACGTTTATGAAATTTCGGTAGTATTCTTTGGTTCAACATGTGGCCCATGTCTTGCTCAAGAGGCTAAGAATAGAAATGCCAGAGACTACGCAGACACTTTTCCCGAGGCTGCAGAAGCTATCATATATCACCACTATATGGATGACTACTTGGGAAATGCTGACACACTAGAAGAGGCTAAAAAACTGATTCAGGACGTTATACATGTTCACAAACAAGGTGGCTTTGTTATTTGCAATTGGATAGCAAATGACAACAAAGTCCTCCAGAATGTAGAAGAAGAACTTGTAGCACGGGGAAATAAGACATTAAAAGGTGATCAGGAAGAAACAGTAGAAAGAATTTTGGGTGTTTATTGGAATCCTGTACAAGATACATTCTGTTTTCAGACAAAATTCAACAAAATCGAAAAGGGTATTTTGGATAATCTCAGAAGACCAACAAAAAGAGACGTTTTAAAAATTGTGATGTCAGTCTTCGACCCATTAGGATTTTTAGCAATTTTCATCATCCGAGGAAAAGTCCTACTACAGAATATTTGGAGAAGCCAAATTGGTTGGGATGATGAAATCACCGAGTCTCTCAATGATCAATGGCAAATTTGGCTTTCTGATTTGAAAAACATCTTCAAATTCCAGATTCCCAGGCAGTATTTCACATTGGATCGTCTCAATAGCGAAATACAATTGCATGTTTTTTGCGATGCCTCGGAGTCGAATTACGCAGCAGTTGCATACATCAGAATTCGAGAAGGACAAGACATTCAAACGAACTTCGTTACTGCCAAGACGAAAGTAGCACCATTGCGACCTCTATCCATACCAAGATTGGAATTACAAGGAGCCCTGATGGGAGCTCGCTTAGGCCAATCATTGAAAAATACGATGAACCTGAAGATATCTTCTATTTTTTATTGGACGGATTCGAGAACAGTTCTGCATTGGATACGTTCAGAAGCACGACGATACAAAGTTTTCATTGCTCAACGGTTGGGAGAGATACATGACATCACTAATGTAACTGACTGGAGGTATGTCAATTCAAAAGAAAATGCAGCTGATGATGCTACTAAAAGGAAAACATGTTGGAATAGTGAGAGATGGCTGAATGGACCTGATTTTTTGAAGAAATGTCCTGAAGACTGGCCAAGAGAGTTCGGAACTGAAAAGGAAGAAGCAAGTATCAACCCAGAAAGTTTGGAAGAGAAGCAGACAGAAAATATTTTCGTTATTTCGTCGAAAGAAGTTTCAATGACACCTGATATCAACAGATTCTCAAAATGGCAGAGATTACTTCGCACCACATGTTATGTTTTGAGATTTATTGAAATCATCAAGAGACGATACACAGGTACGGGAGAACTCTCAATCGAGGAAATCACCAGAGCTGAAAACCTTCTCTTCAGAAAGGTACAAAATGACTCTTTCCCAGAAGAAATTGCTGCAGCAAAGAAAAATCAAGCATTTTCATCAGGAAGTAGACTTCGTACACTGACTTGCTTTCTTTCTGAAGATGATGGGCTTCTGAGAATTGCTGGAAGGTTAGAAAACTCGACATTGACTACGCAAACGAAAAATCCAATAATTTTGGATCCACACCATAAAATTACAAGACTCATCGTTCAGAAATATCACGAAGATGTATGTCATCATAGTCAAGAGACTGTGATGAACAACTTGAGACAAAAATTTTGGATTTTGAAAATGAGACAAACAGTAAAGAGTATCTGGAATAGTTGTCAGTTTTGCAAAATCCGACGTGCGACTCCGAAGATTCCAGTAATGGGACAACTGCCCGAATGCCGAATCCAACCGACAATTAGAGCTTTCATAAAAACGGGTATTGACTATTTCGGACCAGTGGAAGTTACAGTAAAAAGGAGCCGAGAAAAAAGGTACGGGGCTATTTTCACATGCATGACGACTCGTGCTGTTCATTTGGAAATAGCTCATGATCTGAGTACTGATTCCTTCATAAATGTACTCCGGCAATTCGGTTGTCGAAGAGGTTTTCCAGATGAAATTTACTGTGACAACGGTTCTTGTTTCAAAAGCGGTGAAAAGGAAATAACAGAAGAATTTCGAAAAATGAAGAAGAGCGAAATAATGGAATTCAGTGTGATGAGAAAAATCAGGTTTTCCTTCAATCCTCCTCTAGCGCCTCACACAGGTGGCAGCTGGGAAAGACTGATACAGAGTATAAAGAAGATAATGAAGGTTATTTTGAAATCAAGATATCCACCAGAACACGTACTCCGGACTGTACTTTTAGAATGTGAGAGTATATTAAATTCTAGGCCACTGACTCATGTATCCCTCGATTCGGACGATGCGGAAAGTTTAACGCCAAATCATTTTCTCATTGGACCCTCTCATACGTCTTTGCCATTCACTGAAACTACAGAGAAAGACCTGAACTTGATGTCCTGCTGGAGAGCTACACAGAGGCTGGCAGATTTGTTTTGGTCAAGATGGACAAAAGAGTATTTGCCAACACTCATCAAAAGCAGTAAATGGTTCCAAGATACCGGAGGAAGAGGAATACAAGTAGGAGACATCGTCATCATGGTTGATCCAGATGGACCCCGAAATTTATGGCAGAAGGCTGTGGTCATCAACCTTTACCCAGCGAAAGATGGCAAAACTAGAATAGTCGATGTACAAAACTCCAATAAGACTGTATATCGACGACATGTATCACGATTAATTGTACTGGATGTGAAGAAGTAATTGCCCAAATCCCAGTTCAATTACTGGATGGGAGAAATGTTATGATTTGATTTAGATTCATTGTTATATATTCGTTTCACTTTGTATATTTATTTGATTGAAATGTATTAGCATCATGTTACCAAAAAAAAAGAGTATGAATATATGTTTGACATTGACAAGAAGTTTCAATTCACAAGAAATTTAAAAACTGAATAAAAAATCGCCCTTCGACCCGTATTAAATAAGAATATTCCAGGTAAAGACTATAACACTGATGCCATAAGGTGTTGCAGAATTCATTATTTTTGAGTGAAGTAGAGGGATCAAATGTTGCTTATCTCATCTGAATTATGATATTGTTGTTGGGAATTGTTTTCCTTCATAGGAATTATTTTCAAGATATAATTGAGGCACCCGTTTCCAAAACTTGTTAAATCCATCAGAAGTGATTTCGAGAAAATCCAACTTTTCTGATAACTTTGATTTGGAAATCAAGTAGGTTTGTGTGACTGGTTTTTTATTTGTAGGTTGTCCTTCAAAACTTATATACCGTCAGCAACAAAATATTAGAAAATGTTTTGCTCAGTTATTCGGAAAAAAAAGTAGGAATAAACGAGTTCTGGAAACAAATTGTGGATTTAGACAGCTTTGAAAATTCATCTGAATGGTTAAGCAGTTGAAAAAGACTTATGTGATGCAAAAATCCTGTTTATTCGACTCAACTTTAAAAAATAATACAGATTCTCATTTAAGTAAAAACAGGTTCAAAATCTTAAATGTTTCGAATTTGCAAGTCCTTATCTTTCGATCACCGTCGCCATAAATTTTCGTTCTCACCGTTCTATTTTTTTCTGCTTTTTTGCCTATTGAATTCATTCCTTATCCTTTTCCTACCTTTACCAGGCTCTGATAATGTCGGAAATCTATCCATAGTTGAAGATATCTTAGCTTTATTTTTAAAACGCAAACACACTAAATAACAACAAGACTGCTTCACGTTCAAACAACTACTGACAAAAATGGTATGTGTACGTAATCAGTGAAGAAACCGTGCACATACGAATAGGATCTAACAAGTTTTGAAACCCTAGCATGCAACGAGTAACATAATACTATTGGATCTACGCACCTTTGAAACAGTCCTTACGGCTGTGGATTCACACACTTTTGTAACAGTGTTTATGAAGGATGTAGCTAGTTTTGGAAACGTACTATTTTAATATCATAGTATTACTGGAAGTAATCAGTTTTGGTCCACTACAATTATATAGGCATGTGTCAAAGGTGTCAAAAAAGGTATTGTTGCCATTTTCTCAATTTTAGTAAAAACTGGATCTAATTAGTTATGGAAACGTACGCCTCAATTCTATGATTCAATCGCTGTAATGATTCAGTACAATCAGATCAATACAGATAGCATTGATCATATCATTCCTTGGATATTCTCTAAATCTTACGAGAAAATATTCCTTCTGAATGTGACAAGACTAAGTTATTTTTATTCTTTCAGATTCTTTTCGGAATATTCCAAAGGAATGGTTCAAGAATATTTAGTTCTGAATACTCTACTATTTTTTCTACTGAATCTTAACTTTTTTGTTAATCTTGAAATATTACCTACATGATGAATCAAAATTGATTGGCTAGTTGGCTGCGAAGGTAACAAAAAGAGATATGGAAAAAAATAGTATCTGACGAAATTAACAAAACTGCTTTCCAAAAATTCTCATATTTTGCATTGACATCCGACGTTTGACTTGATTTATGATTGCTGAGATTTGTTTTATGTACTTTTCTGATGTGATTTGGAATCGTTGTAATGTAAGTGATGGTACCTCTAGGGCGACACGACTTAATTTCAAATAAAATTCACAAAAGCTCTGAAAAAACTCAGTTTCACAGTACGACAATCACCAAACCTACTGAATGGTATGAAAACCTCTTTGCCTTGCTACATTCTTATACATTATTGAAAAAAGAACGTGGATTAAAAGAGATTAAAGCTCAGCATCCAATAACTCGATGATATCTGTCCATTCTCATAATCGGTTTGCAGTGTTAGCACACTTGAAGACTGGCTATAAACCAAATAATCTCGGAACGATTTGTTCAGCCAAGTCTCAATTTGCCTAGACAGTAGGTGAATGGACTAGCACATGGACAATACAACTACTCTCCTGGCTAAAATCACAAAGAGCAGTTGGATGAATTTAGATTTGCTTTTGGTTGTCTCGCAGACGGCGGGGCGTGATGACGGCCTATAAGTTGATGGTGGGAACTACCACGCACTGAAGAGAGGCCAATTAGTCCAAAACTGGTGTGCAAGGGTGCCGTTCAAATAATTCAATATCAATTCCATCTATTGCTAAAAGCATATGCAGGAATCCCACTGTTGCAAGCAGAACATGATTTCGACCTATATTTCACGTATCGTAACAATATTATTCGAAAAGAAACAATAATCCAATTATTTCATCTCCACCCATGCGTCATCATTTTTGAGCATTTGAAATACGTCAAGAAATTGTAGTCAAAACAAAGTCTAAATGTAGAACAACTTGGCTAATATATCGATAGGATTCACAATGAATTACAAAATTAACTAAATTAACATATTCGAATTCATGGAAATAGGGCTTCCACACTCCTTATATACCGGTAATGCTGAATTGTAGTCACAAAAGTCAATTGTGAGTTTGGAAATTTTAAAGAATATTATTTGTTAATAAAATACATTGTATTGTACTTAATCTGAAAGTAATGATGAAAAAAACCTTTTTTAATATATAAGACTGCAAGAACTACAACTGACGACAAACAAAACTCCAGTGACAGCAAATAATGACATGATAGACGGTATTGCGCTAGTCAAAATCATGTCTGACAAGTTTTGTTGAAATGTAAGGAACCGTCGGTTTTATGACTACCTCTTTTCATTATTTTGAGTATTGATCGATCATCACATTATTCTTTGCTTGATAGACAATGCTAACGTTTTTCGATTCGCTCATAGCGGTTGATCGAGATGTTACATAAAGGGTGTATTATTTCTTGAATCATAATTTGATGACGCTTGGGTAAAGTTAAAATGATTGAACTGTACCATTCTTGAACAATATGTATACTTAGAATAACAAGAATTCCCTGGATCTAAATTCTTCACTGGTTTGGTTGAATTAATTGACTTCATTTGTTGAAAATAGTATTAATGAATATATTTTACTAAACTAATACATATTCAAATTAGATGCTTCGATCCCCTCAAAATAATTGCTGCTTGAAGCCAATGGTCACGAAACATGAAGGTTTTCCAAATTTCTATAACTTTACATTCCAAACTTCATTATCCCCAAAAATAAAAAGATATCTGACCAAACTCTAGCGCTTTGGATAGGGCAAGACTTGCACTTTATGATTTTGAAGTTATTTTTATTTATATATAAGAAAGAGAAATAATGGGAAGGAATAATGTACAGATATCATTTTTGTGAGAAGTTATTGCTGTTTCATACTTATTTTCTCTACCGCACCCCGTACAAGATCCATTTTACTGATACTAAATGAATAAAGCCGCAGAACGAACCCTAAATTGGTTTCTGAATAATAAAAAAGTAAGCAAGAATAACCCACCGACACACGACAAATGAAAAGGACGTTACACAAAATCTCTCTCGCCAATAGCACTAAGTAAATATATCACAATACAAAGATACACCTCATCCGTCTTCCTTTTAACCGAAACAAATCCACTGAACCCTTCTCGCTCTAATCCGCTCATAAAAAACTGTTTAGTGTTTAGCCCATAAACAGTATCGCTATCTGCCCCCCACCATTTAAGAAGGATCCGGCATTTACCGGAAGGAACGCTGTAAAGGCATCTCCCGTCTCTTCTTCTCGCGGAGTTTTCCCCCATTCGGCGTCTCTCTCGTCCTGAAGCGAAGCCACGCCCCCATTCTCCGGGCAGGCAAAGCGCATACTCCTCGGAAGCTGCGCCTGTACCTCCCCTAGCAACGTTCAGTATCGCGTCTCATCTGACAAATGGTCCGAAAGCAGTTGACAATTGTTTCCTCGAAAGCTCCGTGGCCGTGTGTGCTTTTTGCATAGACGATTTGCGATCCCGATCTTGAACATTGTCCCACCGATTAGGTTGTCATCGCTGTGTAGAGACATGACGAGTATGTGTAGATAGTATTCGTTCGAAAAACTTTGTGTTGCCGTTTGATTCGACGAGAACTTTTTTGGGAACGACGCGGGGGCTTCCCCCAAATTCAGCATCACGATTTTCGGGGACAGTCATAAGGTAATGTTTCATAATAATAATTTATTTTTTCTATAAGATTTTTAGATGTTTGATGATATTTGTATACCTTTGTTGTTGTATTCACCTGATCCCATTGAATGAGCATCTAAATTATCTTCATGCCGACGTGTGAAAATAAATTTGTTTCTAGATTTTTCTCAATATGCAAACGACCGTATTAACTCCATCTTAAAATTAATTTATTCGATAAATGTCAAATCCTGCATCCAAGTTCTCTGAAATTCCTTGTTCTTGTCCGTTTCTATAACATCTCTCAGAAACAGGAAATTTTGCTACGTCAAATTCCCGTTTTGGATTCGTTGTAATTCGTCTTCACTTATTCTTATATCAGAGATCATTTGAAAAATTTGTAGTTTTCATGACTGTTCGGCCGATTCCATTCACAAATTAGATAAAAAATTTCGATATTTGATTACGGGTAGCAAATCAACAGATTGGTCTTTCATGAATACTGTTCACAACACTTGATAAAACAAATATTGAATAAGTTGGCTTGTTTATTCATCAGAAAAAACCTGACAGATGTTAAATAATATCAGTTTGGAAACTGTTTATACCCAATGAGTCGTTTGAAAATTGTATTTTTATTATTCATTTGTTCAAATAGAGGTTCCGAAGAATGTTAAAGATATGGCGGAGGACTAGGGAGCATTGTGATTAAAATTCCAACAGTTTTGAAAATTTTCATTCATTGAAGTGAATTCTGGATGTTGTTTGAAATTATCTCCTGATGGTTTCAACGAGATTGAGAGAATTCACATGTATTGAAGTTTCAAGTGGATCATCTAAGATTTGTGTTTTGTCACTGATAAAACTTTCCAGAGAGTTTTAATAGAAGCGATAACATTTAAATTTTTTGCAAGAAGACAAAAATGCCACGTTGGTGCGTACGAATCCTATAAATAATTCATCTTCTCTGAAAAGTTTCAATGAATTCTGTTGAAATTATTATGCATGGAAGCGAATCAGTTTGCCATCTAACCAAGTATCGTGATCTCATCTGTGAAATCTGAGGGTCAATACGTCCGCCATCTTGGACTCGCCATTAGGATTTTATTTTGCATTCCTATTAGCTGATTTTATTTTGGATTCCTATTAGCTGATTTTATTTCTTAAGTAATATAAGCATTAAGTTATGAACTTTTGGATCAATATAATCAACACCAAAGAGACAGTTTTATCATTGGATACATTGTCGTTTGGATAGGTGACAGGAAAATTTCATTCTCTATCCTCCTATATCGTGCTTGGAATGATCTCCGCACACCCTCATCTCGTAAGAGACAAGCACTTCTGAGAATTGTTCATATAGGAACAACTGATCAATAATGAATCTATTTCAATCCGATCGGAAGAATATACAAGATTCGACAAGCAGGAGGATTTTCTACAGAGATGTACTTCCCGTCCTGTTGTGACAATGACAGCGATGCCCAATATTTACACCGCCAGGTGGCGCTCGAGTAGTTGGGGGGTTAACCACAGAACTCAAAGGATTCTATCAGCTTTGTGCAAAGAGAATTGGATTATTTCCTCTGGTTCTATGGTCTGTCTGCCGAATAGATCGAAACGAATTCATGATCGAAAGTGAATCCATGCATGAACCTTCGAGAAATATCATCTCAACTGGGGGATGAAATCAAAATATGTTTCATTCGTCATGCGTCATGAGATCAAGCCCTATGAACCGAAGTTCTTGCATATATTGAGAGAAGGTACTGACAATAAAAATTAGATTATTTCTATTGAGTCCGAGGTGATTCTTCAAATGGAAGACATTTTTTGAAAAAAGATTAGGTTTTCCGATGAGGCTATATCGACCCAGAATTGTAGATTTCGGAAAAATAAATTTACAACTGGACTGTAGATTGTGAAGGTCAATATTCCTAGCAATTTGGGGGTCGAATAATTGAAACTTTGTAATACAATTGAAATGTATTTGCGTGTAGATGTTGCATCTATACATAATTCGGGTGTTGTTCATCAATGGTTGAACAAATAATATTTCATGCATTGAATAGAAGGAAACATCCCTTCTGAACAGTGGCATCCAAAGTGTCCTGATTTAATACCCTTCATTTCCTATTTTTAGCAACGGTGAAAAATGAAGTTCATACATAAAACAAGGTCCAGGAATTCAGTTGAACTTTGTACCGAAATGAGGCAAGATTGACAATTAATCAGAAACCCGGAATTTGAACGAGTAACCAAAGAAAATGAACCTGATCGTAAAACAATTGATAAATGTATTCAAATAGAAGAAGGATTGGTTGGGAGAAATCACATTCGATGAAAAATGAGAAAATGACTTCTTTTTTTATTTTCTATACCACTTATATTGAGTGGTATAAAAACTTAAAAATTTAATTTCTCATGGTAAGCTTCTACCACATAGTAAGACTATATACATACGATACATTTCAATTTAACACAGTCAAAATATTTCATGAACAAAAATTTTTATTGCCCTTTTTCAAAAATTCAATCAGTTACGGAACGAAAATCTTTTTCCATGAGAATGAAATAAAAATGTTTGTAGTGTTATTTATTTATTTCACATATTCTAGAAAAAATGTCAAATTATATAAGTTGTTTGTATGATTTTGTCATGCGAGCAGATATCTAGTTGTCTTCCAGCTCTGAAAAAAACAGTACATTCACATTAAAATAATTATTGATTATTCATGACAATCACTATATTCATTAACTTATGGACCTTTACTTTTTCGTATGAAGGAAAAAATTTAAAAAAAATAACATTTTTAAATGACTGAAATTTTATGTGTGTCCTTCGATTTTTGTAAATAATGACAGAACTTATAATCACCAATAGTATTGCATGGGCGATAGAAAATAATAGCACGAGCAGAAAGACTAATTTTTCGGTCAATAGCGTTTCTTTCCGTAACATTTTGATATATTTGAACATACGGACTGTAAATATGTAAGATATTCGCCCTCAGGGTATGAGAATCTACTTGATGCCCTTTGTTTATAATAATCATTTATGAACCAAGGGTATGAAGTAGATGTTTATGCCCTGAGGCGACGATCTTACAAAGCCGAGGGTCTCTGGCCCGAAAGTTTGTAAGTCACCCGGACATGTAAATCTATTTATACACGTGGTTCATTCGTACTTTCATTCCATTCGAATTCAATTAATTACTATGGTTGCCAGAGAAATACTGTGAAAATTGGAACATTAGGAATATTAGGAAGCAGAAAAAAGTTTAACCCCAATGGCCCGCCATAAATTGAACTTTATGTCCGTGCGAACTCTGTAGTTGTAACAAAGCTATAAAAACATGAAAGTCAATCAGTATAGCTCTAATGACTATTTTTTGATTTTATTCACAATTTTTTGTTCCATATGTTCTGTACTAAAAGGCCAAATAATCATTATCTTGCGAATCATCTTTCTTTATATGCCTCATGACTACCACTCGAAAGACAGTGTGAAAAGTAAACCCTCTTCCAGTAATGAAAGCGACAACTCGGGCACAGGAAATACCACTTTCGTAGTACTTCAAAATCCACACAAATGGTGTAGATATCCGTTAAAAATCTGCGAAATCTTTAATCTCAATCTCAACGAGCTTATTATCCAAGCATCCTGAGCTAATATCTGAATCAAGAATCACAGTTTAATGGAATTAACCGAAATTAATTGCCAATAACTCTCCAGTTTGTTGACTTTGTGTAAGAGCAAGGAATATTCAAACAGATTAGGATGTCTTTGAACCGTACGAGCTGATGAGCGCCAGCTTTTGCAATATAAAGAATTTAGATGCCTCTTAGACCCGTATAAAAGGAAGCAATCGCATTTTAACGAAAGTATCGTTCGGAATGATAAATTAAATATCATTGAAACTAGTTTAACAAATTCATGAATACAGCTATGTATTCAAAAATCTCGAACATATTATTGAAAATTTCATGCCTGTGAATTATTCTAGCCAATGGAATGTTCGCATTTAGACTTGATCCGGTTCTACTGAAGATTTCCCTTCCTAGCCCCAAAATAATGAGAATGGTAACTCTGATTTGAAAGATCAGTGCAGTCATCTTTCAACTCTGTTATTGAAATTTTATAATGGAATAGCTCTGAACGAGTGGTTTCGTCGAAAGAATTATAAACCAAACTGCATCGAATATTTCTTCCAAGAGATTGCATGTTTAAAATCCTGGAATAAAAACCTTATTGACTTTTGTCGTTGCATATAAGCTGTATATCAATATTGGACAAACCATATTAGGTCAGCGACATGGTCTACACCTTTTCCAATTGTAATTCAGATAATATAAGATGTTATACAGAAAATATCAATTGTAATCCAGATTAGTCAAATGTAATTCGGAAGATATCGATTGTAATTCAGAATAATCAACTGTAATTCAGAAAATATCAATTGTAATTCAGATTGATCAAATGTAATTCAGAAGATATCAATTGTAATTCAGATTAGTCAAATGTAACTCGGAAGATATCAATTGTAATTCAGAATAATCAACTGTAATTCAGAAAATATCAATTTATATTCAGATTGATCAAATGTATTTCAGAAGATATCAATTGTAATTCAGATCTCGTCAATTGTAATTCAGAAGATATCAATTGTAATTCAGAAAATGAACGATATGCAGACGTATACATTTGATCAAGAACACAAAAGGCATTCAGTACTGGCACGACAATTCTGAGAACACTGCGAAAACACCAATAGGAAAAAAATTGATATTACTATTTTCCCACACCAGTCCTTCTGCATATTTCAGAGACATTACCGACCTCATTTCATTTCTGTTTCGGAAAATCGATTTTTTCATATGTTCTCCCCAGGAGCCACGCGTAAATTTCCCATCATTATACTTAAAATATATGTCTTTTTCAACCCTATTCAAGGCTTGTATGCGATAATGGGTCACCAAAATCTGTCGCTATCTAACGGTCTGATTGTCTCCATTGGATATATACTCTGAATTACATTTGATATTTTCTGAATTACAATTAACAAATCCTGAATTACAATTGACAAGATCTGAATTACAGTTGACTATTCTGAATTACAATTGATATCTTCTGAATTACATTTGACTAATCTGAATTACAATTGATATTTTCTGAATTACAATTGGAAAAGGTGTAGTAGTTGGAAAGTTGGCTATCAAACTAAGTGTTACCGGTTTCAATCGGCTATGGGTCACAATTTTTTTTTCCATTTTTTCATCATCCCTCTCCCACGAACCTTTTCACTTGATTCAATTGAAATTTCGATGATTTTGATTCATCTCATATAGATTTGAAATGATTTTTTTTCTACGAGCTTGAATCAATTTCAATTTTTTCAGTTGCAGATCTCTCAGAAAATATTTCCCATATTGCTTTCATACGGTTGCTCTTGATGACTACACATGTATCCTGATATTTCAATTTTTTTATAATTCTCCCATCAGATCAGAGTTAGCTCAAAAGCCAAATACTTGTTCGGTTACAACTTGGCGATCCTGGGCTACTAACTGATTTCTTGTTATGCATTACTTATTTCAACTGTAGGGAAACCCGGAAAGTCACAATTCTAAATAATAACTAGTTAGTTGTATCTGATGTGTGTGTTATATTCGACTTTATTTCATTTATTTTCCTTTCAACTTCTATAAGAGAGTGTGTGGTGTTTTATCAGAAGAAGGGCGAATTTTGTGTTCAAACAACAGAAATTTGATGTGAAAAATTGTGAAGTTTTACATCAAAATGGACCTACATCTCCGAAAATGTACGAGACCGCCGAAAATTTTATGAAGATATTTTGTAGAGGAGACCGAATTACGTGAGTTCCACAAAAATAAATTCAAAAAAAGGTTCTCATAGCGACCGATGTATTACCAAGAAAATATCTCTCCGCTTCGCTTTGAACCAATTTCAGCTACCTACAAGCCAGCACCTGGTATTACTTGTTTACCAATATTTATTTGGTTATTTATTGGGTAGGTGTGATGAAAAATAAGAACTTTTTGAGAACTTTTCTTCTTCTATCGATATCACTAGAGATCACATCTATTTTTGGAAGTTTCTACCTTATGCTAAAATCGAGGCTAAAATATATCATTTTCAGAATGTCATTATTTTGTAGTGTTCCTTCTGAATGTAACACGTTCTATTAGTCATCTCGAAACTCTTTCACATATTTAATTCGGTAATACTTTGGTCGCTATGAGCACCTTTTTTTGATTTACGTAATTCGGTCTCCTTTACAGAAAATCTAAATGAAATTATCGGCGGTCTCGTATATTTTCGGTTATAATCGCACGAGTGCATAAAAATCACCGATAATTTTGCAAGAAAGCGTGATATCTAAAAATTGCAAGTTTATTTTCATATTTTGGTGAAAGTGCCCGAGTCCGAAGGACGAGGGCTCTTTTACAAAATATGAAAATAATCGAATGCAATTTGTATAAGATATCACGAATGTAATTCATTGGAATATTTCACGAACAAAGGAATTCTCGAGGAAATGTTATTTTTTGTTCATTCATACTTCCCTCTATAGATTGTATGGAGCGCTCACCAAAACAGAAAATGTTTTTCTATTTTTGAAGTCTGACATTTATTTGTGTTGTTTACTGACGTCTAGCGACATGGTTTCAAATGTGTTGTTATGGTGACTTCATACAATGCAAATACCGCTGTAAGTTTTCGATAATTGCATGCTCTTATAGGACATTTCATATATGAGGGAAATATTCCGAGATACAGGTCCATTTCGTCGTAGAACTTCACAATTTTCCACATCAAATTTCTGGTGTTTGAACACACAACATTCGTCTTTCTTCTGATCAATGTTTTCTTCTGCTTGAAAATAATGAAAACGGGTAAATAAGAGAGTGTGTGGTATTTGATCAGAAGAAGGACGAATTTTGTGAGTTCAATCACCAGAAATTTGATGTGGAGAATTGTGAAGTTTTACAACAAAATGGACCTGTATCTCCGAAAATATACGAGGCCGCCGATAATACCATTTAGATTTTCTGTAGAGGAAAACGAATTACATAAATTCCACAAAAAAAATTCAAAAAAAAGTGCTCATAGCGACCAAAGTATTACTTTTAATTCTCTTCTAGGTTCGTTTCAGGTGTGTTCTTTGTAAATGTCAAAAATTTGAAATTTGACATGTGCCAAATCTCGAATTACGTCGAAGCAAGTAACATTTTTGTTGTAGATATCTTATTTTTCCATTACACCTGTTAGTGATATTGTTCTTGTTTTGAGTAGGTAACACCAAATTTTGAAGCTTCCGCTGTTTAGAAAATAAAAATTGATTTTAGAAATTATTGGTGATGTTTAGGTGTCTAGTAACTCTGGTGATTCCACTGCTTAGATTTTGTTTAGATTTTTGTGGCGAAAAAAACAATCGATGCTCCTGGAGATTTACCCTTTTTTTCGGTAGAGGGCGTGATATTCCCAATTTTCGAATTTGATATCAATGCAATGCAATGGACTTGTGCGAGTTAACTCGATTGTTAACGAACATTATAACGCATCAAGTAGTGAACAGTGTCCGTAATGTGATAATGCAGATAAAATTGTTTTGACTCCCCAAATCTTTTTAACGCGTCGCAATTGAGTTTGCACTCAATTTACACCATACAGGATGTATTCCATTAGGCGCATAACATATCCACAAACCCGAATGTACAACGAGGTTATTAAACTAGAGCAGTGAAACCATTGATGCCGTTGATAGGATGAAAATCATGTAATAGACCGTTTTCAATTCGGTATCATACTTTAAATAATTCATTTTCAGAAAATGTATTGAATAGGTGTCAATAGTCATCGAATGATATTCAAATTTTATGATTAGTCTTCTCTAGAATTGAACTATCCGATCTCTGATAATATAAAATAAATCCTGGACCACTCTCAATATCAAAGAATTCACAGTGAGACACCTGTTTCTCTATAATATATAATGATTATTTTTCCCGCTTGTTATCAGCCCTTCCTTCCAGTTTCAAAAGAAACTAGGGTTGAATAAAAAACCTCAAATTAGTAACGGGACTGCTCAAGGGACACTGTCTATCGAGGAACCCCTCAGGAAAATGAGCAAGGCTGCCGTTATTGTGGCATTGCGTCTGAAACTGCACATTTTCTTTGCAAGTGCTAGGCCTAGGCTATGTTCTGCAGAAAGCTTGAGTTCCTGGAATGGATGTATCATTGATAGCCTTCGACATAATGGCACAAGCCCCCAGTAAACTGAGCCGCTTAATCAGAAGCCTCAGCATCCAGGGCCTCGAATAGATCAGGATCATGTGCAATAGATCTTATAGGTCGCAGTACTGAGAGGCTGAGTTCTTGTCCGAGTATTTTCTCCCTACAATTCCTGCTTGAGCAAGATTAATTATTCCTGCTTGATAAAATGACAGATATGACAATAATTGGTACTTGGTAAGTTTATATAGACTCATTAAATGTCTTCCTCTTGAGGCTTGTTTGATTAAAATAGCTGTGGACACATTTCTGCGACTTGACAATTTCAACAATTGAAAACCAATGAGAATTGCTTTCTCTTAGATTTGTTGCATGAATCCGAACAAAACATTCGATGATTGGCGACCACGCTAGTTTGAAGAACCGACCAATTGCAGGTGCTTCCTGATATTGATGGCACTAAAGACATATTTCCTTTCTCTCTAGTTTTTTTTGGGTTCTTCACCTACCACAATCTGAAAACATGAGAATTGAAACCTAAGGAAGAAGGATTCATTCCTCACAAGATAATGACTTTCAAATAGTACAGCATTTCAATTTCATGGAAAGGGGGATCATTTCACTCAATTTTTGTATGGAATTCAAGTTTCAATTAAGCAATACTACATTAGAATCTATTATAATAATTTTTATCTACACCCGTACTCTAATAATACACTTATATGCCCACCACCCGTTTTATAATGAAATCCATTACGATACAGATTTTCATTACGATACAGATTTTCAACCAATAGAAACCCATTATTTTTCAATCAAGCATGATGTGCAAGCTTTGCATTTTGACGTTTGTCAAGTCAAAATCAGTAGGTATTGAATTTTTGAAGAATTCAGTCAATTTTCGATAATCGAATGAAAATGTCTTATAGCAGTGATATAGAAGAATTACCAGCGACTCCTCCACAGATGTCTTAGACAAGAAAAAAATACAATCGAAAGGATTATATTTTTCATTTGACAAATGCAACACATATGTTGTTATTTTCGCTCATATTGAATGTGATTGTATGGCCGAGTGGTCAGCGGCGCGGGCAATAATCTCAATCGTCCCGGGTTCAATTCCAGACCTCGGCAAAGACTTTTTTTCATTTTTTTTCTTCTCATTGTTGTATTTTCCGTGGTTATACCATTAATTATAATTCTGTAGAATTCTTCAAAGAAATACGATTGATTACCTACTATTATTGTGTTCAATATAAATACCTAATATTATAATATTTTTAGTTCTTCATTATTTATTGGGTGTAGATAAAATAGCGTATGCAACTCTCATGTAATGGTTATTAATACACTCGCATAAACCATACGAAACTCACCTTCGGCTCGTTTCGTATCCCGGTTTATGCTCATATATTAATAACCATCATTACACGATCGTTGCATAATATACTATTATCGTTCACGTATACGATTGCCAAACTGACTGAATTCATTCCTTTTTTGGATATACATCGTGTTCGAAGTATGGAGCGATGAAAATATTTTTTTTTGAAATATTGATTATATTTTTTCATGAAATCCCGGTATATGCTCATTCCATCATACTTTAGCAAGGAAATAGATATAGTCAATAGTATATGTGACTCATAATCTGACATGACCCTATTCTCATTCTAAAGAATAAAGCTAGTTAGGTATCCGTTCCTATTAGTAATTTTCATTTAATGGAATATTCCAAATGAAACTACAGATTTCATTCTCAGGAACCTCATTCTAATTATAGAACTCCAGGATGAGATCTTTTTGCTAGAACACGTTTTTTCAAATTCCTTATTGGTGAAAATGTTTCAACAACTCGAACATGGCCTACATAATCTCTATTTTGATGCTCTTAGAAGCAATTTCATTGGTACAGTGTTTAGAATTTATCATTTTCCATATAGGATCGAAAACCTGATTCGATGTGAGTTATAGTACATGAAAAGAGTATTGCTTCAATTTCATCGATTATCAAGAGGCATTTCCAAGAAAGCATTTATTTTTCTAATGATCGAATTTATTCAAAATTTCCAGAAATTTCGAAGGTAACTCATTTTATTTCTATGATATAAACGTTGCAGATAATGTAAACAACATTTTGAAAAACAAGTTGAGGGTGGTACAAACCGATAACAAAGTATGTGTTTCATTATAAGACGATTTTTTCGTACCAGTCAAGAGGGACTCTAAAATCTGCATCTTTACTACAATAGTTCCGAAATTATATTTTTAGCTGAGATTCTACTATTTATAGCACCACAACTGAAGAAAATTATATACATGAAAACATACTCCTCGTGATATCTGTCAGTACTTCTGTGAAATGTGGCAAAATCTACTAGCATCCTATGTGGGAGAAGTAAGACACGATTACTGATATCACAGAATACCCTAACTACACAAGAAGCGTAACTAAAAGGCGCCACTCCCATCTTCAAGGGACAATTTTCGTGTCCTTTCTCCTCTGCTAAATTACATCTGCCACTTTTGAGCGGCTTTGAATTGAATGAAATCAATAATGTTCTAGTTCTAGGCGCCACATACTTTAGCAAATTATTCATTCAATCGATTCGATTGGAAAATGTATGCTAGGATATCTGCCCAGCTGACATTCCACTTTGGTAGGTAAATTAAAATTGATTGAGTATATTTTCCTCTACTTAACTTTTCATTCACAAAAAAATATTCGAGAGTCTAAGCTATTGCAACATAATCATAATTTCCATGTGAAGTGTACGTTTAATTTTACATACAATTATTTTTATATTTATATACAACTAGAATTAGTTAACTTCAAATATATTTTGTATTCATATAATATTTGTGATAATTGTTTTTGACGTGGATGTGATGGTCCTATACATATCCAGAGATATAGGTATTTATTCAATCTTAACATTTTTTTTTCAAATTAATCACCCTGTATATCGATAAATTTCGGGAATCTTCATAATTTTCTGAATAGGATAATAACCCTCAGTTGATATTCGAAAATTGGATTGAAACATATGATTCTGTCAGGTTGCCTGCAAGATCCTCCGATTTAACCTCTTTTGACTTCGTCTAGGTCCTCGCGGGTTGTCGGTCAAGTATTCATGAAACAAAAAACAACTTTCCCAAGTTATAATTTTCTCAGTTGACCCGTCCAAAAAACAAAGGGGGGGGGGAATACTGTATAGCACTGGAGGTAATATTAATGAACCCCGTTTCAGGTTGTCAATGAAATAGCCTTTGAATTAATGTGATATTGCTGCCTGTGAAAAGTTGCAAGAATGTGTGATATTTTTATTTGCGAATGAAGATTAAATATGGAATACTGTACTATTTTAGTTTGTGTAAATTTACAGAAGATGGCCCTTCAATCGACATCCTCAACCGTCTTAATAAAATACAGATCAATCAACGAGCCAATTACTAAATCAATTGACTTCTAAATCACATCGTAATACAATCATAAAAGACCAGTCCGCTCATCTTGTTGATTAGCTCGATAATAGAAATCATAAAAAAACAATTCTGTCTGTTATACTTCTTTATTAGCTAGGACTGCCTGTAAACACAGCAGTACCCACATAATTAGTTAATTGAAGATTGTGTTATGACTGCTGATGGATAACTTGTCAGAATGGGAATTGTTATTGAATTGTTCTCTTTGAAAAAAAGTATTGTAAAAAACTGTTGAACACATTATCCGGTTTTCCGTGGTGATTTGAGAAGACAGATTTTAATTTTTTTCTATCAGTTGAGAATTTGACATATACGGGGTGTTACAAAACTATCCATCCAGATTATCAGAGCGTATCGTTGAAAATATTATGGTACTTTTTTTTATAAGCATGGGATCGTGTATATTCCTTCTAAGAATATTGCGAGACTGTGACATATTCAATTTTTTTCCAGACCAATTTCCGTCAAACATAGTGTTTCTCGAAAAAGGCGCCAGATACTTGTTTTGTTTATGTTTGTCAGATTCTATAGATGTTTTCCCAATTCCAACATGGAAAAATATAACCACTTTTTCGATATTCTGTGAACCAATTTTGGGGTTTCTATAATGGCCTCTTTTTCTCTGCTCACAAAAAGTTTTATCTGTGCTGAGTTGACACTGATCAGAACCGGATATTTCAATCGCTGGCGCCAAGACCCCAGAGATCTGAGTTTGTTACCGTATGCAATAGGTGTAATGCAACAATTGAAGCACATAATCATAAAATTTGTTCAAAACTTTTTGAATTTCCAAACGGTTCTCGTTCGTTTTGGTCTTTTGCTAGAGCTGTTCCCAGAAATTCCACTTTTATTTCATTTTCCCCTGAAAACAAAGAAGGTAGATCACAAGCCTCCACTTCCCAACAATAAGCAAATATATTTGCGAATATGTTTGCTGGAAATTCTACTCTGGGTTCATCGGGAAAAGATCCCCCGAATATCACGCCTGTCGATAGTAATATGCCTGAGATAATTTTTCACCAACAAATATTTTAATGGACCTGAATACGAATAAGGCTTGCGGATCTGATGGAATCCCAGCAATTGTTCTAAAAGCATTTTTCCCCGAATTGACAGCAGTATTTTGCGAATTATTTAACCTTCCATATAACTTGGAGGTTTTTCCTTACACCTGTAGGATAGCAAGAGATCAGCGAGTTCCTAACAAAGGAAAGAAAAATTTACCTTGTAATTATAGACCAATTGTATTGCTTTCTATCACTTCCAAAGTCATGTGAAAGGCAATCAATATGTAACTTATCAAATATCTAGAGAAATCAAGAATGATTAATGATCGAAAATACGGATTCCGCACCAAAGATCAACCAGTGGCTTATTGGCTTTTGTTTCTCATATTTGGCAGCATTCAATCGAAAAATTCGGATAAGCAATAGCTGTTGCACTCGATATCTCAAAAGCGTTTGATCGAGTTGGGCATCGGGGTCTCCTTTCTAAACTGCCGTCTTATGGTTTGCCTCCTCAGTTGTGTGCTTTATTGAAGGGTTTCTTGTGTGATAGGTCTCTGTATGTGGTTGTTGATGGCGTATCAATGATTTGCTCGAGAAAACATCTTGTTCAGTACATACCTTTGCGGATGACAGTACTCTTCAATACTAGTTTCTCTCACAGGGTCTCCATACGAGAAACAAAAATTCAAAACACCACTCACGTCAATGAAATTAACAATGAGTTGGTAAAAATAATAGAATGGGGTCACATGAACTCAATTGGAATTCAATGCTAGGAAAACCCAGGTATGTCTGTTCCCAAGAAAAGCCGATCTATCATCATCTAGTATTCAGATCTCAGGAGCAACTATTCCTACAAAGTCAAGTATCTCGATGCTTACAATTACGATCAGAAATAATCTCTCATGGGAAAATCATGTGAGATCGATCGCTAAAGGTGCTCCATAGAAACTTGGATTTCTATATCGTGCGAAGAAATACTTCATTTCTAGTCAGATTCTGATGATCTACAAGGTTCAGATACGACCTGTGTTGGAATATGGTCCTCATGTGTGGAGTTCGGCACCAAAACATTTACTGAGGCTTCTCGATTTTATTCAGAAAAAGGCAATCCGTCTTGTTGGTGATTCTTCGCTCACAGACTCGCTCACTTCATCGGAACATCGTAGAAGTGATGAAGACTTGTCTCTCTTTTATAGATATTTTCACAGTCGGTGCTCTTCTGAATTGTTAACAATCGTTCCAACCTTCTGTTATCAATTTGGTGAAAACAAACCGATTGAATGATCGGAAACATTAAAAATGTTCACATTCACCATTAACAACGTATCACATTTGCAAATCTCAAGTATACAACAAATTAGGTTCTTGTAACTCTTTGAAAACAGTACATGTTTGAAGGAAAGTATCCTGTAGACACAATAATGCTGAATGTATGAAGGGCGTTGAGTTATATTTTCAACAGGGACCCATTCAAATGTCTCAACACAGGGATGTTTTGCCAGGGTTGCCACCTGCAGACTGGATTATTTGCTCTCCATCAGTACCGAAGCAGGGTAAATAATGATGACTTGTGATCTCTTTTGTGTTAACAAAACACAACATTGTTTCAACAAGGAAACATTTCATTTCAACTTTGATGTCATTTTCATCTTCAAAAGTGATAATGTCAACATATTCCGAAGTGAAACTCAGAAAGAGTGAGTACTAAGGTCAACACCCCATCAGTGAAATAATGTCTATGCAAATCGTAACTATATGATCCTTATCTCAACATAACTATTGCCTATCTGAGATGAAAGAATAGGGGTAGTGATACTAATCTAATAACATTCGAATGATCTCATGTCTAATGGAGATGCAGACAAATTGCGTCCCCTATATATGTGACAATTATTCATACCAAATTAGGCACGATCTCTGTGGTGTACAGTATTCGTAAGGGTTCTTTCGATGTCATGAGCTTTACAATTGAGAACACTACACGTTGATGTTAGATATTGAAGAAGGGTGACGTATTTTTTGAGTACATCAAAGGCTATATTCCCATGATTTGTTTGCTCAATGGCAGTTATTCAGGAAAGATCGAAGTATACTGTAGTAAGTTGGAGGTTATGCTAGATTTCATATGATTCATTTCTCGTTGATTTATTGAAAAATGTGTTGTTTGTATTTTTCATTTATTTTCGAATGCTGGTCAACCACCATATCTCATTGTTTCCTCAAAATCCAACAAAGCCATGAGTAACTGAATACCATGAAGAGTTTTTTTGTTTTGTTCGCTTGACCATTCGAAGTGACAGAACTCACGAGGTTCTGTAATTTGACCTCCAACTCTACTAGTGGTGCCTGGCATAGCCAAATCGAGCATAAACTAACACTAGGTGTCATAAATACTCTATATGAAAAAATTGTCACTTCTCCACCGAGTTTCTCTATACTGTCCTTTCCATTTTTTCAGTTTTTATATTTTTCAGAACGAAACATGAAACATATTCCGAGAATATTGGAGTTGTATCCAAATCAGTTGGGCATCAAATTAAAAGAAATAGAAGCAAGATTTAGATTAAGTTTATTGTTTTTCCTGGCAACAGGTCAATAATAGTTATTTATGAATATGAAGCATTTAGCGGGGATATAGATGTTTGTGCCCTGAGGGCAACGAAGCCAAGTGTCTCTAGACCAAGGGTTGGTGAATCCCTCTAGGACACCAAGAAAATTTGCTTCATAACTTACCCGACTATACCTACAGTGTTGCATAAGTTAATTGGGAACTCGTGCATTAGATGGGCATCTCCTTTTTTCTCACTGCATATTTGATCATTGTTTTCAAATCATAGCTGAAAGAAATGTTCATTCCATGAATAGAATACAGCTTGGATAAAAAAGTCAACACCAATCTGTTCCGTAACTGATACGCCACTGGTACATCTTACCTTATAATATGCTAATCACGTCTAATGCGGCCTCCTCACTGCATTACCTTCTCCAATTGATATTAATGACAAACTCCGAGAGTAAATTCAGATGCTCGTCTCGTGTCGAAACACCTGATGCCCCTTGCTCCTGAACTTGATAAAATTATCGAAGTATGAAATATCCGCTCTCTAGCTTGAAAACGGATGTATGTTCTAGGAGTATGCAACTCTTGAAACTGAAATGGTAACTCGAAAGCTTCCATACGATAGCAGAACTTTTGAAAATCTTTACCGTATTCAGATATCAAATACCTTTAATATAAACAAACTTGAGATAAGAAAGACCTCGAACTTTTTGGGTGGACTCAGTAGAGTTGGGTTAGGTTCGACGTAAGCGGGTCTCTACCCCTTCCTCATTGCAACCCTGTAGGGGTAATTGCGGCTCACACTGCAATAATTCTCCACCAAATGAGTCAAGCTTCTTGGAGAAGATGATCAGTTTATTTGGTGAATGATCTTTGAGGTCCGAGGGTAGAAGTGGAACACTGCCAATCATCAAAAGCCTGATTTGGTGGTCTGAGCAGGCACAGAGTGTATATCTGCTGTTACATCATGTTCTGAACAGACGACAGTGGCCTGTGAAAAAGCCTGTTAGACAGCGTAGGTCATACCTGCTGTACTCTAACAAATGATGGTTACCGTACATCGAAGGATCCATAAATTCACCACCAAATATTGACATTCAAAGCTAAAAAAGGCTTAGCTGATGTTTTGATTTCATGTAAGATAAAGCGGGAGGATAGTTTTTCTCACCATGCTTGGAAATCAAAAATCAACTAGGAACTAACTCGATTTTAAATCATCTTTCGAACAATTCGTTCAGGCCAGTCTCAAATCTACACAGTAGGTTCTGGCTGGCACCTGAAGATTGGTCTTCGAGTATGCCCATCGACTATGACAAATGTTTTTTACATTTTTCTCTCAGGAGGTATGGGCGAATTCGATTTGTTTTTGGAATACCTCGTTCAGGATAGATGGCGCAATGACTTCGTGTTGTGTGCATCAGCTTTGGTCGGGGCTTGATGCTATGAGGGTTTTTGATTTTTAATTATGGAAAGTCTTGATGATGGCACTGCCTTCTACTGACGAGTAGCCAAATAGCCCGAAATCGGTCTGCAAGTGTGTCCGTCCTTATAATTGAAAATCAATTCCTTTATTTGTATTGCCAAAAGCAAATGCAAACGTCCACTGGCACCGGTCGAATATAATTCAATGACCTTCGTGGTGTTAGCCAGGGGAGTAGTTGTTTTCTGACAGGTGCCAGCCAAAACTTACTGTAAAGGTAGATTTGAGACTAGCCTGAACGAATTGTTCGAAAGATGATTTGATTTGACGCCAGTCTTAAAGTATGCCCATCGACTATGTCGAATGTTTTTATAATAATAATAATAGTAATAATATGTCTTTATTCATCATCAGATATAAATACATTAAAGCTTAAAGCTAGGCGAGGTTCAGCTCGAGAGTTGCTTTTAAACCCGACCTCAACTCAATAGATGAATTCCGACAATATTATAGTACATATCATATAAGTTATAGAATAAGTTGTGAAAAATCAGTATATAGTTCCATTCATGATTTTCAATCAATGCCAGAGAAAAACCTAGTCAAAAGATCATAATATTCCTTCTTGCCTTGCGAGAAACAGAGCCTTCAATCGTTTCTTGAAATTTTTCAGTGTTAACTCTTTTAATACATTGGGAATACTTTTATATAATTTAGCGGCATTATAAGAGAAACTGCGTGTATAAAGTGCCGTAGTATGTCTTGGGATAAGAAGGATGTTTTTATTGCGAGAGATATCAGATAAAGATAGTGAAACAATTTTTTCACGTACTTAGATACGGGGGAGAACCAGATGACAGAATTTTATGGGTGAAGATGAGAAGGTGCATTTCTCTTATAGATTTGAGTTCCAGCCAACCAGAGTCATTGAAGCATGAACTTATATGGCCGTACCTACGGATCCCGTAAGAGAATCTGATACAACTATTTTGTATTCTTTGAAGTCTAGTAGCATCGGTTAGTTGTAGAGCAGGTCCGTAGATGGAGTCACAATAGGACAATCTGGAGACTATGAGGGATTCGCACAGACTTAATTTAACTTTCTTGGAAAGTATGTCTGCTCGTATATAACTGTCGCACTACATTGAAAGAAGTTTTGCAAAGTTGACTAACGTGTTTCGTGAACCGCATGTTGATGTCCAACCACAATCCCAAATTTTTACTCTCGTTTACGAGGGGAACGTTGTTGTCGTTGATTCGTATGGAGAGAGAATTACACACATCATTTCTTTTGTTTCTAGGCCCAAAGAGCATGGCCATTGACTTTTTAGATTTGAGATTTAGGTTATGGGCACATGACACGTCGAATAACAACTGAAGGTTCCTGTTGATATTTTCTTCAGATGATTGCGAGTTATTATGACTGAACGAACTGTACAATTGAGTGACTTCAGCGTAATGGTGTATTTTATCGAATTTGATATACTTATGGAAATCACAGATATATAAGGCAAACAGAATAGGACCAAGAACGGAGCCTTGCAGTTCACCGATTTTTTTTTACTGAGGGAGGACGATTGTTTTCCATCAAGTATTACATTTTGTGATCTATTCCGTAAGTAACTATCCAAGAGCTACTGCGTTTTCACAAAAACCGAAATATCTCAGCTTCTTGCATAAAACGGACTAAGTTAGTAACCTGCGCTTTGAGAATCATTTCAAGAGAGAAGGGAGAATACTTATTGGTCTAATGTCAGACAATTCTCTGGGATCATTACATTTTGCTAAAGGTATAACTCTAGCGTGTTTCCAGTTTCCATTGAGTTGGAAATATTCCTGAATTGATTGCTTGATTGACAATTAAGGTGATATGTTCAATCAGGAATGGTACCACAAGATGAAGCATGCGAATGGAGATCTCATCACAGCCCAAAACATTTTTAACTCGATTTTTCAATTTTTTGTGGCGATTCTGGTTAAAAACTAACTGACTCTCAAAAACGAAGGTGCTAGTATATCAAGTAACGTGGAGGATAAGCAGTCTATTACCCATGAGCGAAAATCGTGCCACAATACTTGAATGCACGTAATTGGCCTCATTCTCGAGTTACGTTCTTTACTTTTTCTACTACCACCATGCTTGTGTGGTAATTTCTGCTGGTGTTGCACAAATTTTTCCGCTTTTCCTCATTATTAATAATCAACGAGACAGAAAGTAAGTGAAACAAGTGCTTACTTCATGGATATAACTAGATACAGTACCGCAAGCTGTGAATGAATTAATTTCCTAAAAATATCATATTTTAATTCAATTTTACAAATAATTTGAACCGAAAATTCGCTGCATTTGGTTTTAGGGCAATTTAATGAAGTCATGAGATCAAATTTATAAGATCAAATGTGCATATCTCATCATTTCAAAAAAAAATCCGAAAGCGGCCACTATTAAATTATAATACACGTGCAGTCTGAATGAGTCATTACCAACAGCTGTCAAATATTACGCTATAAAGTAGACACGATTAAATTTCCACAAAATGTTTTATTGTCTTCGCGACATGTTTCGATACACTGTATCTTTATCAAGCGAATGTTTCTAAACACACTAAACACAGTGTTTAGAAACATTCGCTTGATAAAGATACAGTGTATCGAAACATGTCGCGAAGACAATAAAACATTTTGTGGAAATTTAATCGTGTCTACCTTATAGCGTAATAACTATGGATTTCCATCAACCATCAACCAGGCCACCTCAATCCAAAAAAAAGCTGTCAAATACGTGATGAACGGTTCGAAATAGTGGGAGTAGAAAAAACTTATTAAAACCCACAGCACATAACACAATGTTACCTGCCCTCCTATTAACCTTTCATGGGGAAGCAATTCATGTTATTTCCAATCACATCAGATCGGTCATCGATACGTTTTCAATCGTGATGGGGTTTTGCATAAACAAATAAAATACATTTAATGGTTGGCTAGTTGAACATGAAATTACAGCGAGTAATCATGTCCGAACAAATTCTGCTTATAGTAGATATATTGAATATTAAATATACAATAAATAGAGTTCATTCAATAATTCATAATATTAATTAATTCATGCAATTATAATAACTTCGAACGGATTGTGCAGTAGGAATAATTGTTATTATTATTAAGTATTATTTAATTAATTAGGTTTGAACTATTTATTGAACTCTGATGGATTACTTCGTTGTTGTAACAATGGTTATATCACAAAATTGATCATTTTGGAGTGATGATTTGGTTTGTTTCGTCAACAGTTTGAGTAATTAGTTCGAGGGCCGAACTTTTGAATATAATTGGGTTTTGTTGCATTGAAATCCCGCAAATTTTTAGAATCTCCATCAATAATGGATTTCACTTGTTGATTTCTAGTTCAGGAACTGATATGTAACTTCAAGGTAGGAAAGGAAATGAAGAACTGAAAGCGATTTGACGAGTGAAAATCTGTGAACCGAATGAAAGAACTTTCCAGATTTTTTTTATATTGAGTAAGCAAGGTTAGCTACTGAACTATGGAGTACCAAGTCATGAAAAAGGGTAATGTTAATTACAAATACGTCGAATAAACAAAAAAATTTATCTGGAAGAATACCTTGAATTTTCAAACAACAACTTAAAAAAAGATCAACATAAGAATAATTTTCAAAATATCTAACAATGTAAAATCGCACTTTCAACGAAAAATCAGAATTCTCTATATGTGTTCTTCAGAAATTTGAACTGCAGGTTCACTATTAAATGTTTTTTGGTATCGCTTGAAACATTTAATATGAGAAACTTTCCTTGATTATTTTATACGTTTTTTCATATCATTGTGGAACTAGTGTTCTCGCAAAAGCTGAAATTAATGAATGTTTCACGAGATCAAGCTGTTATTTGACACAAGTCGAGAGATACCTAGACTACACCTAACATATTGCTGGATACCAGAGCACTGATGTGATATATTCTTGGTAGTTTTCAAAACATACAAGTTTCAGAAGTAGTTGTAATAATCGAAAAACCCGAAAATAACACTGTACAATATGAACTAGTTGGAATGAGAACGACTAGGTACTATTAGTTGATCTCGTAGTTCGTCACTGCCAATTATCAATCAATAATGGCACCCTTCATACTACTAACAATTCATACTACAACTAACTAATGACGTATATGTTCAGAAATCTCTGTGAAGTATATTGAGATGAAAAAATTCCTATTTTATCTGTTCACCGTGTTGAAATTTATTCCTAGTAGTTGATTTTCCTTTCGTCATGGTCTGTGCTACCAATGCAACAAGAAAAGTAGCCGAGTTTGTGCCAGTATGGACTGGAAAAGCTGTACAATGCACAATGCCTGCATCTGAAAAGTACCTAAGTATAAGTAAACCTGAAAAGAATTTGTGACACCTACCAGCATTGTGTACCCACACACAAAATGTTCACAAAACTGCGACAAATGTATACAATACATCCAAACGTATACGAAGCAGTATGTGCTGTGAGAACGAGAACATGGCGTCTGTTACCTCATAGACGTTGACAATGTCTACCGCAGCTGTAGGCAAAACGTCAGGAGTGACCACGGCAAACAAACCCAAGAATCAATGTATACAAAAGCTTATTCAACAAACAATAACACGCAGGACACGTGTGGTAATTTTTGTAAGCCTTTTCGAGTGAACATTCTGTAGGACACTATTGGTAGAAGAGTTTTTGTGAATTCACAGGCACATAATGCTGAAGTGCTGCTGTAACATGATTTAAAAAATATTCATATCTATGAAAAGATGAGCAAGAATTTTCATCATACAAGAGAAAACAATTGCAGTATGTGAACTATAACCAGCTCTTGGACACAAAGTTTCAGTAACATTCTCAATTTTGAACACTCAGTAATTAGTTTCATTTAATTTTTTTGTTGAAGACTCGCCGCTTGGCTTTTCACACTGCGTCGAGAATCGCTGCCGTATTCGATTGATTCATTCACACAGAGATACACTCCTAATTCCCTAATGAAGCTATAATACTTGTCAACTCATACGGGCCTTAATTCAATTCGAGTGAATGTAAGAATGTTGTTTTCTTGTGCGTACAGAGCGAGAAGCGGGTTAATGAGTTTAATGAAATTCAGATGGCTCAATTAACTACTAAATATATGAAAAAATAATTATATCGAAGTAATTATCAATATCGAACTGCATAGCTGATCAAGGGAACGCTTCACCACCATTTTAGTTATCGATGAATATTTCTGCTGTTTCTCGGAATGAGAGAGATACTGATTTATTTAAACTGCACTGATCTTTCCGAGATTCAATATTTCGAGATTTAATTCAATATGAATAAAACAACTGAACGTAATTCTGGTGTTTATCGAATATGTAAAGTTTTTCAAATAATTTGAGATTGCCTTACGAATGGCTTTGTTTCGAAAATGAAAATAGTACATAGCTGTCAGTCGTCTACTCACTATTTCTTGATAATTGAATCATCAAGTGATAGTGTGTTTTCAAAACGTGTCCATTTTCATGTCGATTCAATGCGTAACAAGTTCTTGAAATATTTTTTAATATGGTGCAATGTCAAAAAATTCATGTTATTATGAAAGTTACTTACCACATATAATAATCCAGATATACATTCAGAAATACTCGACTGTTCTTATTTTGACACAAAAATTAAGTATCGACCAATTCTGTTAGTTATTTTTTTCTCTGAATGAAATTAACTTTTCGACATACCATTGATGATTTAAATTTGAATATTATTGTTCGCGTAGGAATATTTCGCTGTGGGATCCCCGAATTATGCAGATCATTAAAAAGCTCAATCTTCGAATCATCAACCAATTAGTATGCGAGATAGAAAAGTAACGGAATTAAATCCCGCCACCCACATGCCTGGAGCAATCGGATATGATCTCTTCCTATCTATCCGGTTTCTGGGTTGGTATTGAAGCACTCAGTGTAGATACAGAAGCCAAATACTTACAGGGTGATGCTTCTATTGATTCTAAAGAGGATGGTGAATAATGATACAGTATCTAAATTTAATCTACTTTTTATTTCAGTCTGAGGAAGCTTGAGAAAATCCGTCAGGAAGGAGAAGTCTTTGAAGACCCGCTTTACAGTTGACGGCAATTAGTAGTGTGAATCTACATTTGGAAACATAAATCCTTTTTGTCAAAAATCTTGTCGTTCCTCAGGCTTACCAACTCATCAGGTTAACAAAAATTAAATTTTTTAAATATAAAAGTAAAATGGACTCAACTGATGTTGAATTTTCACTTATCAGTCCTATGAATGCCTGTTGTGCTTTACTCTTAGTAAGGAAAAAGATAGTGGGTTAGACCTGGCTAACCCAAAGTAGAGGCATTATGGAACGTCTTCGTTTTTCTGAAATTGTTGGTAACGTGTCTATCTAGTCACATATAACGGAGATGGCAATATCAAAAGTAACCAAACTTATCACTAGCATTGTACCGGCAACAAGTATTTTGGCAATAAATTATAGGTCCGAACCCATTTTCTGTCACTGCAATAAGCATTGCAACACCTGGTCGAAGAGTTCCTGAACGCATGTGCGCAAAAAAATTACTGCAGGTCATGCGGACTCTAAAGCGGCGCTAAGCCATTTCTAAAATTGTGATTATGACTGCTGGTAACTATATGCCAATAATTAGTGATATCGTTGAACTCAATATCATAATAATAAGCTGGATCTGCCATCAAATTGCACTTGAACAACTAAAAAATTGGCAAATTATCTTATCCCGACTCCTATAACATAACCGTAGAAGTCAACGACTGCTATCTCTCCGTTGAAAGAGGAGTGTATAACAGATTACCGTTACCTGAACAAAATATCGGTGATGAGTTTTTGGTGAAATAGTAACAATTAATCAATAAAACTATTTGGGAACGATTTTCTGTATGTGCTTCGGACATCGTCCATAGATATTCTAATTTTAGAATATCTATGGACGGAGGTTCACCTTAAATAGTAACATCTATAAAAAGTGGATACTTTTTTATATCTATGCTCAGATTATTTTTTTTTGATAGTCGCAAAATGATTCTAATATTTTCAACATAGTTCAGTGTTTCGAAAATGTATATGCATGGAACTGTAAGTCTTCTGCGTTCGGAAAAATCGAGTTTATAGCTATCATTGAAGTTGATACCAAACAAGAGTCATATTACGCATTTTTGACTCATGGAAACTCTCTTAGATTATATTGAATTGCCCCCGTGTAAAATTGTAAGCTGAGAGGCAATGATCCAAAGAATAGTGGCTATTGAGTATACTCTGCAAGGTTTTATGAATGAATTGATTGGAATGTATTTCATTGAGTTGCAAATTAAAACGAATGTTTAGGCTTTTTCAAGGTTCAAAACCAATTCGTTTCATATGTCAGACCTGCTGCCAGACTCTGATAATTAGAAAAGTATATTAGAATCGAAATGTGACGTCAAATTCGAAATCTCGGTCCTATACTTACATTGCCGAGATGTCGAATTTGACGTCATTTTGACGTCACATTTCGATTCTAATATACGTTTCTATTTATCAGAGTCCCCATGCTGAAGTTCTTTTGGGACACGTGCTGAAATCACTACTTATCAGAAAACATAGTGGAGTGTTTTCGAGAAGTTCAGATGAGTCATTGATAAGGTTATAAACAAACGAGATACCAGAACAGATCTTGAAGAACACCCACCTCAATAGGGAAGGTTGTTCTTTATTTGAATATAAAACTTTTTTTCTACAGCCGTTATATAATAATACACTTATCTGCCTATTATCCGTTCCATAATAAGATCCATTATGAAACAAATTTTTCATGACGATACACATTTTTTTTAATCTATTTCCAATAGGCCAAGTGGCGGAAGGCTACATCAAAAATTTGATTCAGAATAAAATCAGCATTCCCAATACAATATTGAAATCTACTGAGACTGGCAATGATTAAATAAAGGTTAATATCTCTTCCACTTCCAATATAAATATTTCATTTATAGATCTTCATTATTTTTCGGCTGCAGAAAAAATAGCGTATGCAACTCACATGTAATTGATATTACATGATCGTTGCATAAATACTATTGTTGAACAGGTACGATTTTGAGAGTTGAAACATCTTACCTCCGATTACCGATTCCATTAGAATGAAGTTCATTCAAAACACAGTCAATTTTGAGGTTATTGAAAGCGCGGAATAGGTTAAAAAGATGCCAACTACGTACTCATTTTCTGTTGGATCCAAAAATAGTACTGTTGGGGGCACATAATCTTATTACGATCAAGAAAATAGATAATATTGTCATAGTAAGCATGCTCGAAAGTTTAGGAAATAGCAACGATAATTTTTCTATAATTCCCCTGGTTATTGTGATTAGATTATTTTATACTCCGGTATCATTTTATCGAAGGTTTTCTCACACTCAGTTTGGACAAACGATTTCTTTCAGTTATTGCATGGCAATTTTTTGTTTTTGGTCGAGATTTCAGTACTTTCTGGCGGAGTTCAATGCTGATAAAAAGATGTCCGGATGTTAAACATTGTCAGCCACTAGTGCTACTACAGGACCTCTACTTTCAGTCAACTCCTACGATTCGAAGACTTCCAAACATTTACCCCACGAGTACAAGTGATTGTTGTTGAGGTTTGAAGCTATCGCGACCTCCAAAATCAGACCTTTCAGGAAAGGCCAATAATTATTGGGGCACCTGATTTACGGAGCTACTAATCATGGTATACTCGATGAAGGAAGTTTTACGACTCTGAGCAATTCAATAATATGAAGAGTTGCTGAGTTATAGTGGCAACGACCCCTTCGAAAGTATTGGAGCTCAGTTGAATTAGGTATTCCACGAAAAAAATATTGATCATCTGAATCAGATTCCCAATCTCATAATCGTACTGGTCTTTTAATCTCCAGTGGGTAACGCCATCTACTCCATATGAACGGACATCAAATTTCGAAAGCAAAAAAGTTCTATCCTGAATCGTTCGCGCTTAGTACGTAGCATCATCCCGTACATTCGGTAAGTTGATCATATGGGTCTTGTAGAGTAATTCTATTAGAGTGGATATCCCTTACTGTGGGCCCCTCCACGTTAACGAATTAGACCCTAATCATACGTATGCAATGTAATTTTCATGCTCGCGCTGGGTTCTGAGCCACCGGCGTCGCACGCCGGTTGAAGATTTTCGGTGTCAAAAGTTCGAACCGACTGATAGAGAATGTATACCTATATGAACAGAAGAGCAATGAGATGTTGATTTCAGAATGGAATTATGGCATTTTCGGGTATATGGGTATATGGTAGAGCTCAAGTGTTTGGGATACCTGTTCGATAACTGAGATATGGTGTTCACGACCTGCAGTACTGAACAGGGCCGGGCTGCTTGGAAGTTACACTGTTTGTGAGGTTGTGCACTTTTCGAAAAAACAAGGTGGCTCTCCAATCCAGGAAAAATTCGGGAATATGAACACCACTCCGATTTTTTTTTAAATTTTCACAGGTGCTATAAAACATCGTAAATTAAAAATTGAGATAGTTTTTTTTGCGGAAATGATGTTTTCTATCAATTTTTTGAGAATTAATGAAAAAGTACTTACCCTAAGAATATATATGTTATAACTAACAGAATCTGATGATTTTTTTACTGATGAATTTGGGCAAATATAAAAAGATAATAAACCAGATATTCCATGTGAGAATACCCAAAGTATAGTTATTTTCCCAATAAATGCTAATGGTGGTAGGAAGAGTTTCACAAACACGTTTCAATCCAAATTTCACCTACTATTAGATCTGCAAGTTCTGCAACCCATTGTGTGAAATGTAATTTGATGCATGTGATAGATTTTGGCAAACCAAAAGTACACAGAATACTCTCTGAGCACCATCAATTCATAATTGAACTTTGAAATTCAGTTCAAATTCAAATCTGATACAAGTAAGAATGTCAAACAAGTCAAACACGCAAAATCGCAGAAATAATAATATACAAGGTTGCCAGTTCTCTTTAAATCCTGTTGTATTGAGTACCAACAATATTTTTGTTGGAAGTCATAACAAATTCCTTTTTATACGAGGTTTGACGCTTATATGATCGGATAGAAACAGTAATTATAATATTAGACGTCGAAAAATTGCAGTTCTGAAAACTGTATCAAATCGAATTATTTGCTGAAATTGAAAAGAACGTGTTTCCTGAAATGAACAAACAACAAAATGGACTCGGAAGTGTAGAGGTTAGCATATCTGCCTTTCAAGCGGAAGACTTGGGTTCACATCCCCACCAGACTACTGTGCTGGATAATGGCACGATAAAAGATAAGGCCTCGTTAATCCATTGCTCGCACAAGTTTCGACTTCTGAGGGTGGACGTTCGTCAGCTGGTTAACGAAACGAACAATTTAAGAACAATATATATACATATTATATATTTCCGGATTTCCGAAATGTCGGCCGAGCACGCGGATTTTCGAAAAGCCAGTGGAGCGTCCTTTGAGCGTTATTACATTATGTTAGAAAAGTAAAAAATATCACGGTGAAGAAGGGAAAATCATCTTACCAAACGCGAGCGAAGCGAGCGCGCTCGGCCAAGGCATTTAATGCAATCAATTTGGTCTCCACTAATCCCATGTCTTGTTAGAAGGACTAGGGTTGTTCATGCATTTAGTCACTGTTCACTATTGGCAAGAAATTACATCTCTAAATAAAATATAAAAACTACCAGACAGACAATGATCTATTGCCGAATTGCTGCCATAATCTTTGTCATTGGAATACCATGAGCGTCTTTCATAGCGCGCGGATTTCCGAAATGTCGGCCGAGCGCGCAGATTTTCGAAAAGCTAGCGGAGCATCCTCTAAACGTTATGACCTTATGTTAGGAAAGTAAAAAATATAATGGTGAAGAAAGGAAAATCATCTTACCAAACGCGAGGGCGCGGATTTTCGAAAAGCCAGCGGAGCATCCTCTAAACGTTATGACCTTATGTTAGGAAAGTAAAAAATATGATGGTGAAGAAGGAAAAAAATCTCACCAAACGCTAGCGAAGCGAGCGCGCTCTGCCGACATTTCGGGAATCCGCGCGCGCGGATTTCCGAAATGTCGGCCGAGCGCGCGGATTTTCGAAAAGCCAGCGGAGCGTCCTTCAAACGTTATTACCTTATGTTAGAAAAGTAAAAAATATGATATGTGAACAAGGGAAAATCATCTTACCCAACTTTGACCTTTTCAACAACGGAAGTTTCAAAATATCCGGTATTTTATTAGCGTTAACAATGTGAAGGAAAATAGTTGCCGTCTGCGTTATTGAGTTTTGATCTGGCCCAACCTTTCTCAGATCTTCTAACACAACCGACCTAATGAAAAAAGCTATGGAATTCTTCATGTGCAAACGAATTCTTTTGAAATATACTATTGTTGGCCCTAAAAAGGGCCGATTGTTTCGAAAATGTGCTGCTGCTTATATGAAGTCTTCGATATCTGATTTGTCTTCATCATCCGCCACGTGGACAGACTCCTCAGTTCCATCAATCATACTTGATATCTTTTTGTTTATCAGTATATCAATGTTGAGAAAATCAAATGACATCATATAAAGTGATTTCCGTGCTTGCATAATAATAGACATTGAATTGAATAAACAGCAATTTTAGGCTTTTCAATTTCATCTATTTCTTAAGTAGGTTCCATATATATAATGAAGTATACATTTTTCAAAGTATTAAATTGGCAACGTCGCACTTCATAGATCCGATTTAATATGCCTATAATGTACAAAATTCTGTGAAAGACTGTCATTTCAATCGTTCTGTGTCAAATATGTCAGTAAAGAATATCGAGATTAGAATTGGCAATATTAGCATTCCTTCTCGATTTTTTGAATCTCAATTTCATTCAGTTAATGAATTATTATTATAAGAATAGACGTTAATAGTTGACTGTGAAGTATTCGGATTAGAATATACGTGAAAAATAATAAATCGTGTAACGTGTTCTACTATGGAGCATTGGTGAAGTGATCATTATGAAACTTCTATGCCGATAAAACGATCTCAGAGACGTTTCCGCACAAAAATTTCGGTAATTATCCGTTAAGCGGGCTCCATCGTGAAATCAAAAAATTTTTGGTGGAACATACGTATTTCGGCCTCCTGAACAAAAAAGTCTAATAAAGTTTTTGGGGCTCGCAACTAGTTTCGGAGATACGGCCCCCCAAAGACAGGAAATCGGGGTTTTGTTAGCAAATCAATAGAACGCGCGTCGCGCGTTCTATTGTTTTGCTACCTCGAATTTCTATGACGATTTACCTTTTAGAGTTTTGTTGTGAAAAATGGAAAAATGCTTATAATTCTGTTGGAAAGTGATGAAGAAGGATATATTGAATTAGTATATTGTGCTGATAGAAAGAAGGAGGAATTTCGAGGGGAATTGGCTGAGAAACAAACATGGGCGTAAAACCCCGATTTCCTGTCTTTGGGGGGCCGTATCTCCGAAACTAGTTGCGAGCCCCAAAAACTTTATTAGACTTTTTTGTTCAGGAGGCCGAAATACGTATGTTCCACCAAAAATTTTTTAATTTCACGATGGAGCCCGCTTAACGGATAATTACCAAAATTTCGATTGGTATGGTCATTTTATTGTGTTTTACATAAACTGTGCAAATTTCATCAAAATCGGTGAGGTGTCCATATTCCCGAATTTTACCCAAAAACCCAAAGTCATTTTAAATAAACAAGGTTATCGCCTGACCAAGCATATAGACTGGGCGGTTGTCAAGTTAGCTTTTTGTTTGTGCGCATGCGATTCTCCAAACGAATCTGCTGACCCTGCTTTTCAGCTGGGTTAAAAATTAACAACCCGGGTCACTGATCGAGTAAGCAACACCGAACTTTCCGAACTCGGGTCGGTAACTCGGGTTAGGTATACGAACGGGGGGGTTAGAGATCGTGTTAACCCGAGTAGGTTTCCGAAAAGGCCTATTCAGGTAAGGGGTTGATTTCAGTAACTTTCGCCAAAATGAAAAGAGAAAATAACCAAAATAATTGAAATGACCTTTATTTCACTCTCAGTCATATATCGGTGTAATTCTTATATTTCTATCTTAGTTTACATTAAATCAAAAAGAGATGGAATTTAACTATATACACATCGCACACTGGCTTCTGGCTTACTAATGCTTACCTATGAAAGACGCTCATGGTATTACAATGACAAAGATTATGGCAGCAATTCGGTAATGGATCATTATCTGTCTAGTAGTTTTTATATTTTATTTAGAGATGTAATTTCTTGCCAACAGTGAACAGTGATTAAATGCATGAACAACCTAGTCATTCTAACAAGACATGGGATCAGTGGAGACCAAATTGATTCCATTGAATGCCTTGACCATGATTTTTTTCATTAGATTGCCCATGAATTATGAACTGAAACCCGGTTCTACTTCCCATGTGAAAAACAAGTAATACAATTAGTACCTGCAGTCAAGTTCAGTCGAGTTGCTTTCACTGCCCAAAAAGATACCCCTTGAAGTTTTTGTATATATAATCCTTTATCAACAGCCAACCAAAGGACTGATCGCTGGCTTGAGTCTCCCTTGATACTCCGAATGATAAGTATCCGTATTCATTCCATGGAATTATAAAGTGGTAATATAAAAATCAGCCGCTCTCTGAGGTTTTATCCTGCCCATCCAGGTATTATGTAGAAATTGATGTTTTCACGGATCTTCGATATGCGAGATGAATTTTCTGGGTTTTTATCCGTTGGGTATCTTCCGATTTGTTCGACGTTTCGAATTCCATTTTGAATTCATTCTCAAGAACTGTGAGACGAATATCTGTCCATACCGTCATGGTCGATATAATCATCAATAATATCGGACCTAGTCGGATAATAACTGGAGAGAATCATTATAAATACCAGTTTCCATGGAGAACAGACAATTGAAGTCTTTGCTTACTCTTGCTTGGTTACTTCGTAAGGGGAGTGATTGACCAGGACGGTATGGACAGATATTCGTCTCACAGTTCTTGAGAATGAATTCAAAATGGAATTCGAAACGTCGAACAAATCAGAAGATACCCAACGGATAAAAAACCCAGAAAATTCATCTTGCATATCGAAGATCCGTGAAAACATCAATTTCTACATAATACCTGGATGGGCAGGATAAAACCTTAGAGAGCGGCTGACGATATAATCATCAATAATATCGGACCTAGTCGGATAATAACTGGAGAGAATCATTATAAATACCAGTTTCCATGGAGAACAGACAATTGAAGTCTTTGCTTACTCTTGCTTGGTTACTTCGTAAGGGGAGTGGTGATTGACCAGGACGGTATGGACAGATATTCGTCTCACAGTTCTTGAGAATGAATTCAAACTGGAATTCGAAACGTCGAACAAATCAGAAGATACCCAACGGATAAAAACCCAGAAAATTCATCTTGCATATATATATATATATATATATATATATATATATATATATATGTAGAAATTGATGTTTTCACGGATCTTCGATATGCAAGATGAATTTTCTGGGTTTTTTATCCGTTTGGTATCTTCTGATTCGTTCGACGTACGTTTCGACTTCCATTTCGAAGTCATTCTCAAGAACTGTGAGACGAATATCCGTCCGTACCGTCCTGGTCATTCACTCCCCTTACGAAGTAACCAAGCAAGACTAAGCAAAGACTTCAATTGTCTGTTCTCCATAGAAACTGGTATTTATAATGATTCTCCTCAGTTATTATCCGACTAGGTCCGATATTATTGATGATTATATCATTAACCGCTCTCTAAGGTTGTATCCTGCCCATCCAGGTATTATGTAGAAATTGATGTTTTCACGGATCTTCGATATGCAAGATGAATTTTCTGGGTTTTTTATCCGTTTGGTATCTTCTGATTCGTTCGACGTACGTTTCGACTTCCATTTCGAAGTCATTCTCAAGAACTGTGAGACGAATATCCGTCCGTACCGTCCTGGTCATTCACTCCCCTTACGAAGTAACCAAGCAAGACTAAGCAAAGACTTCAATTGTCTGTTCTCCATAGAAACTGGTATTTATAATGATTCTCCTCAGTTATTATCCGACTAGGTCCGATATTATTGATGATTATATCATTAACCGCTCTCTAAGGTTGTATCCTGCCCATCCAGGTATTATGTAGAAATTGATGTTTTCACGGATCTTCGATATGCAAGATGAATTTTCTGGGTTTTTTATCCGTTTGGTATCTTCTGATTCGTTCGACGTACGTTTCGACTTCCATTTCGAAGTCATTCTCAAGAACTGTGAGACGAATATCCGTCCGTACCGTCCTGGTCATTCACTCCCCTTACGAAGTAACCAAGCAAGACTAAGCAAAGACTTCAATTGTCTGTTCTCCATAGAAACTGGTATTTATAATGATTCTCCTCAGTTATTATCCGACTAGGTCCGATATTATTGATGATTATATCATTAACCGCTCTCTAAGGTTGTATCCTGCCCATCCAGGTATTATCCAGACAATTGAAGTCTTTGCTTAGTCTTGCTTGGTTACTTCGTAAGGGGAGTGAATGACCAGGACGGTACGGACGGATATTCGTCTCACAGTTCTTGAGAATGACTTCGAAATGGAAGTCGAAACGTACGTCGAACGAATCAGAAGATACCAAACGGATAAAAAACCCAGAAAATTCATCTTGCATATCGAAGATCCGTGAAAACATCAATTTCTACATAATACCTGGATGGGCAGGATACAACCTTAGAGAGCGGTTAATGATATAATCATCAATAATATCGGACCTAGTCGGATAATAACTGAGGAGAATCATTATAAATACCAGTTTCTATGGAGAACAGACAATTGAAGTCTTTGCTTAGTCTTGCTTGGTTACTTCGTAAGGGGAGTGAATGACCAGGACGGTACGGACGGATATTCGTCTCACAGTTCTTGAGAATGACTTCGAAATGGAAGTCGAAACGTCGAACGAATCAGAAGATACCAAACGGATAAAAAACCCAGAAAATTCATCTTGCATATCGAAGATCCGTGAAAACATCAATTTCTACATAATACCTGGATGGGCAGGATACAACCTTAGAGAGCGGTTAATGATATAATCATCAATAATATCGGACCTAGTCGGATAATAACTGAGGAGAATCATTATAAATACCAGTTTCTATGGAGAACAGACAATTGAAGTCTTTGCTTAGTCTTGCTTGGTTACTTCGTAAGGGGAGTGAATGACCAGGACGGTACGGACGGATATTCGTCTCACAGTTCTTGAGAATGACTTCGAAATGGAAGTCGAAACGTACGTCGAACGAATCAGAAGATACCAAACGGATAAAAAACCCAGAAAATTCATCTTGCATATCGAAGATCCGTGAAAACATCAATTTCTACATAATACCTGGATGGGCAGGATACAACCTTAGAGAGCGGTTAATGATATAATCATCAATAATATCGGACCTAGTCGGATAATAACTGAGGAGAATCATTATAAATACCAGTTTCTATGGAGAACAGACAATTGAAGTCTTTGCTTAGTCTTGCTTGGTTACTTCGTAAGGGGAGTGAATGACCAGGACGGTACGGACGGATATTCGTCTCACAGTTCTTGAGAATGACTTCGAAATGGAAGTCGAAACGTACGTCGAACGAATCAGAAGATACCAAACGGATAAAAAACCCAGAAAATTCATCTTGCATATCGAAGATCCGTGAAAACATCAATTTCTACATAATACCTGGATGGGCAGGATACAACCTTAGAGAGCGGTTAATGATATAATCATCAATAATATCGGACCTAGTCGGATAATGACTGAGGAGAATCATTATAAATACCAGTTTCTATGGAGAACAGACAATTGAAGTCTTTGCTTAGTCTTGCTTGGTTACTTCGTAAGGGGAGTGAATGACCAGGACGGTACGGACGGATATTCGTCTCACAGTTCTTGAGAATGACTTCGAAATGGAAGTCGAAACGTACGTCGAACGAATCAGAAGATACCAAACGGATAAAAAACCCAGAAAATTCATCTTGCATATCGAAGATCCGTGAAAACATCAATTTCTACATAATACCTGGATGGGCAGGATACAACCTTAGAGAGCGGTTAATGATATAATCATCAATAATATCGGACCTAGTCGGATAATAACTGAGGAGAATCATTATAAATACCAGTTTCTATGGAGAACAGACAATTGAAGTCTTTGCTTAGTCTTGCTTGGTTACTTCGTAAGGGGAGTGAATGACCAGGACGGTACGGACGGATATTCGTCTCACAGTTCTTGAGAATGACTTCGAAATGGAAGTCGAAACGTACGTCGAACGAATCAGAAGATACCAAACGGATAAAAAACCCAGAAAATTCATCTTGCATATATATATATATATATATATATATATATATATATATATATATATATATATATATATATATATATATATACTAGATTTGGAAGTTCTCAGGTTCGCGGTCTGTTTACTAATAAAACTCATTTGTTCTTGATCAAGAACCGCAAACCTGAGAACTTCCAAATCTAGTTTATAAAGTACGGTCGAGAATACATCACAAATATATATATATATATATATATACATATATATATATATACATATATATATATATATATTTATAGGAAGGGAAGGAAAAACGGCAACACAATGAGAGAAAGGGAAAGAAATACATTTATGTCATTTGAATCTTGGCATTTGACGCCAACAAGGTTACGTGGCCATAATGTCAAACTCGCGGTAACCTACTCCAGTAATATATAAAGAGTGATCTTGAAAAACCAATCAAGCTTTCCGAACATACTTCTGCAAATGAATTGCGTTTCTGTTAGATTTGATCATGTGGTGAAAGTCTGCATTAATGTGATATTGTTCCTCTGAAGCAGTCCACCCTGTGATTCCAGTTGATCAGGGACCGCTCCAACTTCTATTGCGTACAATTCATTGCTAAATTTAAAACGACCCTAATGTCGGTAACGATGTGACATCTCTTGTCAGTGATGAAACAACTATGATATAAGAACAAAATAGCATGAGATAGTCAAGTAGGCTATGAATGATTTCATATCACATTTCACAGAAACTAAAACTACCAGCAGCATGGGTTTTGCACTTTGGTCGTACCCTACCCTACCAAAGGTCACAATCAATGTCCCAAATATTTCCAATATATATGTACCCGATAGTTCAACCCAATGTCAATCTGGAAAATTGATTTAAGCAATATCGACTTGGTTCGTTCCAAATTAGATAAAACGTACACTGTTGGTCGCATCGGTTGAATTAACAGCAAATTAATTCTGATTAAGTTAATTTAGTTAAGTTGATACGTGACATCATGATGGGAGGCTGTCGTCATACTTGCAATTAAATGGATAACTAACGGGTGGTCTATGGAAAATAACGCCACAGAAACTGAGTGCATGATTTCAGATTGAAAAAAATACAGAAAAACTTTTTTCGGGTTCGACCTTTAGACTCTATCACGAAGTATCGGTTTCTAGATCTACCATCTTCAGATGCATTCGATATCGATTTTTTAACAGAAAAGAGTGATGTATTTAGGTTTTTCATACATTCCAGAAAAATACTGTTGTTAACCTACCACAATCTGAAAAAGTCAAGAATTTAATGTGTTGGTACTTGTATTTTTGTGATGCTGACTAATTGAGAAGGAATTGTGTTTGATCAACGTGGCAACTCTTTGGAGCATATAAGGAATCTGCCCTTCTACAATAGTATAGATTGTGCTCCTCCTCGTGTATGACCTCGGCTTCAGACCATTTAATGCTGTGATGGTTTCATATTCGATATCTCAATTTTCTTGTCAACATTATTTTATTTGATCAATTGAAGCTTCAATTTTATTTTTGACCAAAAAATCCATTTCAACTTTCTGTTTGGATTTGATTACCTTATTTGATTTGCATTCTTATCCTTCCGTTCTTGGCAACATGTTTCAATAGAGTTAATGATGTAGACAGTGGAAGTCCGAACCATTACAAAAAAAAAATGGAATTTTCAAATATTCATACGTAGTTGCCATAACGAATTAGAGTATCAACCACGATTATTAGGGATTTATATTCCTTTGAGTACATAAATAAAAATAATGTCCCCTCAGTCTATCATCCAGCGCCTGTACTTTTTTCATCACATTTCGATAATAAAACTAGCCGTTTTATTATTTATCAGTTCAAAACAAGCAAAATGCCATATTGTTTTTTTTTGAAGGACACAGTTGATGATTTGATTGGTTATTGTTTTGCAACAAAAATATTTCAAATATTAGAAGAGTTTACTAATCGATGAGTTTATCAATCGGTTGTGATATTCAACAGTTTTTGAATTCTTGTTCATTGTTACAGATTGGGGGCGGCAGTGGCAGAGGAATGTTCTGCTACCATTGCCCGCCCGCATTGCATCCTGGAGCACCCCAACCACGACTGCCAACTTTGGAATACCCTTTCACCCCAACACATCCATGTAAGTATATATCATGAGACAATCAATAATGATAGTACTCGTTTCTTGTCACAACATTATATTCGTATGGAAAACTTGTGCGAATAAGAGGCGGCCGTTAACATTATTTTGTGCCGTGGCACATTGCTTGTTGGAGACTATTTGTTTTTCCGCTGTAGAATGAGCCCTCAGAAAACATGACCACTTGAGATGCCGTGGTCCCAAAAACGATCAAGGAAATTGGAATCTGTGCAAGCCACATCACTCCCTTGCTCAGAGCGTGTGTTACCAACAATTTTGCGCTCGAACCGATAATCAAAAACTCTTTATTTCCTGGAGGCAAAATTTGATCCAAGATGGCTAGGATGTGTAATTAATGACATGTGCATCATATAACCTAAATAATTCCTAATATATAAATGCTTGGAGTTGTCCGTCGGCCCGTGGAATATATCGAACTACCAGTACCCATTGCTGGAGAATTGGGCAACATACTCATGCTTGAAAAACATACAACATCAGTTGAAGGTGACAAAATGAGCTGATTGAGCAATCCTGTGTAGACATTCAATATCCTTATGAAAGACCAATATTTCACAAAGATATGTCATGTGTCTTGCATCTTGTGTTCCTTATAACCTCAAATTGAGTAGTCAAACGACTAGTTCAAGTGATATATATTCAAAATTTATCTTTTTTCGGATTTGGTTGATGTTTTTCACCGTTGAATGATAAATATTCAAATTTTATCGTCCATATTCGATTTGAAGCCTATAACAGTTTTTTAGCATGAATCGTGTTCAGAACTATGCTGCTATCTGAAAAAATGAGTTCAAGCACTATGCCTGGGAAAAGGAAAATTACTGTCTGATTCATTCATACTGTTTTCTAAATATGATAGATTCAGGAGGACTAATCACGAATAATCCAGTCCCGTAAGAAAGTAATGGTACCAGGAACTGTAACATTTTTTTAATTTTTCTGAAAAGATTTGTAAAGGCTTCGTATCCCATAATTTGTTTACCCCCTGAAAAAGTTTTATGGGCTTGCATATAGTATTCAATCTCATTGAAAACTGACAAAAAAATATCGAGTCGGAAAAACAAACAGAAGTGATGAATCGAAACAAGAACATATAGTACACAGTTGAGAAACCCTGCGTCACCCACCACATAAATCTGGAAACGAAAACATACCTGGGGTACACCGTACCCCATTTTCAATTTCATTTCAATTCTTTGCCTTCTTTTTAATTTCCAACTTCCAATGGTTCGTTAGGTGGTCGTATTAGCAGATATCGAATAGTTTCGTTACAATAGATTATTTATTCATTGATAGAAAAACAGAAATCTAGCTCGTATTTTAGCTAACAAAAATATCAGATCACCGAAACAACAGAATAAAACAGTGAGGCTTATAACTATCGTTTTCATCAACGAACATACACTATAACTACGTGGTACCAGAAACATGAAACTTGGTACCAGGAAAACAATAAACAAACGAATCGAAAGTCTACGTGGGGTGTGGTATACCCGAGAGCCCCTCTTACAGGTCCAAACCAAAGAACAGTTGATTCCATACTACCAAGCATTTCAGCATTTCATGTGTTTTAGGAAGCTATAGGCAACTAACACTATCTGTATTCACAAATACAAACGTACAAAACAAGAAGCTCACTTTAACTATTATAAGGAATTGCGAAATGTAACTAAGCGAGCCATCATAAGAGAAAAAAAGCGTATCTGCAGTTCAAAGTCAGTCAGAACGAAAACAATCGTGCATTCTGGAAAGAAATGAAAAGCCTGAACATCAACTCAAAAAATTCAGCTAAAATCTCACCTGCACATCTGAGAATTCCTTCTGATATCAACGATTACTTTGTGAATTCATCTAAAAGTGATATGTCTCCTGATCCCGATACTCTGAATTTTTATTTAAATAACACTAAACACGGCGTTGAAAATTTCACTTTTCCAACCACTTCGGATCTAGAAATTTATAAGGTACTTCTGTTGATCAAATCCAAAGCCTACGGTGTCGATAAAATCAACTCGGTCATGCTTTTGAACTGTTGTCCTGTAATTCTCCCAGTTGTCTCCCACATCTTCAATTTCTGCATCACTGGCAATGTTTTTCCTCAAATTTGGAAAAATTCTTTCATTATCCCCCTACCTAAAATAGCTAATCCCACTGACCTCAAATCCCTTCGTCCCATAAGCATACTCTGCTCGCTATCGAAGATGTTCGAAAAAATTATTTTTGGGCAGCTAAAATCTCATTTAGATTCAGACAATATTATTCCAAAGTGTCAGTCGGGATTTAGAGCCCAGCACAGTAGTGTCACTACACTCTTGAAAATCACCGACGACATCTTCAGTGCAATTGACAAAAAAAAACTTACAGCTCTAGTTATGCTGGATTATACCAAGGCCTACGATCGAATTAAACACGAGTTAGTGCTAGCTATCCTGCACTACATTGGTTTTACAGATCATTCAGTTGATTTACTCCGGGCCTATTTATTCAACCGTATGCAAGCTGTATTATTGGAGGGAGACTGTTCCGACTTCTTGAAAATAGACAATGGAGTGCCTCAAGGGTCTATATTGGGTCCTATTTTGTTTATTACTCATACACATGAACTTCAAAACTGTATCAAGTTCAGCAATTGTCACCAATATGCAGATGATACCCAGATATACATTTCATTTTTCGAAACAGACCTCCCTCTAGCCAACCTTCAGTCGAATACAGATTTAGAATCAATTGTTTCCATATCATCCAAATTCTGTCTTTCCATCAATCCATCTAAATCTGCTGTGCTGCTATTTGGTGGAAAAGATTCACGTAATCGATGTATAAAACTTGTTGTCAATTAAAATTGGAGCAGACACCGTTGGGGTAGTGAACAGTTCGAAAAATCTTGGATGCATCCTAGACTCTTCACTCAACTTTCATGATCACATCAATCTTGTCATTCGTCGCGCATTTTGTAACTTGAAGTTGGTATATTCGAATAGGAAAATACTAGATAAAAAGAGTAAAATAATTTTGTGCGAGTCATTAGTTCTCTCCCACCTGAACTACGCAGATATAATCTATAGTCCTGCCATAACTAAAAGAGATTTGAGTCGCCTTCAAATGGTTCAAAATTCATGTGTGCGTTTAATACACGAGAGGCAGATACTTCACAGTTGCTTATCATTTCATCGTATAATACAAACGAAGAATCCACCGTATCTTCATGAAAAAATTACCTTTAGAACTGATGTTCATCACTTGAATGTTCGTTTCAAGTATAGACTTACACCACCATTGTACACAACGAGTCAGTTCCGATCGTCATTTTCTTATAACATAGCCAGGCTTTATAACAGGATTCCGAATGATTTGAAGAATTTGTCCATCTCTAGTTTCAAAAAGGAACTGAAAAAAATCCATCTATCAGAAGAGTTTTTGGTTTAGTCCAATAATTCATTTATTTATTCGATTTCTTTTTTCTCTGCATTCGAATTTAATGAACTTAGTATGTCTTTATCAATTTAATTTTTTTTTGTATAATTTGAATTCGAACTTGTCACACATTGCCTTCATTTGTTAGTCTATTTGCATTCAATGGTTGAGTGGAAGACAGCACCTGTTCCATACCTTAACTGGTTGGAACCGGAGCTAACTCTGCCATTTGGTAGGTAGTTCTCTCTAGTATTTACTGTATCTTTTCTGTATAATCCACTATCTACCAATAAAAGCGTTTATTATTATTATTAATAATAAAAGAAATACTAACATTTCAAAACATCTGGGTTATGTCACGTTAAGAACGGATCACCAAAATATCGTTGTGAATAAAAAAATGTGAATAATTTATTGAAATTAATCAAATAGAGCAAAAATAAAATGAAAAATGACGACACAAATGGAATCGAAATCAAATGACACACTGAGGCCGGTTTTTTTTCAACACTGATCACTGAACATTGGATCATGATCACACTATCATGATTCGTTTGTTCACTGTTGACGATTGGTAAAAACGTTGTTAGAGAGACGAATCACAGGATAAGAATTTGTATAAAACAACATGATTACCGGACGAAACTTGTTAGGTTCATCTGATCAGTGAAAAAATCGGCCTCAACATGTTACTCATGACGTTTTTATTGCTGATATTTGGAATCGTCACCTGCTGAAAGAATTGACAGGGTATAATGTTTCAGTGCTGAACAGAAATGGCATCTAAAAATTTTTATTTTCATTTTGATGTATTTTGGTTCTTGAAATAACCAATAATCCCACCGAATCGCTTTTTGAGCAATGCTAGAAAAAAATTGACAATCGATAATTTTTCAGTTGATAGGGTAGTATTGGGTAGGGTATTGAATTCTCCTAAAAGCATCGTATGTGCATAATCGCCTAATTCGATAATACTCGAGCGAATAAGATTGAAGATAATAATCACAGGTTGTCGGGCTCGCTCCTTGTCGGGAGAGGTCAAAACTAATGTGATAACTCCCATAATCCACCCCAAGCCTGGCATGTGGTGCTGAAATTCGTTATTAGGGGTCTTATATCTCCAGGGGCCGGTGCGTACAATAAAACTCACCATACACCACTACACACTATGTTGAGAATGATTACTGTAACACCGTAAATGAAGTATAATTATTGCGTGGTGGGTGCTGAAAAAAGTGTTCGCAAGAAGGATTTGGAAAAATTGATAATATTTTAGAAGGTTCGCCTATACTTTCCATTATTTTGTATACTGTGAGATTCACCCACTAACATACATATTATAATTGAAGAAAGATATGGAGGGATTAGGTACGTTCGGGTTCTGGTACAATATCACCGATTTGTTCATTCGTTTAGAACTACTGAACAACTTAGAGAAAATGGTGAAGAATTGCAGAGGAGTTGGAAAATAAGTGGAAATACTAGTATCGCCAGGTTTGCTTGAAGCCATATTGAAAAAAATTCCAAACAGGAGTAAATCAATTTATCAATCATCAACAAATATTTTGATCGATCAAATGCTGCTGGTAAAAACTCTGTGCGTGCTTTATTTGTACCAACAAAAACCTGTATCGCGTTCTGACTACAGTCATTACTTATTTGGGTTACATCACTTTGTATGCATGTATTCGCAATTCGAAGAATGTCGATCTGAATGTTAATCTCACTAATCCAGGCCAGCGACAGACCTCAATCAACGAAATCATATACAATTTGTCGCCGGCACATCACAAACACTACAATAAAGCAATATCGCACATTTCACAAAGGCATTGTTGGGTTTGCATATCGCCGCTCTCTGTGGAGATGCGATTAGCTTGCATTTCATTCCGCCAATCCCTGTCAACTATTATCACTTTCTGATTTGTCATTCCCGCATTCCCTACGCGTACGTTCCCCAAATTGGTGCATTTTCGCATTCCTGCTATCCCACATTCGAACAGACTGTGCACGCCAAGTTCTTTTTTATTTAACCTCCTTGTGATCGAGATTTTTTGGAACTATACCCATTGTAGATTAATACGTTCTGAAGAAGTTCAAGAAATGCAGCCAAGTATCACTACTTTTATTCGGGTTGGAAGGCCGTCGTGTTTTGGAATTTCTTCCTGACGTTTCGCTGGCTCGAGTGGCTAGCTTCTTCAGAGGCTCATTCATCTTGAAATTCACTCCGATGACTGGAGATTTTTTCTTCGCAAGTTGTATTTATGCCGATTTAGTGGATCTCTTTTGTCTTTAGCCGATCTGAGGCTCTGTTGAATCTTCTTTGTGGGTTTAAATACAGTTTTTATGTTGTATTTGCCCAGAATTGGAAAACTCCTGGGTAATTATGCACCGAAAACTACCTGAATCGGCATAAATACAACTTGCGAAGAAAAAATCTCCAGTCATCGGAGTGAATTTCAAGACGAATGAGCCTCTGAAGAAGCTAGCCACTCGAGCCAGCGAAACGTCAGGAAGAAATTCCAAAACACGACGGCCTTCCAACCCGAATAAAAGTAGTGATACTGAAAACCTCGGCCGCGAAAGCCTTAACTATTTTGTCAATGCAGCTAAGATCGAGAATTGCAGCTGAAAACCAGTGGTAAAATAAACTGACTGAAAAGTAAGAAGATTCTCTCAAATCTTTCAGTTTACATGCGATATAAAGCTTATTTTGAAAAAGACTCCTACAGAGAGACTTTCGACAGGTCTCCAGACTCTCAACATGCAGTTGAGAAGACTGCCCTTTCGATACGTACCTGTATATGTCCTTGTTCAACTGTTTTGCTTGTGATACTTTGTATTATTATATATTTGACTTGTGGCTTTCAATTTCATTACTCCTTTAGATGAGAAAAGTGTAATATGAGTTTTCTTATACAATATATGTTGTCTACAAGAAATAAAGTTATTGGATTTGATAACAGTGGTATCTCTAAAGGTAAATCGATCGATATATCTGTAGAAAAAAGATGAACTGTTCTAGAGAAGTTGTCTCGGAAAATTAACTTTTCTTCAAATCGTCAACAATTCGTTGGGATGTCATAGTTCAATACTGTAATAGTTTATTTGCAATGTTGCCACCCTCATTGTAACTGTTAACAACTGCAAATACTGATGTTGATTTTTGAAGAAGGGTGAATTTTTTGAAACAATAACGGATTTTTCCGCTCAAAAATGTTGCAAACAAGTTATTAAAGGCATGTGTGGTGTTATGATCGAAAGAAAAGCAAATTTTGTGTGTTACAAACAACAGAAATTCGACGTGGAAAATGGTGGAATTTTACAAAAAAATGGACCTGTATCTCCGAAAATAGACCACCAAAAATTTCCCGTGCCGTTTTATGACTAAAATCAATCAGTAGAGGTTGAAATTCTTCTACTATCAAATTATGTAGTTTTTTTTATATGCAGATTCACAGGAAAGGGAAACCCTGTAATGTTCGAAGAACACCGCGTGAATCAAGGGACAGGAGATACGAATTAATATTTTTGAAGTTTGTGAGCCTCAGGAGAAACCTCTTTCGGCAAGGAGTTCCAAAGCTCAGCTCTTCTATTGGAAAAAGATCCCTGAGCAAGAGAGGTTCGACAGGTCTCCAAATTCACAACAAAGGGGTGGGAGTTCTGTACTCGTCGAGTCATCCGTGTATATATTGCAAAGGGTGAAACGATTGATAACAATTCAGAAGAGTACCGACCGTAAAAACATCTATAGAAGAGAGACAAGTCTCCGACCTTTCTACGATGTTCCAATGAAGTGAGCGAGTCTGCGAGCGAAGAATCACCAACAAGATGGATTGCCTTTTTTTGAATAGAATCGAGAAGCCTTAAAGAATGTTTTGGTGCCGGACTCCACACATGAGAACTATATTCCAAGACAGGTCGTATCTGGGCCTTGTAGATCATTAGAAGCTGACGAGAAGTGAAGTATTTCTTCGCACGAAATAGAAATCCAAGTCTCTAGGAAGCACCTTTAGCGATCGATCTCACATGGTTTTCCCATGAAAGATTTCCACTGATTGTAATTCCTAACATCGAGATACTTGACTTAGTAGGAATAGTTTCTCCTGACATCTGAATACTAGATGATGATAGATCGTCTTTCATTGAGAAGAGACATGCCTAGGTTTTCGTAACATTAAATTCCACCAAGTTCATGTCACCCCATTCTATTATTTTTACCAAGTCGTTAATTTTATTGACGTGAATGTTTCTTTGAATTTTTGTTTCTTGAGCTGATATGGGGACTCTGGAAGAGAAACCGGTATAAAGAGTACTGTCGTCCGCAAAACTATGTATTGAACAAGATGTTCTCTCGAGCAAATCATTGATATGAAGCAGAAACTGAAATCTGTGAAACACCTGCATTTATTGGGAGAATACCAGATGATACTCCATCAACAACCACATACAGTGACCTATTAGACAAGAAACTCTTCAACAAAGCACACAACTGAGGAGGCAAACCATAAGACGGCAGTTTAGAAAGGAGACCTCGATGCCAAACTCGATCAAACGTTTTTGGAATATCGAGTGCAACAGCTATCGTTTCTCCAAACTTCTCGATTGAATGCTGCCAAATATAAGAAATATAAGCCAATAAGTCACTGGTTGATCTTTGATGGTGAAATCCGTATTTTTGATCATTAATTATCCCTGATTTTTCTAGATATATTATTATTTTAAACTATATACAGTGGCTTTCTTCAGAATCCCTCTTCAATTTTTAAACGGGTCAACTCAAAAAATTGAAATGGAATAATGAAACTGATGCATGGTTACTATATTTCGGATTGAAATTGACAGATGATTGTGCGTCATTGTAAAAAAAATTGAATGGAAAGGGGGTTAACGTTAACGTTGGGTCTTACACCACCTAACGATTCTATGTAAGCCCCCTCAATCTGATGAATCGTGTTTAGAGTTTTTAACAAAACAATATCGAATCAGTAATCTCACCAGGGATTTTATTCATCTTGGTTCGAACAAAGTCTACTCTATTCTATGTGATCTATGAATATTTGCAAGATATTTGATTCCCTCAAGTTTGAAGAAAAAGTGTTTTGTGTGGCTTGCCCCAAATGTGTTCCTCCTTCATGCTTTCAAATACTTTTCCAGGCGGAAAGTGGTAAATCAAATGACATTTTAGAACATTGTTCACTTTTCTTACAGATTTCCTCAGTCTACTGTATACACTCATGATTTAGGAGACAACTTTTTCCTCTTTAGTTAAAGTATAAAATACCATGTTCGATTCAGTTCGATGTAGTTCAAGTTTTGTTTTGAAGATTTCGATCGGGACAAATGCTTTTCCTACATCACCATGTGAATAAGAAGTGGAGCCAATGTCCTCAAGTATAACTTTTCTTACGAAATCCACAAATTAAAAACTTTCCGTCTCACCAATCGGGGACACACTGTATTCGAATAATCAATACATAGCGGCTGAAACAGTCCTATCCAATATTTCCCATTTCGCCATTTCCGTCTATAGACTTTCAAAACGAAAAGAAACATATGATATAGAGTTGATATTTGGCATGTCGTAAGCTACTTGCAAACCCAATAATCCTAACAGAATTTGTGTTACATGGAGTTATCTCGTTTCTGAGCAAATTCACTTTGAAAGTTTCCAACTTTGACCTGCGGTCACTTCTTCATCTAATCTCCCAAGACATTTTCCGACGAGAAATAACTTTCTGGCGGAAATATTTCTCGGATCGATTGGGAATTCGATTGGCAGGAATGAGTGCAATGCTCATAAAATGATAAATACAGGACGTCGCGATGGAATCGCAATATTATTGAAAACTATGTATCTATAGCTCATCCAATTCTTCCTAGCAGAAGCTTAGCTCCTCCTTCAGTTGCACAGTGGTAGTAACAACAACTAAAACAAAAACACCAACTAATAACAAATGATTAACCAATGTAGAACACATAAAATATATCATTTCGTCCCGAACTCTTTACAACAAATGAACATACTCATCCTATCAACTTTGTGAAGGAAAGCAATGTATCATTTATAAATAGCAAGCATACATATGTGACATTTAATGAAGCCAAATGCTAGAAATGAATCACGAATACTGGTTTTAGTTCCGAAAAGCAGTCTTTGGAAACCGAAAATGTGGTATATATCATTGATTCTTCTACAACTTTGATACTGAAAAACATTTCACATCCACAATGCAACCCAGTGAGTCTACAAACACCAACAACTTTCCAGACACCGGAAATAAATGAAAAAAAATCAAATAATTGATCAGTTATCACATGAATGAACATAATCATAAGGAATTATATCGACCTCAACAGCAGAAATATACATCAATTTGGCACTGGAATATTTCATCAAAATGACTGTAGCTATATATATTTTATCCACAATAAATGCGAAAAATGCATATTTCTCATCCTTTTCAGATTGGAAAATGAATAATTGTCCAACTAAAAGAAGTTCACAATCACAGCCTTCGATTGGCCTTTTTTGAACCTCCTAGTCTTCTTTATTTGAATCAACATTCTGAAGTTAAGATCTTTTGAAAGTGTGATATCACACATTTTTATTGCACTGAAAGAATAGATATATCAGCAGAAAGTATTTGGTAACTTCTTGATGTCACTTCCTCCATAGAACTTTTATATTCTCTTACATCCCCTGTACAAAAATAGGTATTATTCTGAAAGTTTCTCAGTTTCTCATTCAAAAACACATTGATTAGCTACGCCTTCACACCTTGTTCTAGAAATCGAAACATTACCGGTTCATCAGCCATTTTGGTATGCACAGAATCTTTTCAATTTCAATCGTGTTTTGTACCTAGTATACGGTACTCATGAGTAGACATTTTCCGTTTACTCACACCTTTCACTGTTGAATATGAATCTAACATTGCTCATTTGTAGCAATCATCGTGCAAATATAACCAACATGTGATTAGCATATAGAATAAGTTCAATCAAACCAAGCCAAATGTAAAAAACTTTCAACCTATACGTGCAAACGTATGCCACATTTATATCTTTCAATAATAACAATAACAATAATGAAATTTCAATTGGAGTTCGATGTAGGCACATTTTTGGCCTATTCAGGATCCCTTCTGAGAACACAAAATCAATCGAAATTTATATTACAAATAGTTATTTTTTGTACATTGTGATATAGTTTTTAGAATCATTGTGATCAAAATAATAAACAGACCTCAGAGGAAGTTTGATTTCTCCCTCGAGAAATTGTTCACCTCAGCATACGATCTCGGTGCCACATCAACATCTTCAGCTATAAGGAACACTTTGGAATTGATTCAATACCATTTTTTAAAGTTAGGCATGCAACAATTCCAAAAGGAAGTCATAATTGCACGGGATATGAAATTTTTGAACAAGGAAATAAACGCTTTTTGCAATCCCAACCACATGAAAATATCATTTAAAGGGATGGATACTACAGGTAGATGGCACTGGTGTTTTCGTTTTCAAGTCGTGTCTCTTCTTTAATTTTTCTTGGGGACTTCGTAGTATGAATATCCCATAATTTCTTGGTTACCTATACAAAATTCCAAAAGACGACAATCAATTCAGGAAGAGAAGTGGAATTTTTTATCAATATCGTAGGAAATCCATCTTCATTATTTTAATGCCCAAACTTTAATTTCCTGTATAAACTTCTACTGTCAACTCTATTTTGAAGCTTCATTAGCTTTCTTTGATATTTCAATCAAACTGACACACAGAAATCTGCACCCATTTTACCGGTCAGTGAAGGAAACGGAAATCGTCATTATAAGGAAGATGGCGTAGCAAAAACGCTTCAAACCCTTTTTACACAAGCATTGACTAACTGTCAAACTAACGAATGTATATCTTCACCATTCTTCACCATAGACAATACAACTAATCGACTGGCCCTATGAGAGAGAGGACTGTGGAATGAGCAAGATAGAATACTTCAACTATAACCTCGAAACGAATATTCCTTACTCAATGTAGCAGATAAAGAGAGGTTGAGAAGGATAGAGTGATTCAAGTATATAATTATCATTCTATCCTTCACAATATCACTTCAATGTGCATATCCTTTCTCTTTCTAATGTATTCCGCAACGTGTTATATGGAAAACTGTCATAAGGGCCAGTCCATTAGTTGTAATGGCTGCGTCTAACCGAATTAAGCGGTTAAAGCCGCTTTACAAAATTTGACATTTCACCATGAAAAACTATTAAATTTTGTGCAGCGGCTTTGAGCGCTGTGAGCTGTTAGACGCGGCCAATGCCTATGTTCTTCACCTACTTTCTCTACCCTTCAGAGAAAATAACTTTGTCTTGCATTCTAAAGTAGAAGGAAATATTGACATCATAGGAAGGAAGGTGTCCTGAAATCGCTTCAAAAATAGTGAAATGTATGTATAGTTCCAATTTATTGAAATTTAGGGTCGTCTGACGGCGTTGACAAAGGATGATGTGATTTCTAACATAATTCCGAAGATAATGTAGTATTAAAACTACTGGAGAAACTTTTTGGATGAGTTTTTATTAAGTTGAAAACTCAAAAGTGACAACCTAACAATAATATCCCTGACAACCCCTTCGCACACATTCTATAGGGTCTCAAATGGAAAATGCTTTCAAGAGGAATGTTGTAGGGCACTACATTACTCCCCCCTACAAACAAACAAAAATATTATCAGATTTGAAAATGGACTCTTCTTCCATATCTAGTAACATAGGTAGTTGACTTAGGTCTTTCATTCTTGTTTCCTGAACACGTCTTTTTCAGTATTCCTCGTGGTATTGTCGGAACATCTAGATGTACGGGAGATTTTTCATTGGTTGATTCGATGAAAGCTGGTTTCAACCTATCAATTGAAATATTTTTATTTTTCCCGTTTACTAAAATTGTGAAATATTTTTCAGTTCTTTCCAAAACTTTGTATGGTCCAGAATAAGGTGTTTGGAGTGGTTTTCGAACGCCATCTGATCTGATAAAAACATGTGAAGTATTACGTAATTCTTTATGAATGAAAACTTTTTATCTCCATGATGATTTGACTGTTCGCCAATTTTTGTTTTTCTCATTGATTCCTGCAAAATTCTCAGGAATTCTTGATGTGACAAATTCTTATTTGACTTTTCAATAACAATATCTCCAGGTACGCGTAAAGTGGAACCATATAATATTTCAGCGGTGCTTAATCCAGCTAGATCTTCTTTTGGAGTAACTCTGAGTCCGTACAATACAGTGGATATATTTTCAGACCATTTTTCACCAGGATGACATTTCAATGCCGATTTCATTGTTCTGTGGAATCTCTCTATCATTCCATTTGGGCATGGATGATAAGGTGTAGTACGTATATGTTGGAAACCCATTATTTTTGAAAATTCTTTAAATAAAGCGCTCTCTAATTGTCTTCTTTGATCAGTAGTCACCTTGGAAGGTATCCCAAAACGAGTAATCCAACCATCATAAAAAGATTTGGCAACAGTTTCAGCCGTTATATCCCTAATTGGAAAGGCTTCAACCCATCTTGAATAATTATCGATGCAAGTAAAACAGTAAGAAAATCCATTAGATGGGGGTAGTGGTCCAACTAGATCAATATTTATATGATCAAACCTTGTATTGGGTATTGCAAAGTGTCCTGTTGGACTAAAAGTGTGTTGGGTTATTTTGGATTTTTGGCATGGTACACAACATTGAACCCATTTTTCAATTTGTTTGTTCATATTTTGCCATACAAATTTGTTTTTCATCAATCTTAACCAGGCCTTGACACCCGGATGTGATAATGCTTTCAAGAGGAATGTTGTAGGGCACTACAATAATATAAAAAACAGAGCTTTATAGTATAACGAAATTGAGTTACCATTTCATACATCTTTGCTACCTGGTATCTAAGTAACTATCATTCGAACTTCATAGTCACTGATGGTTCTCAGCTGTGTCAAGAACATAAACAGAGCAACTTTCAGCTTTAAAAAAAAATAAAGAAGGTCTGGCGGCCGCGGGCTCTTGCTCCATTTGTGATTTTCCAGATTCTCTGATCTCTCTCGAAGTCTACGACTAGAATGAACCAGTTTTTGCACCAAACATAGTTCTTTAAAGTTTTGCATTATGAACACAAAGATAAAAAAAATAAACTAATGAATCTTCCATTCAGAATATCTGCTCCACATAAATAAGGCCTGTTTCAGAGTTTTTCCTGATGGAATTCAACATGAACTGGTAAAAAATTCAAAGAAGCAAACGAGATAATGCGTTTCTGCGTGCTTTCATCATCCAAAGAGGCCGGCAACGGAAAACTTTTCAGAAAGGCAAAATCCGCAACCGTCTCTACCGCATCAAAACTTTAATTTCAGTTACGCGTAATACAATTACTGCCATGCTGAGGATATATTAATTAAAATCTCATGTTTAATGCAGAGAAATTGTATATTTAATCTTGTAATCTGCTCAGCTCTCCGCGAATTAAAACCGCTGGCAAACATCGCTTTTTCAAACTCATCAAACATTCAGCTCGTTATTGATTTAATACAAAGTAGAAGATTAGCAAAGAGCTGAAAATTAACGTATTATTCATTGTGATCTACTGCTCCGAGAAGATTTTTTATTTCCATCTCTACAAATATACACATTTTCACTGCGACACGTATTTTGCTATACAGTAGCTTTATCAAGCAGGAAACTGTAATATTTTTGTGAATATGGATTTCCATCAACCCTATAAGTGCTCGTATATTGTTTGGCGGATATACCTACACGCCTTACTATAGGTCACAATGTTGTGTTGTGAGGTGTCGGTACTTCTGAGTGGTATTACTTTGAACTTCCATTGCCTGTACAGGGTGGCCCAGCGAAAACTAAACAAGGCCGATATTTCATATTTATTGTTCGCAGAAAAAAAAACGCTCGGAACCGTCGATTTTTATTGAAAGGGGGACATCTTTTGAGAATATTATCAACTTTGGCACTTAAAGCCTCTCGGAGGAGTAAGGTCCAACCCTCAAATCTTTAGTGGGATTAGGATGCATGTGATTCCGCATTCTGAAAGTCATCGAATTCTCTCTCCGACACTTTTTAGTTTTTTAAATTCGATGCAGTGGTTCTCGAGAACACAATTTTCTAACAATCATCAGCTGAGAATCTGAAGTTACGCTTGTTTCACTTTCATCAGTATTTATCATCATATAGGTGGTACGGGTTTTATAGTAGTTTTCACAATAAATGGTATTGACTGAAGGATTATAATGAAACCAATTAGACCCTTAAGTTGTAAAATCTGAGATGCACATCATAAATGTAAAAGGACCGGATTCAGGTGATTTTGTTCCTCAGAAAGGGATTGTAGAGGATTACAGCTTACACTTCTTGTTCATTTTAGTCTTTGTATTTCATTGGAAGTGTTCACTTGTGTTACGGCGTGCAATAATTTTATAACATTTATTTGTTATTACAGACATAAATAGCATATATTTTATACCCCAACGTACAGAATAGGCAGTATGTGGCGTCCGTGGATAAAAAGTAATAGTGCTTCTTCCAGTGGTTCGTTAAAGAAGAATCACTTATCTTGTGACGCGAAAATCATTATAAAAAATGTGTAGTTCCTTACTTCAGCAAGGATATAACGCGGGTGCTGCAGCAAAAGTAACCAGTAATTTGACGAAGGTGCCTCTTACTTCAGTTAGACGAATTATTGAAAATTCCATGGAATCAAGAAAAATGCGAAAAGATTCCGGTGTCACAAAAGTCTAGACGACTGGGAAAAAGATTTGATAAGGCAAAAAATCTACACTATGTACGATGAGCAGCGTGTCCCTACAATCAAAAGTCCGAAACAGTGGCTCATCAATGACGAAACTCACATCAACTGTGGCCTCACTACTCTTTGGTGAGCTCTGTCTGCAATGGGCTTTAAATATCGCAAAATTGACAAGAGACAAGTAATAATGGAATCCACACGTTTGATAAACTGGCGTTCTGAATATATAACGTCAATAAGAAAATACCGGTCTGAAAATCGGCCAATACTCTACCTCGACGAGACGTGGTTTGACACACATGACACCCCTTCCAAAGGATGGTCTGATTCCTCTGATAAGTGTAAAACAAAAGCACCATCACATAAAGGGAAGAGAATCACAATATTACACGCAGGATCAGAAAATGGTTGGATCCCAAACGCTAAGTGGCTTTCTGCCAAAAATATTAAGGACTCTTGTGTTGATTATCACGAAGATACGACAGCAGAGCTTTTTGAAGATTAGTTTAAAAATTGTCTGTTACCCAACATTCCGCCAAACAGCGTTATAGTAATGGACAACGCAAGCTATCATAGTCGACAATTGCAAAAAATTCCTGGCTCAAAGAATACGGAATTGGAGATTCAAAACTTCATGGCTGCAAATGACATATATTTTGAGGAAAATTACACAAAAAAAAAAGAACTTTAACAAGTGCTACAGTCATTTTCTTTGAAAACGTATGTTTGTGATACAATTGCAGAAGAATTGGGACACACAGTGTTACGACTACCTCCCTACTACTGCGTGTTCAATCCCATAGAGCTTATGTGGCACCAACTTAAATCGAGCGTGCGCGGAAAAAATACTTCTCCGACTTTAAGTGGTAGTGTGGTAGAATTAATTAGGAACTGTATGAATGACATTCCTACCGAGAGTTGGAAAAGTTCTGTTAGTCATGTTATTAATGTTGAAAACTCGTACCTTTCTGTAAAATCAATTGCGCCAATTATAACTAAATATAGAATAGAATTGTAACATTCTAATAAATTACTTGTATATCTCCTACATTACGCAAATTCAAATTTCTAAAGTTCGACCCTGTAGCACATTTGCATCTTTTACCAGGTGATTTTCTTCACAATGGGGTTAAATCGGTTAGTTTATTGCAGTTAATAAGCCAATACCATTTACTGTGAAAAATACTATATCTAAGACCAGGACCAATGTACTTGGAATTATTAGAAGATACTGTCGATCCCGTGTTGACAGAAATTACGTTGAAAACTCTTCAAATATTCAGGTCAGACAACTATATTGAAGTCGGGCAAATCTGAACAAGATAATTGAAATTGACTATTATCGTCAAAGAATGCAATTTCTAAAACTGAAATAATCCGAAATATAATATTGATATAAATTTAGAATATTGAAGGTAAAAGGGTCAAACAAAATTGAAAATAATGCCGTTGTGGTGGGATATTATCATAAGAATTCAAAAGTAAAACTTCTGTTTTTCTGTACATCAGGTCAGTTTATAGTACTGATACTGTCGTAAAAGATGACACAGCAGAAACGTTAGTTGAGAATATAAGTTGTATGAAAACAGGAAGTTTCATTTCTCAATTTTCATATGAAAAAATTGTTGAAACTAGCTCCATTTTGAGTGTAGGTACTCACAACGTTTCGATTACTGGAATCCGCAATCGTCTTCGGGTAATCACCACTCAGCAAGCAACATTGCCCACCACATTCAAACAAAAATGTGTATACTGCATGCCTACTCGATTCAGTTTCTTGAAAATTCGTACTTTGCGGGAAAAAATATTTTCGTTTTATAGAAACAGAAATATGCTTGAAGAGAAAACATAGCACCAACCAATTTAGTGTTGGGGTTACGTTACCACTGTTGCCGAAACAAAATTAACTCAAAAAAAGTCTTCGAAAAAGTTATCTTTGTAAAACATTAAGACTATACACATAATATGTCATTATAGTTAATGAATAAATGGTAATGAAATTGTAATCTCGGTACACCTGACTATTGGTAATGAGAATGCATTGAAGGAATTGATAATGACCATATCTTCTTTCCCAATTATCAAGAACGGTTAGCACATTTTACCGATAGAATAAATGAAATAGGATAATTGTTGAATGAGACGTTGGACTAGCAACCAGCATACAAGACTCACCATTTTGACAACAGTAAGATATTACAACAGATACCATAAGTGATCAAGGAAGCAAGAAAACGTATTATGGTTGGAGAAATGTAGCACAAGCATTCTATCTCGCTTTCAAATGTAATTCTAGAAATATCATGCTATTTTTCAGCATCATTCAATTTTTTGGGCCTTATTTTGGAAAATAGTAATTGAATATAAGTAATTCAGATCTAGAAATATTCATGGATAATATAAATGACGTAGTATGGGATACCCAAGAAGAGAATCGGTATCGTACAATGGCAATTAGATACCACCCCCTATCTATATCAATGAAGACTCATATAGGAACTATTTCAAAGAATTGGTAGTAATGCCTGTAATACCGCTTCAGATACTTCCGCTGGTTGCTATTCAGATACTCTATTAGACCATTTTCACCAATGAAGTTAAAAAGAAAAAAACACGAGGTGTTTTGCCCCACAGAAAAGTTTTTTACAGACACTGCATGCATTTTCCTTTATTCTTAGTCTTTCAACAATTCAACAAAATTTTCTCCAGTTACCTATCGATTATTCTTTTAGCATACCTACAAACGAATGAATAGCACCACAACTATGATTTCTATGAATATAATTTTTTGCATCGAACAATAGAAATAATGATAGCTCTTCGTAACCGCTCGTTCAAGAATGAGAGGTATTGAGATATAATCGTATCATGAAAGAGCGCGTTTCTGACCTGCGACTTAATTGGCACGTGCTATTTTCAATTTTCCGGGGAGAGTCCAAACCCATGACGACATGAAAATAAAGCATGTGATGTAATATTGAGTTTATATTTCGAAACTTACATTATTGTTGATATATTTCATTACATTTCATTCATACTAACAAAACTGTTGAACTTTTGTATAACGAAACACGTGTCGCAGTTTTGTATACTGATAGCTAGTGAGAATCATACAGGTAGTATGATGAAAACGTAAATCAACGAAAAGAAAAACCTGGACAGATTTTGATCAAAATTGATGAAAATTCAATTGACGTTGAAAACACTCGAGTTTCGTGGTTGAGTGACAGCGAAAAAGCAAAAGAATCATGGTCGAGTTACCTGCGCATGGACAATTCGAATATAGTCGGCCAATTGAAATCAACGTTAAAATGTACTTATTGCGGGTACTGTTCCGTAACCTTCGACCCGTTTTGGGACCTGTCACTATCTATCCCACACAGAACCGATCAACTCAGATTATCTCACTGCTTGGATTATTTTACCAGAGAAGAGACGTTGGATGGAGATGAGCAGCCGACGTGTTCCAAGTGTAAGGAAAGGCGGAAGTGCACGAAGTCATTGTCAATATACAAGTTCCCCCGGGTTTTGGTGATCCATCTCAAACGTTTCTCTCCAACGGAATGGTTCAATGAAAAATTGAATATCATCATCGATTTCCCGTTGAAAAGTCTGGACATGAGCAACTACGCGGCAGCCAATGTCGTCCCTTGCCACTACAACCTCTACGCGATCTCCAACCATAGCGGCACTACGTACAGCGGCCACTACACGGCTTACTGCCGACATCGTTACTTGGGAACGTGGCACGAATACAATGATTCCCATGTGTCACCGATTACCTCGAAAGCTCTCGTAAGTGGCGAGGCGTACGTTCTGTTTTATGAACAGGAAGGAACTATTTGAGATTGTTTTATTTTTTTATTTTATTTCATTTTTCATTCATTCCTTTTTAATTTGTTATATATTCAATTTTTTTATATTCTACACAGTTATTTATATTGTAATATATATTAGAATACAATAAAATTTGTTAATAGGTAGTATTTTGTGATAAATATGGATTTCGACTGCAATCGCAGTCAATGTAGATTGATTGGTCCAATCGTAAGGAACCCGATAAAATGGTGATCTATTGACATGAAAATTAGGTACCGTCTCAAGATAAATCTCTGAAGGTAATCTCGAAAGTTTCGACTTTCGTGGACAATAGCTGGTAAATGGAAAAACCTGTTAATACCCATTTCATCACATCTTCATGATTCCTTTGGTAACAATCCTCACTTCTGGTAAAAGATAAAAATTGACTTTCTGGTTCTGTTCCTGCGATGGACAAACGTACCTTATGTTGTGTATACGAATTCAAATCGTAGGAGTTGAATACCAAACGACTTGAGAAAACTGTTAGTTTCTCGATTTTCCCACAGTTAAAATTCGTATTTGTTCACGAGGATAATATTAAATAAATCTCGTTGAATTTGGTACCTAGTTTGAGGGTTAATATGAATCGCTGGTTAATTTTGCAACGTTTTTCAGACACAAGCTACTCCTATCATCCAGCAATTCATGACGACACCTTCGTACGACGAAAACAAAGAAGGAACCGGACCACTTTTACTCTTCAACAACTGGAGGAACTTGAGAGCGCCTTCGCCCAAACTCATTATCCTGATGTTTTCACTAGGGAAGATTTGGCGATGAAAATCAATTTGACCGAAGCCAGGGTTCAAGTAAGTTCAAATTTACTAGTTCTCTGAATACAATTCGGATTTTTCAATTGATGTAGAAGAGTGGTTTTCAATTTGTAAAGTATTTCATCTTCGAGTGTATACCGCATATTTGATCATTAAAATGATATAAAAAATTATACAAATATAGAAACGTTGCCAGGACAGATCGAAAGGGGATTTTTTGTGTCCTTGTCGGGCTTTAATCATCTCAAGCCGATTCATGGGCCATCTATGATACGTTTTCGGTACCAATCGAATTGTTATAACATCATTGTATATAGACTACCTAGTAGGCTAACGCTAATGTATTTACCGTTTGATAGAAATATCATCGCTACAGCGATCTTTTTGACCGGCACGTGGAGTCGAGACAGGCCCGTATTGGAAAAATTGTAAGCAAATTAATTCAAAAAAGTTGACTAATAAACTATGAGTACTCTTCGCTTAAAATAGTGTGATCATATTCGTTACATTGAAGTGGAGTGTTAATTCATGAATATTTCTACAAATACGTATGAAAAAAATCTGCCCTGAATAATTCAGTGATTCAGACAAAACTAATAATATAATTGACGTTATCAAAAAAAAACACTTTATTGTGTGATTTCCACTAGACAGTTTGTCAAACCGCTACACGTGCTTTACTACACAATAGCTTTTTCAAGTCTACAGAAGCTATTCTATAGTGAAACACGTATAGCGGTTTGGCAAACTGTCTAATGGAAATCACACAATTGATTTTCAATGAAATTTTTATGTATTTTCACCAAGTCGGCTATTTAAGTAATAATTTAGAGTAAATAGATCCATATTATATGTAGTTGAATATTGGAATGTAAGTAATGCATAAAAAACAGTTTTATTTTTTATTGAGGTGGCGGTTACTTGAAGGAAACCATAGTTGTGAGACTATAAGGTGAAATACGATTAAATTTCCACATAATGTAATGTCTTCGCGACATGTTTCGATACACTGTATCTTTTTCAAGCGAATGTACTATGAACACTGTGTTTATTCAAATTAAATTTAATCGTGTTTTACCTTGAAGCGTCATAAACAACAGTTGTCAAAGACGTTATGGTGTAAGCGAACAGAAGTCCTGACAGATCAGTACATACCGAACACAAATGTTGTAGTTCAGTTTTTCAATCACATCTCGGATCAGGATTTTTGATCACGTGACCTGAGGTGTATCGAACAATTCTACCTGAGGTCATTTATTGTGAGCTCTGAGCAAATGGAGGTGATTTTTCTACTCTTTGGTAGATTACCATTCCAGGGGGTTGGGATGTCAAAGAAGTTTGTGTTCAGTTTTTTATTGTTTGAAGTACAGGCAGTTATTGGTAATATTACCATGGACGGAAGCTTTTAATGAAGAATTAACGTTGTTCTCTCGGAATTCAAACAACAAACTTGTAGTCGGCAAAAATTCTTACAGAAACTAGACCTTATGTAATAATTTTTTGTTACAAAAATCAAACCAATCACCCCCGTTCTCTCGGATATTTGAAACAAAAATAGATTTTGTGGAGTTTCACCTCTGTATAATACAACCTACATAATAAGGTTGATTCGCCATCAGAAGTTTTTTTTTCTCATTTTCGAAAGAACGGGGTGAAGGGTTGATTTTTTTTTCTCCACTGAAGCAGGTTTTTGGTCGAGTTTCACCTCTATTTAATTCGAAAATAACTCGGGGTTCATTTCCTGGCCTGCAATTTAGCTAGACCCGAAAATTGGTGTCAATCAATACTGTAGCTCTCTGATAAATAAAACCAAGTGAATAAACTTCATATAAATATCAACTATTCGTAAATTGTGAACAATAATGATATTAAACACATATAATCCAAGTGAAAGGTACGGTAAAGCTACAAAATAGCCGATGCCGGTCCTGTTACAATCCAGTCTGTCTGGTGTAACGAAAACAAGCGATTTTCAATCTTAATAAACGTCTGCATCCATTCGACGATGCTGCCAACTACATTTCGCCTCCATCGTCCTCCAATGATAAGTCTATAAGGTGAGCCTACTATGTAATCTAAATACAATGATAACATTTATTCCTTCTCAAACCTAATAAGCCACTTATAAACGATGAGATTGAAAACTTTGGTGACAACATTTGATTTTTTTCAAAGATCAATTACCCTCTAACCAAACATTTCTAGAAAAACTTACCAATTTTATCAACAATCTACAGGGGGAATTCATTTTTGCTGAAACAATAAATTACAAATAGTGGAATAGAAAGGTCAAATATTCAGCTTTCAAAGTTCGATAATGATTGAGCAGGAGGTAATCGAAAACCAATAATAGGGATAATGAAGTCTCGTCAAAAAATTGGGTCAAATAATCAAATAAAGTAAGGTATTCGAACCAAAAAAAAAATTGAAATGGATTTTGATCAAGAAGAAAGAAATTTTATGTTAAGAAATATGAATATAACAACAGAAGTTGAAAGCAAGTTTCAAGTTGACTATATTCACAACGTTTCGATCGCTGATATGCACCAGTGACTTTTTGTTTCAACTTAATTTTTGTCCATCTCATTAGTTCTTGCAACAAGTTTCAATAAAGATAATTACATAAACAATGGAAGTCCGAACCAATAACAATACCAGTCAGGGAAAAACTTTATTTTTCCTATAACACAAATCCTTTACTAAAATACCATTTTCTGCAGAATGATGGGTAAGCGTTGACAAATGAAAAAATAGACAATGAGTGATTTCCCACAAAACTCCACATCAAATGGGCTTTATTTGGGACTGCGATCAACAAAAGGGTTTTTTAGAAGTATGAAAGAAAAATAACGTCTGTATAAGTATATTTGTAGTTGTGAGAATAATGAATTCGATCCAAGGTGTAGACTATGATGAATATGAAAGTGCAAATAATTTTCAGAATCATGGTTACTTATGAAATTACTGGAAAACGATGGTGTTGAATTCTGGAATGCCCTATACACGAGATCTCTGGTTTTTCCGTTTGGGGACAATAGAGTCCTTCAAAAACTTTTTGTAGAGATCAGTGACCCTGATACTGTCAGTAACTCTACAAAAAGGTACAACTTCAACAGCAAAAGTTTCAGGATGAAAAAATAAACGGATTTTCAATGGCTGACAAGTGGTACTCACTCTATACACTGATCCTAAATAAAAGCAATTATTATTCTCCACCACTATCATAGATATTACAAGATAGAATACTCTCAGTATAACCTCTGAGCGCATTCCTTCTTCAATACAGCAGAGAGGTTATGAAGGATAGAGTAATTTGAGTATGAAATTTAAATTTATGTTCCTCACAATATATGTCCAATGTGCATTTTTCCTCTCTAATGTATTCTTCATCATGTCATGTGAAAAACTGTCATGATGGCCGGTCCATTTGTTGCAATGTTTATGACAACTATTGGCATTTTCCTGAGTTCATGTTTTTAATAACATATTGGATGGCTTCACTGTTTTTCGAATAAACTGGATGAGCACTAGCCATGAACAGTCCTTTCAATATGAGGCGCCGTTTGGGTCAAAAGTGTTTTTGCAAATATATGTAATTTCATGTCAATACATTTATTAACTTTAGCAATATTTTTATTTTGTGATCCGATATATTAATTTTCTACCGAACATAATATATTTACGTTTTGAGTGTCACAAATATATAAAAATGAGATTCCCATATATTTATAAATTCGATCTATTTCACGTCGTCAAGAGATGGCGCACTAGTGGTATTTTGTCACGGTCGAGTACATGGCAACATGGGGAAGTCGTTAGTACATAGAGTGGCTAATAGATGGCAGTGACTCAGGCAGTTGTCATATCAATGTTAATAATATAAGTAGCCTGTAGCAGAGTTCGTTTATTACAAATCGAGCCCTCCGATAAATAAAAAGGCTCTACAACTCCAGGGTTAGTCATGCCTTGAAGTATATTTTATTTGTCTTCAAGGTAATGGAATAACCCTCATGATAGCATGAGAAATTCAATAACTGCAAAGTTCATTGGTACCATAACATACATAAATAAATGTAATGGAAGATTGAAATTTCTGACAACATGGATTTCTGAAGATTGTAATGGGGACGATTATAGAAAGCTTTCAGGACAGTTCTTTCTCATGCACCCACATGTACTATTTTCGGAATAAATAAACTGTATTACCACAAGTATAAAACTAACGTTAGCTTTATACTTATGGTATTACCATTTCGAATTGTCTTAATTCTATTAGTACATGTACTGCATTGATTTCCCCATTCTCAGGAAATACCTTATGTGGCTAGCTTTCACATATTCTGATTGAATGGAACCACCATTATTTCAAAATCATCATGTTTACTGCATTGCTTTCTGATTGATTTTTGTTCAGGTGTTTGCCAATTATTCAACGAATACTTCAGTACCCTTAATGCATCGCCTTGAAAAAAACAGTTGAAAATCACTTCTCAAATTACATCCAGAAGTTTTCTGTACAATAATTTTCTTATTTTTGTATTAAGAGATTCATTCTCTCTGAAATAATTCGTGTACTTCCACATCTTGTGAGAGCAATCACAAATATTACAATTAAATAAATATCATTTCTTATTCTATTAGTTCATGCACATGTACCTATTTACTGTCTACATGGAGTATGATAATAAAATTTTACCTAGTATAAAAAAAATAAAGGTCAATTTTCACATAAAACATTTAGAACGCCACTTTTTTCTCAAATGTAGACTCGACCCTTGGTGACCAGCATGCCAATCTCCCCCTGGCCATATTTATTCATTTATACTTCAGTCGAATAAAACAAATCTCACACATCTTAATTATCAAGATGAATGTGAATACACACATTGTCATCTTGTATCCAGCAAATTTATTATTATCAGTCCATAATATCTTGATTTGAAGATTTCTTTCTGCCTTCCTACAAGCTGTTCCACTCCAGCAACCATTGCATCCTAATAACGTTTCAAAAAAACCTTGACTGTTATCACTCGAAACACCTTCAGATACCTTGAAACTTGTTCTTAGGTAGAGATATGTGGAATCCCTGTTGACTTCCATTCTGAACACTGAATGGTGATAAGTACATTAGTGTTGACAATTTTCAGTTCGTTTTCCCTTATCAAAACAACATATTTCATTCTCTTGTTTTACTTATCGACAGGCATTCATAATACATTTTTAAATACTCCAAGGATATAATGTAAAACGTGTTAATCTTTTCTGTGAAGCATTGGGAAACTTGGACTCCTTTCAAACACTTCCATAGTTACCCTTCTCATACCGCAGGAATCATGTTCATTTTACAAAATTAAATTTTTCCTAACTGGTTATAACATGAAAACCAATCATTCCAATTCCTCTAGCATCTGGCCCCAAGTAGGTACAACGGACTAGCAACAATGCAGCGTATCAATATTGATATGCTCATCATTGGAGAATGGAATGCCAGGCAAAGTCTGAATGTGAAAGTACCCATATCTTGAATCAACTTCTTCTTATACCTATAAACACATCATTGTAAAGAAAACATAAAAATTCAACCTACCTACCTACATTCTCATTCAACATGATCTTCATATGAATAATCTACATGGCGAATGTGGATAATCAAACCCGTGACCCAAACGGCGCCTCATATTTCAAAAAATGTGCAAATTTGAAGTTTGTTAAATTGAATGAACATGCTATGAAATATAAATAGCATAAAAATTTTAGGGTTGTTGCGCTTTCAGAAACTGAAACCGATAAATCTGCCAGTTTTTGATGGCGTTATTTCAATCCGATATCATATTATGTTCCGTTATCGGTTCTAATCAAATTATTATGACGTTAATTCGGTACCAAACCAGATTAGCCACGTCTAATTTCCGATGTACCTACCAATTATCAATTACCGAACAAATCTAATTACCCTCAGACGAAATCAAGGGAGTAAATTCGATTTCGAAGCTCCTTTCCAATTATCATTAGAATATCCGGTTACAGGGAACTACATAAAAGGCAGCCTAGTGCGTTTTCTCATGTCAATCGCGTGTCGCTTTACATCGCTGAGGGACACCCTGGACGCGCGTTCAAGGGTACGCACTCCACCCGAATTTATGGCGTCAGGGGTGGTGTTTGACTGGAATTTATCGGTTGACTGACTGGGACTTAACACCTCTATAAACTTGAATGTCATGTTGTTCGATGTTTACCGGGTTTGGTAGCTGCGAATGAATTGGGTATCAGCTGATAACTTTTATATAAACAGAGTCACGGTGATTTCAATAGTATTCTGTGCAACAAGTGCAGACGTTGCATTTCTGCTCGTGTTACAAAAATACCATACAACTCATTCTTAGCTTTATGGTGCCAAAGAAAAGAAAGTAGTCGATTTTAGCATTGAATATATTGACCATACAGTAGAGGTTTTTCTTGATTTGGATAGTTCTGCAAGCTATGGCAGAATCACATTTCCAGAAACAATTTTTTTGTATGCAGTTTAATATTTTTCTCTTGGAGTTGGAGGTAGTAAATTCATTGACAATATATTAACTTGTTCTCTCAGTTCTAACGGAGTATTTTAAATTTCAAAACTGTCGCTATCCATTTTAGTTCAATCTCATTTAAAAAATTAAGGTACAAAATTATTATACAAATATTTCATGCTTGACGTTCGTTGACATTCAAATGATTCGATAGATGTTGCTCAAGATGCCTGAAAACCCTGGTGTGTTTACTTATACTTGTAGAAGTTTGGGATAAAAGTGGCGAAATCTGGATTGCTTGATTTTTGGTGGATAATTGAGCTTTTGGAGGTTTCCGTACAATATGTACAGATGTCGCCAACGCGCTCTTGTCAGTCTTGTCTGAAGCTAAATTTGCACTAAGTGAAAATGTGTGAGATCGCAACCTCAAGGTTAATGGGTGGACAATGAGATACCAGTAACAACGTTTCGATATTCAAAAGCAATGAAATCAACGTTTCGATATTTAAAAGCAATGAAATTAACGTTTCGATATTTGAAAGCAATGAAATCAACAAATAAACACGATAAAAACATCGTACACATCACAATTTCAAAGTGACATGACAATATGACAATTAATTTGACACTTGTCATCAAATTTGAAAAATGGGAACATAACGCCCTCTACCGAAAAAATAGGGGAAACGTTCAAAAGCGTCGATTGTTTTTTTCACCACAAAAATCTAAACAAAATCTTATCAGTTGAATCACCAGGATTTCTAGGCATCTTAATGTTGCTCCGTTGTCTAGCAATGGATTGTGTGTATGTGGGTATTCCAATTTTGGCACAGAAATGTCACTTTGTGGTACACTAATGTCGAATTTTAATTGTTATAGAAAATATCCTTGTTTGCGAACGTACAACTATGCAGAAAAGCGTAGTTTGGTGTGTGGTTGTAGAAAAAATGTTTTTATCCACAATAATTCAAATATACTTGATTCTCACCTACTTTCTGGTTGGAAAGTGATTCAATAATCGCTCAGAAGACGAAGTAGGAAATGACTTTAGCGACATCTTTCGAAACTTTTCAACCTCTTCGTTTTTTATTTAAATCGTCTTCTACTTATCGGGATTCAAGTGTTCAGATCCTAGTACACACCAAACTCATTTTCTCCATCAAAATCCCAATCTTTTTCAATAGCTGAAGCCTCACTCAGTCAAAAAAAAAACTTTACCACATCATCAGCCATCTTTCTAGCACAGCATATGTTGCACTGTAGCTATCAGGGCCAGTACATTTTTATCGTTCAAAATGCCAGTGAGTAAACATTGCCTGTATGGAGCAATCCTCATGACACAACTGAGATTCGCGAAAGAGAGAGACAGAAATATACTTTATTGCCCAAGAAAAATTATCCCCAATTAACAAAATTTGTTGAAAAAGGATGATGAAAAGAACGAAAAAATGTAAAAGCACTATTACTGAGGAGCATAATTCGAACAAAAAAAGTTCACATGTCAGTTAGATAAAATATAAGAATATAAAATAAGATTCAACATATAGGCTCAACAGTTTTTTGAAAAAGTTGTAATTTTAGTCCTATAAAAAAGTGTGAAAACAGAACCATAATAACATTTTGTTCTGGGCCGAGACAAGCATGTTTCCCCTAGAAAAAACTATCCCTTGAGATCCTCAATGGGCATATAGATATTTCAAGGAACTTTATCACCAGATAAATCAAACACTTTCGAAATAGTCGATTTCGAGCTGATCTGCTCCGGTTTATGAAAAAAGACCATTACCCTGTTACGCCTTCATATGATTGATATTCCAAAATTTGGAATGAATATTGAAACTTGATCAAATCCAAACGAGATAACTTGTTGACGTATATATTTCTGAAGAATTATTCTTGACCTTCTCCTCGAAAAATCGATATAAAAGAAAAACAAAACTCCTGAAGACGAGTATTATCAATGAATGCTGGTGGTGGTTGTATACCATCCAGAGATAGTGAAAACGAACATGTCTTTTTCATTTGCCGAGAGATGAACGAACCTAGTGGAATAATACCGAACGAATTCGAAATACACTTCCTCTCCAGTGAATTCAACAAAGTTGAATATTTTGGACGGATATATGCCAGAAAATATATTCCGCTAGCTTATGCCACACCGGACATTTAATAAGATCCGACAGGAATCCAAGTGCTTCCCGTGATCGAACAACAGTAACAGCTCAACAAACAACGTGCGTACCACCTGCAGGCCGGTTTATGGAGCAACTACTCCGAAAACCGTCTACAGATACCACAGGGCAAAAATAGAAAATGTTAGTATCACATAATATTGCAATAAAACTCAATTATTATAAAAATAGTAACTATCATCAGACGAACGCATAAAAATGAACAAGTTGAAGAAAACATTACTTCAAAATTACAGAAATCTCTTATTAATTCTCAATCACACTTCTCATCCGGCGGCGCATAAAAAAAAATTCGAATCTACGAAAAGTAGCTCCTGCTTCCCACTGACTTTTCATATAGCAGGATCACACGTGAAATAATCAGACCTCAGAATTATAAATACTCTAGGAATATTATTTTTCTGATATTTTTGAAAATTGTATTACAAGCCTTTTGCTGATTCGTCTTGTCCTACTAATAAGAACTGTCAAATATTACCATTTTCCAAAATATCACGATTTTCCATTTATTTATGGATCTCATCCGAAATTGAATTGTGAGTTGATGGGCATTTTTGAATATGGTTGTGCCTTTTGAATGAACATTTTTCAAGGGCTCCTCATCCCAGAGACAAAATCATCAAAAGCTTCAACTCGAATTGAAGAAGTTTCGAAAAATAATGAAAAAAAGAGTTACAACACCCAAGGGTTCATCATTTCCCCACGCGTTCATATTCCTCACCATCCGATATAAATCTTAATAAAACAACCTGAGGCTAAGTGATTATGAACCGGCGCAATTATGATAGTTTGTTTGGCAAACCGCAACAGATGTTACCCTTTGTGCTACACAATGTTGCAAGTAGAAGCGACAACCCCTCCGAACCCTATACCGCCAGCCACCCTCTTGGCTCGTCTAATCCCTTCAGAAAACGAACTCCCGCTAATAAATATCAATGAAGTCATTACACGCTCTTATTATTCGCAAATATAGTCGGGTAATTACAGGGCAAATAGCTGAAAGATATTTCGTGGGTGTGGTTGGTGGTTGATAATGTTTACCGAAAGTAACAGTGTACTTTGCGGATTGAGGAACATCTGGCCCGAAATCGGTTTCATCTTCCGATTTTCGGACGTTGTTAACACCGTAAAAATATGGCCAGGATGCAAGAATAGGAAACTTCGAGTATTTCCTAGTTGAGTATGTGTCACCAAGGAATGTGCAGCGTAGTACTTTGGATTTTCTCTACATTTGAAAAAGGAAATACGCTCCCAAAAAGCAGTAGGCCGCCCCGGAGCGCAACTGCATTCAATAACATTAGCTGTCCCTTTCCCGCAAAAATCTCTACCCTCTGAGCGCACTCTTGAGATTCAGACCAGTTTCAAATGATTATTCCTTGATGAACCAACATCTCTCAATGAGGCTTGAAAGATTCTCAAGTATGTACGAAAGATCGTCCATAATAATTCAAATTCAAATCATCTGGTTCTTTTTCATCAAAATACAAGTCTTAATTGTAGGCAAAACAAGAATTCAATATTTTTTTACTGTGATCACAAGCCTTTTACTCTCATGAAACAAGTTGCTGGTGTTGTAGTAAACATTACATTCCTGAATACCAGCATAATCCCAGATTGATTATTTATGATTCGAGATGATTCCTTTCATTTTCAATTTCGTTTAGTTGAAGCTGCTTTAGTTTTATTTCAGTTATATTCATTTGATTCAAATATTAAAAGTGTACTTCTTGCACCTGAATTCCATTACACCCTGTTTCGACGATGCAATTTGTCGCTGCGATTTCTCGTGGCGACTAGTCGCTGCATCAGTCAATGTCATTGTCAGTTTGCATTGCCAATATTAGGAAATAGCAGTGAATGTTACCAAGATGAACGCCTACATTAACACAACCGGTATATGATTTCATTCATTTCTATTAATTGATATTGTGATAAAAATCACCTTATTACTCGACTTGATTCCATACGTTTCGAAAAACAATTGAAATGTTCAAAATTAACATTCTTCACAATGATGCCACCACATATTTGTGGTTTGCAGCAACAAACTCACCATAAAAATAACCAAATCACTGCAACTCATCGCACCAAAAAGGTTCATGCAACTCCAAAAAAATTGCATGAAGACATGCATTTTTCTGGAGTTGCAGCGAAAAATTGCATCATCGAAACAGGCTATAATGCAATTTGTTGCTGCAACTCAAGAAAATTGTGTGTATTCATGCAAGTTGCACGAATCTTTTTTGTCGCGATAAGTTGCAGCGACATAGTTATTTCTGTGGTAAATTTGATGTCGCAAACTGCAAATGTGTGGTGGCATCACCGTGAATAATAGTAATTTTCAACATTTCTGTTATCAATTATTTTTCCAAAATGAAGGAATCAAAGTGAATTCATTACAATTACAAAAACTGAAAATAATGAAATCTCAAATTGGTTGTGATAACGCAGTCGTTTGTCTCGGTGGCATTCAGTGCAAGTTTTTGATAGTGGCAATGAAAACTGACAGATTGAAGGCATTTCATCTATTTACACTATTATTAGTTTAAGTCATTCAATTCTTATTCATAGTTGCAAAAAGTTCTTTCTATATACATGAAATCTTAGATTTAGTCATTTCATTTTTAATCATAGCTGCAAAAATTTTTAATCTGTCTATTTTTATCCGCTTCGAGCTGATTTTTTTCAAATTTCATCTATAAGAAATACCCAATCTAAGAAATATTTATAACTTTTTGGCGAAACAAGAGCTCTGCTCTTATCGCTCAACCACTTTATCTCACACTTCATTTCAATTGTGCCCCAATCTGTATATATTGTGAATGAAGTTATTATTATTATTTCTCGCAGCGACAAGTTGCCGCAAAAAATTGCAGCACCAAATTGTATCGTGGAATATGGGTTCAACATATAACAAATAAACAAATAATATAATGAATCAGAACAATCCGTACAAGACCAGAATTACATCAACCAGAATACTTATAACGTATTCGTAGTTGGTATTGAAATTATACTAAATATCAACAAGTAACTTTAGCGAAATGTAATAAAGACAATAATGATACCAATGAATGAATAAAATGGGCATGAATGAAATAGATCAAGCATTTGGAAAATCGCCACACAAGAAAAGAGGATCTGATATTGCGAGTTGAGTTTTTTTATTCATCATAGAATGTCAGAATGTTATCTTTAATTCGAACCTAGAATTTTGATATTTTGTTCTTGAATTTGAATATCATGAAGATAAATTATTTAACAGTTTCTCTGAAAAAGTCGACTCAAAGAATCCTCTGAATGGTATATAGATTCGGTTGTTCATGCGTCTTCAACTTAGAAACTCCCTAATGCTCGAAATAATGCTTGGCATTTTTTGCAGATCCTCTTAAATAATCCCCCACCCAGAAAAATTTCGGAGATTTTTATTCAAGATCACCAGGGATTCGCTATGGAAATTTCGTATCAAAAATATCTGAAATCAAAATTAAATTGGGAATTATTTATTTTTCAAGATATTCAATTCTACACGACATCGATATGTCAAGCCAGGTGGCAAGTAACATCAACTTGCTGAAGCGGATTTTCACTTTTTATAATCGTATGGTTGTCATAAAAACGTGACGAAATGCAAGCATTTTGTGCTTGAATTTCCTGGATTAACGGTGGATTCATGCAGCAATCGAAAGTCGGAATTCGCAAGTCGTAGGAAATAAGTCGGAAGAAGTTCAGTCAATGACTTTCAATAAGATCGTTCATGCAGCTATCGTAAGTCGGAATTCGTAAGGAAAGTTGACTAAGTTTCAACTCTTACGAATTGCGACTTACGAATTTTCAAACTGCGCATGTGTTATCCAGTCCGGATTGTATTGTCAAATTTCGTGTATCGTGATTGGTTGTTCAAAAGTAAGACCTCGCCAGACGTCAGAGCGACTGTGTCAAATCGACCAATTAGGAAAGTTTGTCTTACGATTAGACAGTTCTTAAGATTGCTGCATGAATGCTATATATTTTGTTACGAATCACGACTTACACCCCGTTTCGAGGATGCAATTTGTCGCTGCAATTTCTCGCGGCGCCTTGTCGCTGCGAGAAATGTCATCTAACTGTCAGTTTGTATTGCCAATATCAAAAAATAGCACTGAATGTTACCAATATGAACGTCTACATTATCAAAACTGATATATAATTTCATTCATTTCTAATAATTGATATTGTGATTAAATCACTTTATTACTCAACTTAATTCCTCAAGTCTCGAAAAATAATTGAAATGTTCAAAATCAATCTTCTTCACAATGCCACCACATATTTGTGGTTTGCGGCAACAAATTCACCATAGAAACAACTAAGTCGCTGCAACTTATCGCACCAAAAAAGATTAGTGCAACTCGAAAAACTTCTAGAGTTGCAGCGACAAACTTGCATCGTCGAAACAGGCTATTACGATTTCCGAATACCGACCTCCGAGCTACGATTGCTGCATGAATCCACCATTATTTCGAAGTCACGAATATTTTGAAAATCACTTTGGAAAAATTATCCAAGGATAATTCAAGTACACGTGGTATTCGGTAAAAAAATTTAACACTTAAGTATCCCGATGCCACCTAGAGTAAATATAACCTCAAATTTTTATCCATTTCATTTTTACTCGATTCGAAAAATAATAAATTCTCTGGAAACGTTTGGTACAATTAGTACCACGGGAATATATCAACGCCCTGAAAGCCGGTAATGCTATGAAATAACGAGAGCCATTCTCGAGTCATTTTGGTATCACACAATGGGTATATTGCTTCATCTATTTTATTCATAGCAGAAATATATACCGCTGTCAATTGTCAATGAGATCTGCACTCAGAGCAACAAGGAATACATAGCCATTTTTTCAAAATAAAATAATAGTGATAGAGAAGCGGCAAGTGGCTCGTAAATGAAGATGTTGCTCAATATTGTATTATCATTAGTTTAACGTTACATTTTGTTCAAGAAATTGACAAAAAAATTCACTATAATTTCATTTCGTTAATGCATATTAATCAAAAATAGTTGATTGTGTGATTTTCATTCATTCAGTTTCAAACAATAGCATTTTCATACTACTAGTGCTATAACACGTCTGAAAAACCTTATGGAATTTCATCAAGTATGGACAAATTTCATCAGTTACTTTAATGCATTGTACTTTCTTTAAGTGAATCTGTATAATCTTGTGAAAACCAATTGATATAAAACACATGTGAACATTCAGAATGTGAATGTAAAAATGTTTCTCCAATATATAGCTTCAAAATCAGCTCTATAAGACGTGATTGACAAACCGACACATCGTATCTAATACAATAACTACCCTTGCCTAAACGGTCAAAAATTCACCCCAGGCGTTTCCCATACGGAATTAGCCCCGAAACGTCGAAAAATATCTATTTTATCAAATAAAAAGTGACGGACCCATAAAATCCAGTGAAAGAGGAGAACATTTTCCGGTTCAAAAATAAATATGATTTGCGGACCGAAAAATGTTAAGTTCTCCAGAGACGTAAACGAAGATGGGCCGGACGCGTGGCAGTATTGTAAAGCAGCACCTCTCGGATGGTAAAACTGGTCTCTGGGGTTGTTTACACCGATAGAAATGGACATTTTCGGTGTCGAGTTACCGTCACTTATCTCAACTCCCTATGTCTTACGCCATTGTTGTCCGATCTGCAGTCTTCAGTTATATTGGAAGAGATATTTCGCATCTATACGGTGGAAGTCGACGTCAAGAATAACTTATTGGTAAAAAATGGAATTGGGATTTATTTGTGGATTTCAGATCAATAATAATAATACTAATAATAATAATAATAATGGACCTGGACTATTCTGTCAAGTTAGTGGTTCTGATTATAGGTGTTCTCGGTGGTTCCAGACCAACGCTACTCTCGGAGCTCAAGATCATACCAGCATGCCGTAATGCGGCAGAGATCTTGGCCGGCCGCATGCAGAAGGCCGTTATTCTCGGTTCGTTGCGTCTGCTCAGGACTCACGATTCTCGGAGCCAGTGACCACTTACCCCGCGGTGCGGGGAGTGGTCATTGGTTAATTTTACTAGCGCGTTCGCCCACTGGGTCGGAACAGTGGGGAGTACGGACCCGACTAGATTTGTTTAAACGGAAAATAATAATAATGATAATAATAAATCTTTATTTCCCGTTGACAGTGAAATGTATGGGAATTGTCAAGCCTAATTCTAAGGGTTATTCGAAATATCAAAAAGTAAAATTAAGTATAAATATAAAATAGGACAGTCACATAAAATAATTTTTAGTTAAAAAATTCGAAAAGCGAATAAAAACATTTCTCCAATAAAAAATGTTTCAAGTCTTTCTTGAAATGACTCTCATTTTTATGTTGTTTTATGATATCTGGGAGTTTGTTAAAAATTCTTGGCCCTATATAATTGGGAGCAAAATATGCGGTATTCACCTTCGCAAATGGAACATACATGGATTGTTTACTTCTAGTATTATATCCATGAATATCTTCATTCAACTCGAGGGAAGATCTATTTTTAAAAATATAAACAGCCATATCAAAAATGTATATACATGGAAGAGGTAAAATTCCGTACATTCTGAAAATAGGTTTACATGAGTCCCTAAATTGAATATGTGCCAAGGTACGCAATATACGTTTTTGACTGATAAAAACATCCGATGCTGAGGTGGAATTACCCCAAAGACATATACCATACCTAAGCCTTGAATCATTTTGGGTGTAGGAAATTGCAAGTAACTGTGCCTCATTGAGGAAGTTTCGGAGATTCAGAAAAAGAAAATTCAGGGAGTTCAATTTGCCAATAAGTTTATCACAATGGGTTTTCCAACTGAAAAATTCGTCCAAATATACTCCAAGAAATCTGACAGATTCTTGAGTGTTTGTCAAAATTGTCTCATTTACTCTGATATTTAAATTTCTTACCGCCTTCTGACGATTATGGAAACGTATTACCTCAGTTTTTTCGGTATTGAAAAATAAAGAACGTTCATAGAAAAAGTTTGATAATTTATTCATCACATCACTACATTTAGCATTTAGTAAATCAGTGTCCTGTGAAGACAACACCAGTGATAAATCATCTGCGTATGCAGAGTGATGACAACTTTCTAAAATGCAATCAATCTGATTGATATACAAAATAAATAACACCGGTCCCAATACGGACCCTTGTGGGACACCCATATCAACATTCAGACATTCTGATTTTTCATTATATTTTGTATTATCAGAGTTTATTTGTATAGATACGTATTGTTTCCTATCCGCCAGAAATGATTCAACCCATTTCAGTGGGAGACCCCTCAAACCACATAGTTCCAACAATTCTAATAGTTTTTCGTGGTTTACGCAATCAAACGCATGGCTTAGATCGCAGAAGATTGCTACTGGACATTCATCAGCAGCAATATGTTCAATTATTTGGTTGAAGAAAGATAATATAGCGGTTGATGTTGATTTTCCACCCTGGAACCCAAGCTGTTTATCCGATAAAATCTTATGCTTTCCAATGAAGCTCCAAAGACGGTCAAGAAAGGCATATTCAAATAACTTTGAAAATACAGATGGGATTGTTATCGGTCTGTAATTTTCTAATAATTTTGAATCATTTTTCTTGTGAATCGGTATGACTTTTCCAATTTTAATGGAATTCGGGAATGAACCTGTTTGGAAAGACAAATTCACCAAATGAGTAAGGGGAGCAATAATATCCTCGAGGACATCTCTAAGAATGAATCCTGGTATCTCATCTGATCCAGCAGAATTTTTATTTTTTATTCTTCTCATCAAAAGTAAAAGAAGCTCTCTTTCTGAAAACGGTTGCAAGAACATGCTCACCTCATTAAATTCATTGTTACGCTTCAGTGGACTAACTTTAGGAATATTGTCAATTCTCCGTTATTATTGATTACTATATTTTGGTCAGTTTTGTTATGCTTGTTCGATAGTTCTGAAATAATTGTCCAAGATGTACGTATAGTATTTGATGAGTTGAATATACGATTTTGATAGTAGCTTTTTCTTTTTTCAGTCAGTAGAGATGAGTGTTTACGTTTTGCGTTCTTGTATATATCTTCAAAATCTGGATATGTTTTTTTCAGTAAAAAAAGTTTCTTCAGGTTGGAACTAGAATGAATGACAGATTCATCAACCCATTTTTTGCATTTATTTTTATGGTAATAAGTGCGTTTGGGAAAACATAAATCAAAATGATATAAAAACAAACGATGAAAATGAAGAAAAGCTTCATTCAGATCTTCTATACTTTGAAATGTGGTCCAGTCCTCTCTTTTTACTGCGTTATGAAATTCACGTCTACTCTTCTTATCAAAACTTCTCTTGATCTCGGTTGTTGTAGGAACTTTCACTTCAGTGGATAAATCCATTTCAAAAAACATGGTTCTATGATCGGATATTTCGTTATCAAAAACACAACACAGCCCTTTGTTATCAAAATTTATGAAAATTTGGTATGTTGTTGTAGATGAAGTATATGTCACTCGAGTTGGCCACCTCACCATCGGGCGCAAATTAAAACATGATAGTATTTCGCATAACGAATTAAAATATATATTCTTGTGCATGTCAAGATTGAAATCCCCACATATGATGAAATTTAGATTAGGTTTATATAGATAATACAACACATCATAAATATTTTTGAGAAAGAATTGAACGTCTCCACTGGGAGATCTGTATCGAGTGGTGGGAGGGATTTCGAAGGTAAGAGTATTGAGCATAGTTATTGTGTCAAGAATCAATTGAACTGTGAATTTTGGTCCATTCGAAGTAATTGGTATAGTTGACACGTTCTGAGAAATAATTTTCCATATATAAAGGAAGAATGATACTTCTGTTTATTTCTTAACTCCTCTTGAAAATGTAGTAGGGTGACCACAACCATACAGTACGTGTAGCTTCAATAATTGAAGTATTGAAGAAAGAGAGGAATACACCAGTTCTGCCAAAAGAAATCTTTCCTCAGTAGTAAAATTCAAAAGGTCGACTCTGATTTGGATTCCTGGCCACACTAGTCTGGGAGCTAACAGAGCTGCTGACTCAATCGACTAAAAACTGTTACTATAGTCGCTTTGAGTTTTCCATACATACGCTGATTACCTGAAGTGCAAAAAGAGTTCAGACTTCCGATAAAAATTCACCAATTCTAAGAAATACTTTCTTTGAAGGATGCAACCAAATAATTATTGAACTACAGGATAACCTACAATCTCTGATACTGTTTGGACTATGATGAACCAGCAGAGCAAATACTAACCTAACCCGTCGCGACCCGAATAAATATTCAATGTTTGGCAAAATTTCAATCTTGCCCTTGGATCTGAAGAAACATTCATTAAATGAACTCATAGGCTTCATTAAGGAACTGGGTTTATTAAATGAAGAATGAATTGGTGTGGGCTATTCAATGTTTGGCAAAATTTCAATCTTGCCCTTGGATCTGAAAAAACATTCATTAAATGAACTCATAGGCTTCATTAAGGAACTGGGTTTATTAAATGAAGAATGAATTGGTGTGGGCTAGAATAACTCCTAGCCCTCCTCCTAGGAGGGCCAAAATGAACCAGTTGCTTAGAATTCAGAAGTCAGGCGCAATAGTATGCAATGCTATTGTCTTCAAATCTGTATTTCAACACCAAACTAACGTTGATAAGGACTTTTTGATTTGACAGTTGAAATAGTTTCAGTCTGATTTACAGAAATATTACACCACATTTTGTACCATTCAGAGTGACAGTGTTATTTTGGGGAGCCTCAACAGGACCTAAGGGGCATTCAATCAATCCAATGCAAGCAGATATTTCTGCTTTTGACATGGAGTTGGCCAGTTCAACGTTTTCTGGTTATTCATTTCACTGCTAAGATGGTTCTTCTGTGAGATCGGATTGTAGTGTACTAGAAAAGGTATGTAACATTAGGTTCAAGGATCATAGCTTTCATTTACATACTAAGCCTCTGCTGTATTTTCATACTTATCTACTGGGTAGATGTCGCAGATAACTCCAACGTTTGAGTACGCACCATCTTCAAGGAGAAATCTGCCGGGTTTGTTGATTACAGATTTACTTTCAATAATGTTTGTGTTTGTCACCAGTGCAGTGTAGTGAAATACAAATAGGTTTGTGTGGTTCTCATCCCTTCCGTAATGCGTGACATACTGTTTTTGACATTTGGTCTAATTTCATGATTGTTGTTAATTGAAAGTTCCTAAATTCGCGATGATTTAACATGAAAAGAAGATCTCCACCTTCTTTGGGTTCTCTTTTTCCGAAATAATTCCACTTGCTCATCCACCAAAATTGAAAATTTCAAAAACAACTTGCTCCCTTTGTTGCTTTCTGGTTATTACAGAATTTCCCTTTCTGTGTGACCCCAGAGATGAAAAATAAATCTTTGAATTTTCAGAATTCATGGACTATATTCTGTACATAGGTCATTGTCAGCAATTTAATAGGAATTCCAATATTGTACACTTCAAAAAAAACTCAATTTCAGTACTGCATACAGTGTGTTACATTTCTATAGTAGTTGTCACCCTGTTTATTGTGAATATGCTGACGACAAACAAAAGCAAAACAAAAAACATCATCCGAATCAATAGCGTGCTCGAACAAACGATATTATTCCACCATATACATATATACTGCTTCATCTACGGAGGGTGGTGTATTATTGGGCATATCAAAATTGGATAAGCACCCTCTCGCATTAAGAGTCGCATTGTCGGTTGTCGCCAGACTCGTTATTCGCTTGTTTAGACAATTGAAACTATTCGCACACACTCACCACGGGCGTATTCGTTCAATTGTCATTTATACGATTTACACGGTCGGGGTGCTGCCTAATTACACGATTACAATGTAACACTTGGGTATTATCGAGATGGAATTGGTTTTCTGCGTGATTTGCCGAATTCTCCCTTCGACGTCAAATCAAATGAAGTTTGTTTTGATATTGAATGGTTTTACGACAGTGGTGATTGATTATTACAGATTAGTTGGTCAGGAATGTGGAGATGAAGATGATACCTTTACAAATTCATCATATGTAGAACCGCAAATCTACAGTGAAAAAAAGAACAGAGAAAACAATAGTTATTTACAAGCCAGCAAGAAAGCGATTATCAGAAAATTTACGAGATCGCCGATCGTTCTCAAGAACTCAACTTTACGAATATCACTTGGTCTTCGGTTTCTGACGGTCTTCCCTACAATAATGTATGGGTTATTGCCGAGGTACAGCTAATTTGATCAGTCCTACCATACTGGACGAACGAATCGGACCACCAGTTCTTTATCGATTACTCATCTTATAATCAAATGTATTTTCTTGAAGAATGAGAATATGGCCCCCAGAAATGTTAATTAACCTCAATCAGATTTTTCTATTTCATTGATCTCGTCCAGAATCACAGTCAATTATGAATTTGCTGGAAAAGGATCATTAACAGTGGATCCTTTTATTCCAAAGCCAAAAAAAACAATCACACACACACACAGTGGATCCAAGCCACCTATAATAATACGCAGAGCAAAGGTACAACGCACTCTATCTTTAACAAGTAACAATCGACATCGAAGTCATGAAATCATAAAAATAATATAAAATAGTCGAAAAAGCTGAAGCGTTATCGCAAATGAGTCGAAAGATTGCATTTTTGTAAGGGGCGATCAGTTTGATTCTGCTATTTAGAGCACCAGCTCAGAAAAGATCATGATTGGTTAATGAGTACGATGACAAAATGGAGAAGATGGAAAAAAATCGGTTGGGAATTACCACACAAAATCTACTAAGGTCGATGAGGTGACAACTATAATATCGCCCTTGGATAAATTGAAGAATAGTCGCATACGTTAAGAGAAGAGATGAGATACAATCGAGCGAAAATGGTGAAGGAGAAAAACTGGATTAATGGCAACATCAGTGGAAAATAGTACAAAAAAAAGGCAGATGATCAAACGAATAAAAAACAAGGAAAGTGGAGTGACATACATCTACATTTACATCAAGTACCAAATGACATATATTTTTTCAAGTTTACTGCTACAGAAGATGATGATATGGGTAGATACTTCCTCAGTAAAACATCAGAAAACTAAGAAAATCTTAAAAATTGATCTTACATTTGAAACAAGATGAATTAAAACCCTAGTGTGTTGATTTATACCTAATAGATTGTTAGCAAATTTTCTCGACTTTATCTTGATTTTGATCAATTTCAACTGAAGAGATGCCCTCGAGAGTTTGCCAGCAGAGGCGCACCATACGTGATTTTAATTTAATTAGTAGGTATTCCTTTTGCTTTCATTTTGATGAAAAATAAATCAAAAACTCAGTGATTGTGGTGTGATTTTAAATATTCCGAAACAATAGTTGTGAGTGAAACTGGAAAGTATTGATATCTTATCGTTCTACTTTCTGAGGAAACGAAGATAGGTAAGTACTTTTTCCTTCAGTGTTGAGAAAAATGCAATTTTAATGTGATTACGAGCCAATGATATGAAGGATAATTAATACCTACACGTTACACGAGCGTTTTATTTTGAGCTTTGTAAATCGGTTCATAATAAATCTAACTATCACTATGAAATCAAACAAATACAAGAACAGCAACGATAAACACTTAAAAAGAATACGAACAAGAAAAACGTGAAAGGAAACAAGAACTAGGTACAAGATTTTAAATATTGAAGGAACTTTCAAATGCATTCAAATTCAAATCGAACTGTCAAACATTTCAAAAAAATTAATAGCTTTTTATTTGATGAAGTTGACCTTACCTATTTTGTATACTGATAATTCTATTGGTGAACGAAAGATCCCGCAAGAGTTTATACAATGAGACCGTCAGTATCGAAAATCACTCGTAAGCTGCCGCCTCAATGAAAATGTACCCTTAAAAAATCGCATTTGTATCACCACCTATCGTCAAAAAATGTTAGTTTACTCTTCGATTTCTCAGGTCGAGGGGAATTGGCTAAACAAAAGCATATCGGTCGACGTACCAGGGTTTTTATTCATCTCGATTTCAAACGAAAACATACTATCATTCATACTGGATTACCTAGACTCCTCCCGTAAAGATGCATTGAAGTCTGGAAAGGAGATTCAAATTTGAATACTGCTGATAAAAGTTAGAGAATTCCACACCATGAGCAGCAGAATTCGCTCAGGAAAAAAATTGATCAGACATCCATTTCGATACCTACTTGGTATTATTTGTAGTATTAACATCAGCAGCACTGGCGAATAATCATGGGCGACTCTTCGCCAGGAGTGCCTTATCGTATTGCTACGATTTTTCCTTGCAAAATCCCACTTCTGACACCACTGTTACGATTTTCCTTGGGTTCGATGATTAAAACTCCAAACAACACTAAACTTCTTTTATTATAACTCTCTATCAGGATACAAGACAGCACAATCACTTAAATCGCTCCGATAACTTTTTAATGCTCGGTACTAAAACTCTCTGTACTAAAAATTCTTCCTTCAGCTCCTGCACTCAGCAATAACAAAACTGTCTCCACTTAGCTCCACTAAATTCGCTCCACTTAGCTCTGAATACGAACTTCGAATAACTAGCCCTCTGAATAGAAACTTGTCTCGTAACTAAATCTGCGGCGACGAAGTCTTTCCCGTATATATATATATATATATACCTACGTACGCCTATGAAGAATCTTCGCGAATTCCTCACACGCGATTCACCGGTTCCTAGAAAATGACGTTCGCTACGACGCGATCTCTCATCTGCGTTTACGATCTCGTCAGGGCCGGCGCTAGGAGAGTGCTAGGAGATTCGTAACAGTATTATCAACTTCGAATTTTTACTTTCCTTGCATATCGTACTGCTTATTTGGATGGTTCGAAAGTATTTTTCGTTAACCAGCTGACGAACATCAGCCCTCAGAAGTCGAATCTTGTGCGGGTAATGTATTAAAGACGATTGATAGGAGAAAGACCGCTTGATATTCCAATAGCTACCTCTATCGCCTGACATATGAATAAAATTTAGTCAAAAAAAATATTCAGATAAATTCTTTTTGAAAATGAAAATATTGAAAATTCTAGATCAACATTCACTGATATTTTTCAATAAGTCAAAATGATGTTTGTATCTGTGAAAGACAGCGCAGTTACATCAATACACAATAATAACCCCTCACTATTGAAGGCGGTTCGAGTCTGCTCTTATATTATGATTGCGTACGACCGGCTGGGGCGGTAACCTTACACCGCCCGTTTTTCCTATAGAAAAGGGGGAATACTGAATTGTGTATAAATGGTTTTTGCGGACGTCAGTATCCCTCAGACGAAACTTTCTGAAACTGATGGTAGTGATTCATTTATACCATAAAGAGATTCAACTTTTACCTTCATTTTGATGTGCATATTGTTTTTCTTTGGATGAGGAAAATGCGAACTTCTCGACCGACTTTCAATGTTGAAAGATAATAATAAGCATATTACAAACTCGGGCAAAAAGTTCATCATTTTCACGAGAAGAGAAGTGTTGCTTTTCTTGAGGTTTTTACACTATTTCATTCACATTAATTCTAACAAATATTACATTATGAACAAGAGATACATTTTTGCACGGTTAATTTCAATGTGATTTGTGCTCCAAGTTGGCATTACCAATTACATTAAGCCACTTACCAATGTCATTATTGTCATTTTCGAAGTTTAAGTTCCACGAGAATCACTACAAATAAACAATGGCAGAATTACTTGCTGATTTGATAGCAGCTTTTTCGATAATGAAAATGGAGTTGGATGTTTTGGCTGATAAACCGGTAACATTTCATTTATGGTAACTGGTGTGAGATCCTCGTCATCAAAGAAGTCGGAGGTTTCAAAGGGCATAACTGAGTTTCCAGATTCACACAAATTTGTAGTGAATTTGTCTTCCCAACTGAAAGATATACGCTGAATTACTCATTTGATATAAAGAACATGTATCTACCAGACCACAGTAACTGCTTTTAGTGACACTCACATCTGTAGAAATGCTGAAAAACTTCGATTTTTCACACAGTTATAACAATATCAACAGCAAAGAGTGTCATACGTGCCTTCTTTCTCGAATTTCCTTTCGTTGTGAACATTATTATTGATATTTGAGTCATTAGCGGACTTGGTGACTAGGCAGTGGGCTAAGTAGGAACTGTTGTGTCGGAAGCCCTATATTGAAATTCACTTATCTATTACACTTCATTACAGGTAATTTGCGATTTGGTTTAATAAAAAATGTCTGGAAAAACTCAGTGGAGAAAGGAAAAAGAACAATAGTGAACACATTTTATATGCTCGTTATTTTGGCATTGATCTATTTTAGTAATGAAAAAACCTCATTCACCTGAGTAAAAGTTTCTTTTTTCTACTTCAATTCAATAAAAATAAACTTTCCCATAATTTTAATGTTTCCAAATTCGACAATTCTCTCCGTTGAATCATGTGAAGTTTGCTAAAGTCTTCCCAAGCAGCGGCCAAAACCAAAAATTTCCTCTGTTAGAATTTCAACTTTAAAAGTTTCAATGTCAATTGTATGTTCGCTAACCAAAGAATTCTGACCACGTTTTCTGCACCTCATGGGAGAAATATCATGTGTGTAATTTTGATCGGACGATGTATTTCGAAATCGTCTATCTTCATTCAATTCATCAGCTCATAGCAGTTCTTCTCAACAACACAGTAAGTAGTACCATTTTTCCTGCTCCCTATTGTATAAGCAATTTGGTAATAATTTATAGCTTCCCTGAAGATGACAGTATACACCATCAAAACTGAAGCTCATAGTCTATTAATCTGACTGAAAACTCTCACGACCTCAACTATTGCAAAGTTGTTGATAAAAAGTAGAATTTCGAATTACGAAAGAACATTTTCCTAACTCTTGACGGTGAAGGTTTAACTAACTTAAGTAGCCTTCCTAATCTGACCGGTCGACTCTAAAAGTATGAAAGATGGGTAATATACTTCCGAACATAAATTTACTTGGGGACTTTTCCGCGAGATCAAATTCATTTTAATCACGCATTTTCCTAAGTGATTTCATAAAACAGGCAAAGTGCTGCCTCTTACGATGCAAAATCATATTAAAATAAATAATCCCCTCATTTGACGTCAGCTTTTAGTAGTAATGTGTCTTTTGAACGTTCCGCGATGTCTAAATCTACTTGTTGTCACTGGTAATGCATTTTTAAATTTAATCACTTTTATGGAAACACTTTTAACGGTAAGATATTTCGAGATAGGATCCTCAAATATTCATCAGCCGAATGGGTGGGTGATCTCAAGAAAATCTTCTCTGCCTGGAAAAAGACACGAAAAATTTGGATGATTTGTTGTAAGCTAATTAGCAGACTGATGTTTTGGGGCAGGGGTGAATTTCAAAGCAATTCATGTGACAATAGAGGTAGAAAACAAAAAGAATGACGGAATCTTTCTAGGGGGTGATTCTTTATGTTCATTGATAGGGTATGGATATGAAATTAGGGAATTGTATTTCGTGAATTTAAACGGAGTGAGAACGAACTGAACCAGATTATCAATCGGGAAATGGTCTAAATTTACTGAGAATTAGAAGACAAAACTGGTTCTCTTTTGAGGCTATTCGTAGTATACTTTTATTTTAGATAGTGATCGGAATGAGGTATCATTGTCTGCAACACCACCTTTTTTTTAACTACTTGAGAGTTGAAATGATTTCCAGATCCAATTATTCCACTGGTAAGATCCTCAATCGGTGATTGCTAGTTTGGTAGCAAACACTACTATCTCTCAAAGTCCAGCAACTTCATTTTCCACAGATATTTTCATCCTCTTTCTCCCCAGTGGAGCCCCACCTTACGTAAAACCAATCCATGGTTACAGTTATATAATCCGCGCAGATCTGTTCTAGCACCTAACTGTTCTCACCTTTCATCATATCTTTTGTTCATTTTAATTGCTCGTTGAGCTTACGATTCCAAAGATAGCCTTCGTATCCTCATTAATCAATCGAAGGAGAATGGATTTTAGAATAGGGATCTGATAGCTTGGTGGAGTTATGCAGAAAGCAGAATCTTGTACGATTTTAGAATAGGGATCTGATAGCTTGGTGGAGTTATGCAGAAAGCTGAACCTTGTACGGGCAAAGGAGGACTGCTATTATTAACTACGCTCTGGGTCGACTTACTGATTTTGGCGGTACTAATTCGAGTCAGTTAGCTGTTGTTGTTCTCGACATGTCCCCACAATTTACTAGACACGTCGGGGACATGTCGTTCCATTTAAAACACAGCGATGATTATGACGATTTGTACACCAAGCAAGCAAGGTACAGACACGATGAGACTTGTCGCTTACAAATCTTATACGACACGGCTTGCTCGAATTTCAAGCGGCATTTGTCTTCGACTGCTGCAACGATTAACTGCACAATGAAAGATAATCCAACATTCGATGTGAAATTTGTACAAATAGTAGAAAAATACCCTGTTTCATACGACTATTATAGGTTACAGGTTATTCGAATAGACAAGTGCAGGACAAAACATGGAATGAGGTTTGAAAAGAAATAAATGAAACTCAGTGTAATAATTAATTTCTCCTTTGATGTTTTAGCTTCTCGCAATGTCTCTCGAGACATTCTATATACGATTCGAATTTTATGGGATCTTACATCATTTCTCTACCAGTAGAGCTTTCAAATTCACTACGATAAAGATTCGCTCTTATATATGGATGAATCCAATATTTTCGAATTTTTTCGCAATATTTTCACAGAAAATATTCCTGCATCTTCATCTGACGACATGTTGTACTGATATACGAAGTACAACGTTTTGTTTTATACATTTGAATGAAGCAACGTGTCTGATACATGTCGCAGACATGTCGAAAACAAATGTCGTATTAGTATGCGACCGAGCTTAATGAATTCGATATATTGATCCCATCTTCTAGGATTTATACCAAGAGATATCGCGTTGTGTCTATTGCCCCAGGGGCTGATAACAGCAATGAGGACCGTGTGTATATAAATTATTATTGTTACACGGCAACTAACCACACTTTTGTATGTGAAAGAATCGGAAGCGCGAAAAAGAAGTACAGAAAACTTTCAACCTTAATATTCTAGGCAATGAAAAGGGCAAAAAGAAGTCCAAGAATATACAGAGTTTTCAAGTTGGAAATACAAAATGTCTAATTCTCTGAGTTCTGGCTTGCAACAATACATACATTGGCCAGAGTCGACGAATTATAAAAACCCGCTCAAGGAACACTATGCGCACCTAACAAGGCTGTTATTCGATGCATTCGAGAGACTAGAAATAGCAGGGTGTAAAAATACTATGAATGGTGACCAAGGGCCTATCCTTTCAGCCCGCTATTGAGTTTATTGATGAAAAATGAATAAGAATTAGTAGTTATCAGACGAAGTTCATGTCGAAGAGGTAGCGGTCCGCTTTGAATACGATTTAAGTTATTGTGTGCTTTATTCAGTAACATTCTTGCATGTCTGCTTACAGAATTCCGGCCCTGCTTGCCTTGTTGAAGATGAATAGTGGAAAAAAATGAGATGCATGTTTTTCTATTGAAAAATACAAATAAAAGAGAAACTTATCATGCTCATTGTGGTTCTTTGTAGTGTAGAGACAAGCACGTCTTCCTATCAAGCGGAAGACCGGGGTTCATGTCCCCGCCGCACCACCGTGCTGGGATTCACACGTTGAAAGTTAAGGCCTCGTTAATCCATTGCTCTCACATGTTTCGAATTCTGAGAGTTGACGTTCATCCGCTGGTTGACAGCAAAAAATATTTAAACCATTTTTTATTTATAATATTCATGGTAAGACAATTTTAGATTGAGTTCTGACTACATTCAACCCCCGCCACTGCGAAAGGATGACAAGGTAGAGGTAGTGACGAGTTTAATTGTGTCCAGAGAGTCTCATTAGTACGTACAAATAGGACGCTAATTGGCGTAGCAATCTAATACACACCTCACTGAGGAGGGGCCTCAGGCTATCGCGTCAGGAATTATTGCCCAAGGATGTGAACGAAGGAATAATTCAGTCAGGAATGCTATTTGTATTGAGGTGAGTTCGGTTTTTGGAATCGGAAAATTCTATGGTACCTGGTCCAGTGTCGCATTACCTATAATATCGTTTTGAATCAACGAATCATATCCCCAGAAGAATAGAAAGTGCGGAGGAGATTGTGTCAACGCACAACACAATAGGCTCAGTTACATTTTTTAAAGGAATGTAGTACCCCTAATTTCAGTTACTGAGTAGTTTTATTTCAAGATTCACATAAAACTGAAAGAGAAAAAATAAAAAGTTGTTCCATATGGCAGAAGAGGGAGTTGTTGCTTGTGGAAAATACATTAGTGACAGATTGAAGTATTGTCTTGCATATCAGAAAAATCCACTATGGTAGTATCTGTTCTCATTAAATAGATAAAGATTATGCGAAGCCTTCTTGGCGGCAAAACGATTCTAGTTTGTTTGAAGAGCAGTGCTTGTTCTGAACAACAAAGGGTTTGAGTTAGCTGATATTGTAACTTCCGATAACATCATTTTACCAAAACCCCAAGCGGAACATTCCACAACAGGGAATGGCGGACAGTGCAAAACCACATTAATTGTAATTTTTTGCAATATTTATCGCATTCAAACTGTTGTATATGTTTACGTTCTTGAGCTGTTAAGGTCTATTGGAATTTTTTTAAACAAGTTATGACATATCGAATATATAGACTCTATCAAGTAATAGATTCTTTTGTAACCGCAGACTATTTTTCGTTTACGACGAATCTACATTGACAATTTTTTTATTGAACGTTGTTAGATATTATCATGAGACGTGATCAAAGATTAAATATTCAATAACGGTAAACACCATGTTCTTATTAAAATCATGATATGTCACACTTAAAAGCACAAATAATTGTCATTTGGTTTGAAATGTAGTGAATGCATCCAATTTGTGAAGAAGGTAGTTGGAGATGAGATAATCTTCTATCAAATTAGCAAAATGGTTCAGGACTTGGTGTCAATTTTACAGCTACTGTTTGTCAAATATTTTTCATATTGTGCTCTTCTGTAGCTTCGCTAGACGAATACTATGAAGTTTCACAGTGGGCACTAATTTTTTGTGGGTAGGTAATTGCAAAATATGTCACGTCTTTCCCTAGCTATTTTCTTCTGGGGTATTATGGTAGCATTCCTAATGATGATGATGATGAAATTGTAGCTTGGATGCTGCGTTGAAAAGTCAACAACAGCAAGCCTTCTGCCTAACAAACACACACGAACCCAAATTAGAGTCGAACATATAGTACAAAGAATTTGTTTTGGCCGTAGCATCATATCTGAAGGAGAAGAACTTAGAGGTCAATATACGACATAATTAAAAATAATTCAGAAAATTTGAAAAGCAACTAGCATTGTCAAAGACTATTCTTCAGTTATGGAAAGGACCTATTATAAAAACGATTTTTACCAGGCTCTGGCGCTCGCCAGGTCATTACTCATGAAGACCTTATTTATTATATCGCAGTGCTGGAATTAGTTGATCGAAGTACCATCAGCCTTTTATCGAGATGGTAGCATAAGTTTAAATTTCTGAAGAATACAAAATCATTTTCCAATCCCCAAATCATTCACAAATACGCTTGTGAAGGTCTAGATATGTACAGTTTAGGATCCCTGATTGGCATTGTGTTCGTTCCTTGTCATGTTATGTTGAGTTAAGTATAATTATTTCTACACACTTTTACAAATTTCACACTTTCACAACTTTCCGATCCCATTTTTTCATATTCTCCTATTTCTAACATCCCTCTATATAACACAGTGTAGTCAACCATTCTCATTACATAAAATAATAGCCTCCGTTGGGTTCATCAAATGAACCCTCATCTCATTGTTTGTTTCAAATTAACATCTGCCACTCATCTTTCGAAATTGTTTCAAACTCTTCTCCACCTATTCACTTGATCCGTCAGGGAGAAGAGACTGAAGTTTTTCTGACAAAACATACTTCAACCACTCGACAAACGAAAGTATGGAAAACAATAAGAAAATGAATTGTGTAATGTACACTTTCAAAAGGTCGTGTAATGGAGAAGTGAAAAACTCAGTCCGTTTCTTTCATACAAAGCAAGTGTTCAGTAGCGTTCGGAAGGGGATATTATCCACAATACTTTGGAACAAATTGAGTATTGTGAGCGATTTGGAAGCTTTATCATTAAAAATTTGTATTGATTTGCATCAATGATGAGCAGCTTTGATTGCAGAATACTTTTCACAATTTAAACAAGTTTTCTTCATGATTTATTAACGAGTTATGGTGCCCTCTTTTATGGTGTCAAAAATATGAAATACAAAATTTAAATTCAGTATGAAGTCAGAGGCTGAGTTGGAAATCATTGAATCACATTTATGCTATAACAAATTCTTCTTTAGTGTGGTAGTAGAAATATCCATAAGGATACAAACTCCTTGATAGATTGCACTCTCAACAATAATCTTTTTCCGGATCCATGTCGTTACCTTATTTCTTACCCTAAAAATATCTCTAATTTGTGGATGAATATCTGTATTGAATATTTGGAATAGAAAATCCTTATATTATAAAAGTATACAGGGATGCTCAAAAGTCCGGAATAAAATTAATATCTGTTTGACCAGTAATTTGGGAAAAAATCGCTGAAACACGTCAATTGATTTCAAAGTGTACGCATTTTTTGGCTATAAAATGAAATATTTTTTTCAACCCCTTAGCTGCAACCCTCCCCAACTTTTTTTTCAAATGCAAACCAATGTCGTGTATGGGTTCATTGAAAAGCTCGTTAAAAATGGAATTTGATCATTCCCTTTATTTTTTTTCCCATGTGGTTACCACGAAATGAGAAAAAAACTCTTGAAAGTTAGAAATACCTACTTAGTGCTATCTAAGGGTGAATTAACGTTGCAAAAAACAAATAAGTGGCATTCAGCATATGATCATGTACACTGCTCAACAATTGCTAAAGATCACCAGTACCTAGTATCTAAAAGTTTTACAAATTTTAAGATCACCACAACAAATTTTATTGATTTATGTGTAAAACTGATTACGTAATCTAGCATCAACATTGCCTGGAATTTATTTTTTCACAAAAAACTCACACATAAAATTAGTTCCATCCCAAGCAATTGTTGACCACTGTACTTCAAAAAGAGAAAAAAGTTGTCACATGTCTTGTACCAAATTTAATGCCCTGATAAGAAAATATTTTGTTTGACTCAGTTTCAAAATTGTGGCATTTCTGGGTAAAATTGAAATATGTGTAAGTTTTTTGTGAAAAAATAAATTCCAAAGCATGTTGATGCTAGATTACGTTATCAGTTTTACACATAAATCAATAAAATTTGTTGTGGTGCCTGCCCAGGTTGGTCTGTTCTTATAATTTGTAAACTTTCAGAAACTAAGTACTGGTGATCCTTAGCACCCGTAGATAGCACTAAGTAGGTATTCCTAACTTTCAAGAGTTTTTTTCTCATTTCGTGGTAACCACATGGGTAAAAAAAAAAAGGGTATGGTCAGATTCCATTTTTTACAAGCTTTTCAATGAGCCCATACACGACATAGGTTTGCATTTGAAAAAAAAAGTTGGGGAGGGTTGCAGCTGAAGGGTTGAAAAAATATTTCATTTTATTGCCAAAAAATGCGTACACCTTGAAATCAATTGACGTGTTTCAGCGATTTTTTCCTAAGTTACTGGTTGAACATATATTAATTTTATTCCGGACTTTTGCGCACCCCTGTATTTCACCAATTTCTTGGAACTATATTATTTTTTGTGAATCATTTTCCGACTTTTTTAACATGCTTCTTGATGAGCGCCTCGAACTATCATGAAAATTGTCTCAACACGAATATTATTATCCAAAATATATAATCATTCAATATTTTCCACACATAAATCGCGAAAGTACAAACTAAAAGAGCTGGATAGGAATAAAACTCGAAGTAAAACTGGAGCAGATGTTTTTTTCAGTGCCTTCCTGTTCATGAGATAGAATCTAAGGCCCGCCATTTTGGGGAAATTTGGCACAACAGGGCATCATTGGAATCATACATCATTGCAAGAATATTGTTGCGATTTATCCTTGGGTTCGTTTGTTAAAACTCCAAACAACACTTCACTATTTTCATTACAACTCTTCATCACAATACAATACAACACAATCACTCGAACTGATCCGCTAACTATCCAACGCTCTGTACTAAATCACTCTGATAAACGCTCTGTAATAGAAATTCTCCACTTCAACTTCTGCACTTAGCAATACCAAAGCTCTCTCCCCTAAGCTCCGAATAACTATCCGAATAACTCTGCTAAACTCTCTCTGCGAATAAAACTCTGCTACGAATAAAACTATCTCCTCCGCGATGAAGTGTCTCCTTATATCCCTGCGTACGCCTATGGAGAATCTTCGAGAGAGGCCTCGATGATGTGTACCGAATTCTCCACGCGACCCCCCATATTATTTTGCGTTTATGATTGTCAGGGCCGGCGCTAGGAGATTCGTAACAATATAATGCTACTGTGATTGGGGATTGCATAGATGTTCAACGATATGGGACTACACTGTTTGCTGCATGACTACTCATGTCCAGATCTTCTCGAGGAAAATCAAGATGACATTCACTTTTCTTTCAAATATATTTGTTAGAAAAAATCATTTACAATGTTTCACCAACACTCTGGGTGATTTACGGATCGTCTGCTTTTACATTAAAAGTATATCGTTTTCCATCATTCTTAGCTTACTTGTAGATTTTGACTTTTGCGGATTGCCGTTCGTTGGGGGACGATATCTGTTCAAAAGAAAAGCCCATTTCGATCCCATGTTTTATATACCATCATAGTATTTTTCAATATCGAAGGAAAAGAAAAATATTTCATTGAGTAATTGAATTTGATTCCACAAGCCTGACATACTCATTCATCATACATGTGAATTTATTTGTTACATGAAGCAATGGAGAAATATTGAATGGATAATTGTTTCAACATTTTGTGGCAAAAAAATACCGAAGCTAGGGTATCCTATAATGCTAGTGAACATCAGCTTCATCAACTTCAATTGATATTATTTTTCTATCACTAATCAATGTTTTGCAAAAAGGGTGCATCTCTTTCCCATTCTAGAAAATATTTGACGGGGACAAATGAAATTATAAACAAACAAAGGAAAACAATTAGGAGCCGTGAGATGCTTTATTGTTTTGTACGATGAGAGGGAAAGGAAAACAATGGGAAACGAAGCATGTCCCAATTAGAACAATAATCCAGATCGTGGAGTGGCGCGCTGCTCTGCCAATGCGATCACGTGTTTTTAACCTTTTCGGACCACTTCTCGATGAGAACTCGAGTGCCATTCGTGAAATACGATTTCGTTCTGTAATTTGGGTGTTCTCGTTATTTCTACGTCATTAGCCGATGAAAGCATTTCAGAAAGAGGAATGTATGTTCGATATTTTTTTTATAAGGAGATTCACAGGAAAGGGAAGTCCTGTAATGTTCAAAGAACATCGCGTGAATCAAGGGACAGGAGATACGAATTAACATTCACTTTGAATCTATGAAGTTTGAAAGCCTCAGGAGAAACCTCCTTCGGCAAGGAGTTCCAAAGCTCATTGAAAAAAAAAAAAAAAAAAAATTGATCCTTCTGAGCAAAGAAAAAGACGCCACGTACTTCGACACCAAGGTTTACAAAATTCACAACACAGGGAGGGGTGGGAATGTTGTTCCCTCGTCGATTTTCATCCGTGTAGATATTGCCAAGGGGGGAACGATTGATAACAATTCGAAAGAAGCTTATCGACCGTGAAATATAAGTATCTATATAGAAGAGAGACAAGTCTCTCGACCCTTCTACGATGTATCAATGAAGTGAGCGAGTCTGTGAGCGAAGAATCACCAACAAAAGACAAAATTTAAATTGCTTTTCTCTGAATAGAATCGAGAAGGCGCAATGAATATTTTGGTGCCCAACTTCTTCACACTACAAATGAGAAAAATGTATTCCAAGGCAGGTCGTATCTGAGCCTTGTAGATATCATTTAGAAGCTGACGAGAAGTGAAGTATTTCTTCCTCCCTCATTTTCGAATACTTAAGAAAATCCAAGTGTCTAGAAAAGCACCTTCAGCGATCGATCTCACTTATGTTGCTTCTCTTCCCATGAGAGTTTATCACTTACCGATCGTAATTCCTATAGTCATACGAGGTACTTGATTTTGCTCTAGTGAATAGAATTTTTCCTCTTGACATCTGAATACTAGATGATGATAAGATCGGCTTTTCTTGAGAAGAGACATGCTTGGGGTTTTAGTTTTCGTAGCATTGAATTCCACCAAGTTCATGTTACCGCATTTATTTTATTTTTTTACTAAGTCGTCTGTTAATTTTATTGAACGTGAATGTTTCCTTTGAATTTTTGTTTCTCTCTCGAGCTGGTATCTCTGGGGTGTAAGAAAAAAAATTGAAACTCTTGGTTTATGAAGAGTACCTGTCGTCCGCAAAACTATGTATTGAACAAGATGTTTTCTCGAGCAAATCATTGGATATGAAAGCAGAAACAAAGTGGGCGCCAGAAACTGGAACCCTGTGGAGACACCTGCAAATTCAATGAAAAAGAAGTAATATCAGTGAATGATACTCCATCAACGACTTACATACAGAGACAACGATCAGACATTAATGAATTTACTCTCCAACCTTAAAGCACACAAACTGAAGAAAAGGCAAACCATAAGATGGCAGTTCTAAAAAAGGAAGAACCCGATGCCAAAAACTCGATCAATCGCTTTTGAAATATCGAGTGCAAATATTAGTTATCATTTCTCCTAATTTCTCGACTGAATGCTGCCAAATATGATAAACATAAGCCAATGAGTCACTGTTTGATCTTTGATGGCGAAAAATCCAAAATATTTGCTATCGATCATCAATTATTCCTGATTTCTCTAGTATATTTGATAAGTCTTCTTTCACATAAATTTGATACTCCTGCTTTTTCCATGACTTTGGAAATGATAGAAGCAATACAATTGGTTCTCTTATGATTACAAGGTAGAGAACTCTTGCTGTCTTCCAGGACTTGGGAAAAAACTCCAAGTTATATGAAAGGTTGAATAATTTCGCAAAAGCGCTGGTGTCAATTCGGGGGAACATGCTTTCGGAAAACAATTGCTGGGATTCCATCAGATACGCAAGCCTTATTCGTCTTCAGGTCCATTGAAATATTTCTTATATTTTCTCTTGGTGAAAAATTATCTCAGGCATATGACTGCCGACAGGCGTGATATTCGGGGGATCTTTTCCCGATGAGTCCAAAGTAGAATTTCCAGCAAACATAAACATTCTTTTTTTTTTTCTGCAAAAAATATATTTGCTTTTTGTGTGGGGGAGCAGTGGTGGCTTGTGGATCCATCTTCTTCTAGTCACTAAGGGGGTAATGAACTAAAAGTGAAATTTTTGGCGATCAGCTTTAGCAAATGACCAAAACGTTCGAGATACCAGTTGGACATTCAACAAGTTTTGAACGAAATTTCTGATTATGTGCTTCTATAGCAGCTTCAAATGTCGAAAAAGCGTGTTCCGACCCACAGCTTTCCATCTTCAGGAGAAGAATGCAGAATTTTTGAAATTGTTGTCATATTCATAGTTTCTTTTTTATATTTCCTAACACATAAAACAAATACATTAGAAAATCATATGTATTACGTCGTTCCAACTGCAATGAATATATTCGCTACTTGAACGGTGTTGAAGTAATATTTGTCTATTCATTTCATGTATTTCTGAAGAAAGATGGATGTGTATTTCTCGAACAAAAATACTGCACTTACTCGATACTTTTTTGAAATCTATTGAAAATGTTAATTCAAATGATAAAATTGAGATACGGAAAAGGACAATTTTTTCAATCATTGAATGATCTTGTTTCAGGTATGGTTCCAGAATAGACGAGCAAAATGGAGAAAAGCAGAAAGGCTGAAAGAAGAACAAAGGAAACGAGATGGACAAGATATTGTCAAGAGAGACGGGGAAACGAAGGAAGAGAAGGTAGGATGAATATGGGCCCCCCCCGGGGGGGGTTTTTTTTTTTTTTTTTTTTTTTTTCATTGTATTATCAACGGTCGAAATTAATTTCCTTTTGATAGATTGGTGACTCACAGAATTGTTTTGTAAGCATTGAACTGAATTCGATGGATTTCCTGGGAGACGTCTGCTAGTCTGCTTCTTTTTGGTTGATTTTTGAACTCGAAATTGAAGAAAGAAAACTATGAGATTGGAACCTTTGGTGTAATATTGAGACTTTTTCTTGATGAATTATTCCAACACTGAACTGATATTGATGCTAGGGGGTTCCCTCTCTGAAAAGGTCTGAATAGAAGGAAGATGAATAGTAATTCCTTTGAAAGAGAACTGAATCATCATCTTCTTCCCGATGAAGAAAATAACACACAAAAAAGCCTCGTTGGCGATGAATTCCATTATCTGGAATATAAAACTATTCCTTAGATAGCATAAGAAGTTGACATAAAGTGAAGTATTTCTTGTACAGGAAAAATTTTTCAGCTCAAGACAAAAAAAGAAAAATTTTGCATCCTCGGTAATGCTCTCGAATGCCAATGGCAGGATCCTGCGATTTGTCTCTATAGGTATACGTAGACCTGCCAGTCAATCATTTCAACAACTGTTATGAGAGTGGACGTGATATACCAGGATTTTGGTCTCTAACAAAAATTTTGATAGTGCCTTGTAAAACTTACGACTTCTGTCATACTGACGAATGAAACAACCAAATTCCTATTTATTTAAGAACCGCTGCGGAAACTGTTGGAATAAATTTATTGATTGTATCAAGAAACGTAACAGCAATTCTAGGTACGTCACAAACAAATATAACAGGTCTACGTAGACTGTAGCGCTATAAGTGGTGGATTCAGAACGACTTCAAATATCCCGCCGTTGACTGATGTTTTTCATCTTAAATAATCAGTAGAATCAGTGAATGTGAGCTCTCCAAAGAAACAACTCATATGTCAGCTCATAACTTTGATCCAATTTTTCTCAACGTAATCGCAAGTCATGAATGTAATTTCGACTAGTGAATTCAATCTTCGAAATCAGTTTTTTTTTGTCAGATCTGCTACTGACTCAACTCAACATAAATTCTTTATGCGCACTCTTTTCCTCTCAGATCGAAGACAGCCATCCCAGCAGTTCTCCCGAAACAAACGCGGACGAGGAGGTAGCCCGGGAACGGGAATGTTCGAGCAGGAGTAGCGCAGGACGAGAATCTCCAGAACAGCAACGGAGTACTGCCGGAGAAGCCGACCCCTCGAACCCTTCTTCACCACGTAGTCCTGCTCCTTCGGTGTCTTCGGAGCCGCCGAGGCCCATTCAGCCGCCGCCATTTTCGCACATGTTTCCTTTCGGAGACGGGTGAGTTGATTATTCCAATTTTGAAAATAGTTAATTGTTATGTCTTATCAGTTCGTTATTGATAAGGAAGTTGTATTATCATTATAACTATGGCTGGTTTCGGTTATCTGGGTTGAGTGTAAGAATAGTTTTTAAACTAAACATCGTCCAATAAAAGACGATTTATTATTATTATTATAAATGAATGAATGTCACCGAAATGTCAAGTGAAACTGATGAAAGACTCGTTACGAGTTGAATATTTCGGAAATGTTTGAAGATTCTAGTGGAAGAATTCAGTAATTATTTCCATTTTTCCACTGAAGAGCTCAAGAGATAGTTTTTTCTGAGCAAAACGGGATCTTGTATGAGTTGGGATGAAATATTATCCTAGTGAGTGAGATTTTTTCTACAAATAGCCCTCTATTTTGATTCGTTCAAGTATTCCTATGTTTGATATCTATTTGATTCAATTTTCATATGCAAGGTATACAAATTGAGCAGGAAGAGTGATTTCTATGTAACCCAGTGCCATATATGCAGGGGAGTGCTGTTTCAGAGGATTCGAATGATATACATGTACCTATCAAAAGACAGTGCTTGTATTTTTTTTATTTTACTCCTTTCATAGAAGTTGCGATTTCTATTTTTTGATTCGCAAAAGATGAAAGTCAAAAATAATGCATCAGTTCATCAAATGGGTTTTTATAGCTAAGTTGCCAACTGCGTAACAGTGTACTTTATGCCCGAGGTTCAGAAGCGAGAGAGGGAAGCATGAAAAACTTTGAACCTTGATATTTCAGACAGTTGAAAGTGCAAAGAAATCCTAGGATGAACAGGATTTTCAAGTTTGAGATACAAAATGCCTGATTCCTTCAATCTAAGCAACCCTCAGACAAATATTTTCAAAGCTAGATCAGTGGGTTCTCTTATGAAAAAAGTTTCAGATTCATACCGCTTTTGATTCTCCAAAAAGATTCGAAAGACCATTAAATTTGGAACAATGTGTTTTTTATGTACAGATTGACACGAAAAGGAGGCCCTGTAATATTCAAAGATCACCGAGTGAATCATTGTACAGCTTATCCAATCCATCTTGGCACAGAACTAATAACGTATATGCCCAGCAGTCTCTGTGAAGTATACTAAGATAAAAATACACCTTTTATATGTGTTCACTCTGTTGATATTCATTCCTAGAAGGTGTTTTTTCCTCAATTTTAATTGTGGTCTACATTACCATTGTGCAACTGATAAAGTTTCTGAGATTGTGCCAAGATGGATTGGATAAGCTGTACAGGAGATACGAATCAAAAATAAAAAAGATCTCTGCACAAGATAACCTCAACAGGTCTCCAAGCTCACAACAAACTGAGACGGATTGACTTCTTTCATTTTTCTGAATAGTAACAAGAAATTTCAATAAATGATTTCGTGTCGAACCCCACACATGAGAATTCTGTTCCAGGACAGGCCGTGCCTTGTCGATCTTTCGAAACTGACGGGAAGTGAAGTATTTCTTCGCACAAAATAACGATCCACAGCTTCTAGAAAACACCTTTGGGAGATCGATATCACATTGTTTTCCCAGTAGAGATTATAACTGATCGTAATTACCACCAACGAGATACTTGACTTCGTAGGAATAGTTATTCCTGACATCTGAATATTAGACAGATCTTCGCAGCATTAAATTCCACCATGGTGATGTTACCCCATTCTATATATTTTTGCCAGGTTTTCATTTATTCTATCGACGCTAATGCTTCTCTGATTGTTTGTTCCTTATGCTGATATGGGGACTCTGGACAAAAAAACCAGTATGAAGAGTACTGTTTTCCGCAAAACTGTGCACTGATCATGATGTATTCTCCAGCAAATCATTGATATCAAGCAGAAACACATCTGGGCAGTATCATTGATTTTAACCAGATAATTTTTCCACCAATGTGTTGACTTGCCCAACAAACCCAATTACATTCCTAAGATGTCACGACGATGTCACAAAGTGAAGGCGATATTATTCACAAACAACAATAGTATAGTTGTCTAGTTTAGCGCTACCAGAGTATTTTTTATTCATATTTTATTTATTTTACTATTGTCATTGATTATTTGTCCACTCTATGTAACGTTGATTGGATACCTGTCTATTTCTTTTTCAACATGTTATTTACATTATTATCTTTTATTAAGTAGAAATTACAACTTCTATGAAAAAAGTAAAACCAAAAAAAAATTAAAAACACACTCTGTTGATAGGTACATGTTTATCATTCTCAGACGATTGATTCATTCACAAAAAAGTTGAAGGAGTTCATCTGAAATAGCTACTCCCCTGCCTATATGGCGACGACGAGCACTGGGTTCCATAAAATGCATAAATTGTTTAGAGTTCAGTGTGAATGAGTATTTGAATCTGAATCGAAACTCAATCGAATGCCTTCAATGAAAACTCTTTTCGGTTATAATTGCACGAGTGCATAAAAATTACCGACAATTTTGCAAGAAAGCGTGATATCTTCAGAAATTGCAAGTTTATTTTCATAATTTGGCGAAAGTGCCCGAGTCCGAAGGAAGAGGGCTCTTTTACAAAATATGAAAATAACCGAATACAATTTGTATAGGATATCACGCTTGAATGCAAAATTATCTGGTTCATTTTTATGCACGAATGTAATTCATTGGAATATTGCACGAATGTAATTCATTGGAATATTTCACGAATGAAGAAATTCTCAAGGCAATGTTATTTTTTGTTCATTTATACTTTCCCAATAGATTGTATGGAGTACTCAGCTAAACGCGAAATGTTTTTCTATTTTTGAAGTCTATCTGACATTTATTTGTGTTGTTTACTGACGTCTAGCGATACGGTTTCAAATGTGTTGTGATGGTGACTTGATACAATGCAATTACCGCTGTAAGTTTCTCGATAATTGTATTGCTCTTATGGGAACATTTTATATATGAGGGAAATATACATATATATTTGTCATTGCAGTCATTCAAATGTAGATGATTATTTCCGAGCCGAATGGATTATTCAATTCTATGCTGAATAAACCGTCTGTTCTCCAACAGAATTTCCAGAAAAATTCCTGAATTATCCGATATAAATCCATGGATTCCAAACTTTCTGGAAGTACTTTCCTGTGGGAATTTGGAAGCCATAATTTTTATATTGGTAATTGATTCGAATCGGTTCAACTCCACCACTTCAACTCCAAGTTCTAATGGAAGCTCGATATAATACTATAAATTCCTAGTGACTCGTCCACAATGTCTATATAATATGACTACAAAATAATCCCTGGCGCATTCGTCTGAATTCTGAAGATGTACAAACCAGGTTCATTCCAGGTTCAAATGAACTCGGATCAGTTGCTAAACATTATTTGCCTTGTATTTGCATTCCTGGTGAATAATGAAGAATTAATTGTTAGTTGTTAGCCAACTGAATCTGACCACTAAGACCTGAATCCACCAAAAACAAAATCTCCTAGAGGCGCTCAAGGAGAATCTGGCCTGGACTTTCGGTCAGGTGACAGTTTTATCACAAGCTCCGATTCACAAGACACAGTATTGGACGCATAAGCATCACTACATAGTATAAAACTATCTTCCCGCTGTCTGTCTGTGTAGCTCAGATCTTTAAAACTACGCAACGGATCTTGATGTTTTTTTTCAAGATGTTAGTTGTTAGCCAACTGAATCTGACGACTGAGACCTGAATCCACCAAAAACAAAATCTCCTAGAGGCGCTCAAGGAGAATCTGGCCTGGACTTTCGGTCAGGTGACAGTTTTATCACAAGCTCCGATTCACAAGACACAGTATTGGACGCATAAGCATCACTACATAGTATAAAACTAGCTTCCCGCTGTATGTCTGTGAAGCTTAGATTTTTAAAACTACGCAACGGATCTTGATGCTTTTTTCAATAGGTAAAATGATTCAAGAGGTAGGTTTATATGTATAATACATGCATAAGATATTATAAAAACACTGATAATTTCAGAGGTTCCTAATGTGATGTCCGTAATAATCACATTTTATTGCGCTCACATTCCAAACATTGGCTGAACCCTAAGAGATAGATCAAAATAATGTACCACAGTATTGTACACCCCAAAAAGGTCTACAGTGTTCTGAGTGAATGGGTTCTTCTGGTGTTCTTCTAGAATTTATACTCTCAGCTCCCTCACTCGGAGTGTGTATCTGAATAGAGCAGTTATATTTGGAAATTTCTTGATCTTTGGTGGCATAAACGGTCCTATCCCTCTTACATTTTTTCCTGGTCAACGTTTTGAGTCATGGAAATTTCATATTTTTTATTTGTTTCCATACTGACTCATTTCGTAAGGTCTGACTGATATTAACACTGTGAGGTCTTATGAAGAATGTGGGGTTTATATCTCACCTCAGAAATATTAAAGTAATCCATGAAATAATACAGTAGGTAGTCATAATTAATTCATTCTCATCTGTGAAGAATCCAGACAACAAATAGTTTTTCCCGCGCAGTGAATTTTCTGAACCTACCCAGTTACCCGAATGAAATGAACTTCATCAAAATCCACAGAATCTCCTAATTCCGTAGGTACCAAAATTCAGCTTCATTGTAATTTACTAAAGACAGCGGAATACAGTATCAAATTTGATTATGCGAAATCCGAATTATTACAGCTACAGACAATAACGTCCCCTTTGAGAAGTTTCCATCTTTATAACTCCATTTTCTGCCGCTGCGACTAAATTACCTTAAGCCCTTATTATGCTTCCTTAATGCAATCATAAACATTCGAAAATCTTGTGTCGTAATTTGTTATTTTGGTTAGGCGTCACATTTCTTGTGTTTCAATTAGTGATGGAGCCTTATTCGTCTCGTGTACGGGAGTGAAGATTGAAAATCCGATTGAAATGATGATGGTCAGGTTACAGAGTGTGTGATCAAACATAACAGAAAATATAGAATGAGTTGACTTATAAAATAGGATATACAATTGGATGAAGTAGTCTTTACGACACCTTCTTTTTTCTGGGTGGAAAAGAAAAATTCCAGAAGTAGGTAGAGAAATTGGCACAGAATTTTTGAACGGTGTAACCTGCAAAGCATTCCATCAATGGTGACAAATTCATAATTGCCAGAGAGGCTCTTAGACCAAGAGGTAAAAAAATAAAATGTTGCTATAACCAGTCATCCCGAACCAATGAGGATATGATTATTGACAAGTCAAGATATATTCCTCGCCAAATTATTTCTCAACACACATTTCTCAAGTGATCCCTTTTGATCAGTTTCCTAACAAATACCGGCATGAAGACTCTCACATGTAGGAATAGATAATTCGAAAAAGACTCTCGAAGTATTCTAGATCTCATACAAACGAAGAAGCAAAGTTGGAAACTCTACTTTTTTATAATAGTATATAATAAATTAACAATATATTTTAGATCCGATAAGATTTTCGATAGGTTGATTAAGTGCCAATAGTATCATTGAGAATGGTGACAAAATTTAATCAAATATCAACATCCATAATGTTTCATCATTCGGAGATTATGCGAATGTACGTACTTATAGGAAAGAAATGTTATAAACTTGGGTTTTCTGAATCGAAACGGTTTATTAGGCCAATTCATATTCACTAACATCAAAATGAAGCAACGATTGATTATTGAATTATTGATTCAGATATGTTTAATGTCATGTGAAATCGCGAAGCATAAAATGACAAACTTCATAACCGAGTTTTTATTGAAAACTGCAAATAAAGAAGCAAAGTTGGAAACTCTACTTTTTTATAATAGTATATAAATAAAATTAACAGTATATTTTAGATCCGATAAGATTTTCGATAGGTTGATTAAGTGCCAATAGTATCATTGAGAATGGTGACAAAATTTAATCAAATATCAACATCCATAATGTTTCATCATTCGGACATTATGCGAATGTACGTACTTATAGGAAAGAAATGTTATAAACTTGGGGTTTTCTGAATCGAAACGGTTTATTAGGCCAATTCATATTCACTAACATCAAAATGAAGCAACGATTGATTATTGAATTATTGATTCAGATATGTTTAATGTCATGTGAAATCGCGAAGCATAAAATGACAAACTTCATAACCGAGTTTCTATTGAAAACTGCAAATAATAGTTACGAAAAACAATATAAAAGGTATGGGGCATCGGCAGAAGTAAATACTTTGATAGAGAGGAAGAACATTGATCGGCAGACTGAAAAAGATGCCATACCATGGTTTGCATTATGGCTAATATCTAACTTTCTTTTTCGACTTGAGAAATTACCCCTTGTATATTCGATGAAAATGAAGATTTTTTTCTGGCATAAAATGGTGTACTAGTTTGTTCAGCTCCAACTATTGTATTCATGAGATATAGGGTTCAAAAATAGTTTCTCGAGTGGTAGTACCTTTATCTAATCTCTTGACGTGAGCGGAGGTCTGAACACTTGCTAGTTTTCGATGCTCAAAGTGGAATTGAAAATGCAGGTCAGAATTCAAATATTCGAAGTTGGAGGTGTTCCAATGAATACAACCCTGTGAAGTACTCTTTGGACATATTTCAGCGGTCTACTAAAAACTATTCTACTTTCTTTGTAACTCTTATCTTCTTCAAGATCTTCAATTTCACTTGCCCAGCCTATTACATTCACGACTCTCAAATTTCACACTCCACAATTTCTTAACCATAGTGATTCTACGACGAACACATGAGATCAACTTAACCATGTTCTGATCATTCCATGATTTTTATTTGCTATGTTGTGATACTTAACGATTCTTAACGATCCGTTGAAGTGCTGAGAATTTTGCCGGAAACTTGCTTGGTTAATTTGTGTTCTAATTATTCAATTATCAACATGGCAGTTGATTAGTGTAGCTCAGCTTTTGGCATAAAATAAAACATGGAATATGGAACACTCACTTAGTCTATAATTAAACATTTAATGACGTCACTGGTTAATTAAAGAGACACATGAGGAGATGCCAGCATCTGTAATTATATTAACATTCTAATAAAGCTGATTAAAACGAGAAAAACCGTTCCCCGCAACAAGAAAACTCCGTTCAAAAGAGTATAGGGAGTGAAAAAAGTGATGAGATTTCTGTGAAGTACTTTGATTCACTCTTTGGAGTGCGAAGATGTGCAATTGAAATCATAAAAGTAGGTGAAAGCATTTGCAATTTCAATGGTAGTTATATGCGGAGTAGCTTGGTGTGATACCTCACCTGCTAGGATTTTTATGTGGACAACGACATTACAATTTCACCTGGGAATATTATCATCTGAGTTGTGGTCCATCTTAGATTTTCAGCCTTGGTCAAATCTTCCATTATCATTGACTCAAAAGGAAACTTTTGTCCCGATAAATCACGCATGAAATAAAAAAAAATACAACACATTGCAACACAAGCAACACATATTGGTCATGAGGAATAAATAGAGCGGTAATGAATTTGACATCTACAGAAAAGATAGGAATACTCTCAGATATATTCCTGGTAGCACTCATCACCGCCCCCATCATAAAATTTTACCATTACAATATCCCAATCAAAATCTTACAGCATTACCCTTATAAGCAAGTAACTTTATGAATACATAGGAAAATCATAATAAACAACAATACACTTGTTTTAAAATTTTTAATACATAACTGATAATAATGTTACTTCAAAAAGAAATGCATCCTATAACATTAATACTAATATAAGTAAAATATTACAAATATGAAAAAAGAAAAATATGGGAGAAGAACGGTAATGAGAAGAGTCATTAGGCATGTTACTGAAATGAACGGTTACAGCCTAGAGGTGGTAGTCAATCTAATTAGGAAATAAACTCTAAGGAAATCCTTCGTTAATCTTTGACTTTTCGAAAAGATGATAATTCTGAAAGATTTATTTTGATTCCATATGAACCTCAGTACAGAAGAATATTCGAACATATTTTTAATGAAATAAATATGAAAGGTGCATATGAAACTTCTCATAGATTACAACTCCATCCTAAAGAAAGTTATGGATATATGGAATCATTGGTTGAAATTACAACAAAGAATACATCGGTCAAAGCAGCAAGCTTTGGAAGCTTGCTTTAAGGAACGTCGAACTCACATCCGATCGGGAAAGAGATAAAATTCAGTGTCACCCTGCATGCTCTGGATGATAACAGGATCAGTGGAAGCAATCTGAGACTGATCAACGATCAACATGATAAGAGGCTTCTTGATGCATTTGAAAGTCTAGAAATAGCTAAATGTAGTAATAATATTAATAGTTACAGAGGGTCCATCCCATCCAGCCCGCTCTTTAATCTAATATTAGAAAATCAGGAGAATTGAATGACGAGTTCCTTCATAGGACCGAAAAAGTCCTTCATCTTCATCTCAGGAAGAAGATTGAAGATAGTAACTCATCCGTCCCTTATATTGTAAAATGTATATTACTAACCCTAGTGTAAAAATTGTCTTTAAGATCTATCTCAACGAGACTGCCAAGAGAGGTGAAATTAAAGTTTATTTCCCAATCAAGGAAATATCAGTAAATGAGACGTGATTCATCTCAAGTTTTTTTGAGAGTAGGGTATCTACGAGTTGATGGCAGTCATCAATGGTTTTGTTTTGGGTGAGTACATAATGGCCATCTTCCTTCAAAGTATACTTTCACATTCCAAATCCTTGATGAAATGCAACGTCTGAAAAACAAACTTAGAGTCACTGTGCGAACATGAATTAGCCGATAATTAAACATCATGACATAACTCACCGACAAACTAATCAACTCACTGAACATGACATCATCCTGGATTGAAGATTTCAACTTCAAACTTGATGGATTGGTAGATTTTAAGTGCGTGATGTTGTCCAATTAACAAGTGTTTTAAATTAATTATTGAATAATTTGTCCTCTTGTTTCAGATAGTATAATGTTATTTAGGCGTCATAATTGATGTTAATTGGAGAAGTTGCTTCTTGTTACGGTTCTTCGATTGGGGTTACTTGAAAGTTGAATTGGAACTTGGATTCGATTTTTCCACGTTCTGCAAAATACAGAGCCTATAATTCAATTTGTATTCTGCTGCCAGTTTGCTGTTATTGGAGTCACTCTGGGTGCTCGAAATTCAGTTTTTTGCGGAAAAACCATAATAGATGAGAATAGTTATTAATGTACCAAGGATATTAGGTAGATTTTTATGCCCTGGAGGCGACTATCTTACAAAGATGAGGATCGATGGTCCGAGGATTTCCTAGAGACACATTTCCTAGAGATCAATTACCCTAACACCAAACTGATATTTTTTCACTCGACGCGCGTTTCACTATCAAGGTTAGCATCTTCAGGTTAAAAAAATTGATACTTAATCTGAAGAATAGGGTTAGCTGTTTATTTACCTGAGTTTTTCGGTCCGACATGGACTTTGTAGTAACAAACAAAGTCGAAACGCGCGTCGAGTGCAAAAATATCAGTTTGGTGTTAGGGTTATTGATCTCTAGGAAAACTTTTACATCAGAGGTTTCAATCTCATCGCTTATCAACTAGAGACACCTTCATTCAAATACACAAACTGATAGATACAACCAACTTCCAGCTCATATACAAACTCAGGATCAACGAAACAACAACACTCATTTTGAATACATTTTTGGGAGCCCTGCCATCAAAAAGTTTTGAGTTGGTACGATACAAAATTGAAATGCCATTTTCGACGATGAATGTCCTGTTCTATCATAACTGCATTGAATTTTCAATAATCCACAACTCTTGAATATTTCATGAGAATAAAAAATGATATTTTTTGAAAGTTCATCAAATATTCAAATTGATGTACTCGCTTCTATAATGAAATAGCTGATGGAGATTAGATTTGTGTATATAGCTCTATTTTTCAATTTGAAAATATGGAAAAAGTATATGAATATATTGCAAAAAGCGAGCCCTAACAAATTTACAGAGAGTTTCGAATTATAAAGCTTGTCGGTATTTTTTAATGATTTTTATATTGGTTCCCAATGGAATGGAAATTGAAATAACACATGGACGGCTCGTGGTGAAAATGGTAATGACCACATCAAGTGGGAAAAATCTCATCAGAGTACCAAATAATAGGTATTTCTCAGGATCAATGGCATTACTAAAAGTTCTAAAAGTTGAGAGATATTATTACTGGAAGTTTTTGGAATTAATATATTAGTATTATCTGCTTGAATCGATGAAAATCACTTTTTTCTACTTCCGAAGGTGATGAGCAAAAATTAGAAATGATATAGCTCTGACATGAGATCAATTCACCATATTTTTTGTTGTATAATTAAACATGAAAAAAAATATCGCTGATGATTCACATTTCGAACTCAAAGCCTTCTTCTTGAGTTCTTCAAGCCAACTTTGTTCTTCCAATTTGGTTTTCAGTATCTACATTTGGTCTGTCGAACAAGATTATTCTCTAGAGTCTAGGAGATAATCCTAGACAATTCGCCTCCACACAGGGGCTGAGATCTCTGCGTATTTTGTTCCAAGACAATTCGTTCCTAATGAATATCAATGCTGGATTTCTTCTTTCATCTACCATACATGTATATCCTTTCCACCCTTTTATTGTTAACTCGAAGATCTTCCAGAATTTTTTTTACGGTAAAACTACCGACATGTCCCCCAATGAGAATATAAATTTCCGAGATCAAAATCTCCATCGATTTTCACTCTTCTATCAAATTTTCATGTGAACCTGGACCTAAAAAAAACGTTCGCCCCTCTCAACCATAAAACGTGGTGAATTCATTGTTCAATGAGGGCAAGGGATTCTAGAAAGATGAATTCCTAGCCTACTGGTCCAGAGGAATACCAGCTGAATACCCACCTGGCCACCTCCGTTTCAAGTTTTCAAAATATTCTGCACCATACCTTAGAAAAATGTTATAATTTTGTTGTGATGAATATGAGGCTGCTAGCTATATGAAGGGGTCATTGTCAAGGCTATGGAGTCTCATCAAAGAGATTAAGGTAGACAACGAGCTCTAACAGCCAATAGATCTGAAAAGGTCGCAGTGAATCAGGCCATGAGTCAGATCCCCGATAATCTAATCTAGCATTATATACTGTTTTTATTCTACACACAATCTGAAGGTTCTTCACCCAAAAAGGTTTCGATCCTCGCTTAAACAACACAGAAACGTAGGCGATTAGCTCGTATCTTCTTCGGCTACATAGCTTTGTTTTCAATATTCATTTTGGTCTTGGAAGACCAAATTAATTCGGTTTGTGATCACCATTAAAAATTTCGAAATTCAAAATAATAAGCACAAATCAAAAGCCAAATAGCTATTTCGACCCAACATAGGTCTCATCAGTGACATTCGTCAGGAGTTGCACAATACATTTCGAATCGTCTGTTCCTTACTCACGAAACAGATTCGGGTTTTTTCTTGAGGAACAGATGGTTCGCAAGGCCAGCCGAATGTCACTCATGAGAGTTATAACGGTTTGAAACAATAAAATTAACGATGACTCGGTGAAAATAATAGAATGGGTAACATGAACTTGGTGGAATTCATGCTAGGAAGACCCAGGTATGTCTCTTCTCAAGGAAAGCCGATCTATCATCGTCTAGTATTCAGATGTCAGGAGTAACTATTGCTACGAAGTCAAGTATCTAGATGCTAGGAGTTACAATCAGTGATAATCTCTCATGGGAAAACCATGTGAGATCGAAGGTGCTGAAGATGCTTTCCAGAAACTTGGATTCCTATTTCATGCGAAAAAATACTTCACTTCTCATCAGCTTCTAATGATCTACAGGGCTCAGATACGACCTGTCTTGGAATACAGTTCTCATGTGTGGAGTTCGGCACCAAAACATTCATTGAGGCTTCCCGATTCCATTCAGAGAAAGGCAATCCGTCTTGCTCGTGATTCTTCGCTCACAGACTCGCTCACTTCATTGGAACATCATAGAAGGGTCGGAGACTTGTCTCTCTTCTATAGATAATTTCCCACCCCTTTGTTGTGAATTTGGAGACCTGTCTCTTGCTCAGGAATCTTCTTTCAGTAGAACAGCTGAGCTTTGGAACTCCTTGTCGAAAGAGGTCTTTCCAGAGGCTTACAAACTTCAAAAATTCAAAGTGAATGTTAATTCGTATTTCCTGTCCCTTGATTCACGCGGTGTTCTTTGAACATTACAGGGCTTCCTTCTCGTGTGAATCTGCACATAAATTAAACTGTCAACCATTGGATCTGTGAATGAAATAATTTCAATTTTTAATTGTCCAATTGATACCGGTGTTGCAGCGTTCTTTGCAAGTAGACCGAAGATGATTAACGTTCGCGATGGGTCGATTGCTAGAACTTGTAAGAGATCTCCAGCTAGGAGTTTGAGTCTTCGGTCATTCAATGGAAGCCTTTTTGTCAGTGATGCCAACAGAATTTTCAACATACTTCAATCAGTCAATGCCTCAAAATGTCTACCACGACTTTTTTGTGAGTCTCTCATTCTTGTATTGATTCCATTTATCACTTGTAGATTTGGTGTTTTCCTCTCATTTTCATTATCAATTTTCCCTTCCTCAAATGTTTATCAACCTCGTGTTTTATATATCTAAATATATCGCAATCTTCTCTTTCCTTCTTCACATTCTGTTACTAGTAGTCTCCTTATTTCTTGTTGCGAATATCGGGCATGTTCCGTCCATGCTGTTTCAGTTCGAAACATAATTTCTAACTTGGCAAATATTAGCATTTCATATTTACCCCATTAGTGCACATGGCGGAGGCAACGGCCCAAATGCTTTTTCCCGATGAATATTTCATATTTTTACCGGGACATTTTTGACTGACTCTATCTCCAGGCTATGTGACGAATTTAAATCGCATAAGCACACCAGACCCACTAAATAATTCCGAAATGAATTTATGTGCAATATATACTTTGAGGTTTGCCTGAAAATTTGTATCGAACGTATTAAAAATTCTATTCACGTATGGAAAAACTTTTTCGAATCTCTTCCATCTCATGAAAATGTATTTAATTTCCATCAGTAGAATCAATAATAGATCAGCACGATGTCAAATTATTATTCTACTTTTTTGCAAATGTATATCAAACATGAAAAATGGTGTACAATAAGTATGTTGGTCAAATAAGACAAGAAAACACGGAACCCTATGGTTTTGGTGAACCGTAGTCAAGGTAACGGCTCCAGTTTTTCCTTCTATTTTTTTTGTGTCTAGGAGAGGACCTGATGCCCAAATTCACGAATGAAATAACCATGTGATCCTTTTGCTACATGAAATGAATATATGAGATTGGAACTTTTGGTGTGAAAGTTGGAACTTATTCCCAGTTAACAATGAAAAGAATCAAGAATCAACTGTTCCGATAAAGTTCATTGTTTCACAATCTGAATAAACTTAAACTGTTTCGTAGAGGTATCAACTTTGTGCTATATGTTAACAGAATCTTTCGAATCTAAATCGAGATGAAATACCGAATTTCAGGTAGTGACACGAATTGCCAGATATTCAAGGAGATTTGACGTACATGACGTACAAAAAGATACAGTACATTCTACCTAAACAACTGTTTATCTAAAATTGTTCACTCTATAAAATAGTGTTACTCCTTTTGAGATATGTATCCTTTGAGAGCTGATTTGAAGAGAATTCAAATTATTCGGCAGAAACGTATGTCCTTTCATACTGCTACATTCAGCAACTCTGCAAAGTGTAGTTGTAATTTTCTCCAGCTGTATCTGAATTGAATCCCTAATGAATGGAAGTGCTATTTTACAACAGTTGGGAACGTTAAATATTCTATAGCGATGAATTAAAAGCCCATTTCATTTAATTCACACTCTCCGAATTGAAATAACTGTAATTAATTTATTTGCTGCTGTGTGCTTTTTATTTTTTTTACACTTCTGGTATACCCGCATTCATATTCCATAAAATTTGGTTACTGTTAATTCCATATTTAATTACTACTCGAGTAGGGCAATAATTTGATAATTTTCGATTGTGATCTTGTTAATATGAATAGTTTTATGACACGGTTTCATGAGTACTTTTATTACTTTGGTTTGGTCTGTAATTAGCTAATAGAGGCTCTTAGTATCTGTCGTGTCCTTAATCATTTCAACAGTATGCAGGCATCGCCGTAAAATTATATCGTAGCATTACATGAATAACTTTTTTAGTAGAGATTAAATATTCGATTGACCTATAGTTTTATATCCTGCTTGGTACAATACAGAATTGATAACAGAAATGTTGTAATCCGTCATCAATAAAACAAGGGCGAATTCAGGATTTTGCAAAGAGGGTTGATCCAAGACGAAATTAAAAAAGAATGCAGTATAATGACAGGAAATTCTTCTCAAAAATACATAAAAATTAAAGAATGAACCTTTTTCAAATTATCTGTTTTCGAAATACACTGTTGAAATTAATAAAATATCCAAAACATCAGAAATATTGAATACTTCTCCATAAAATAATGGGTTTCATCTCATCGCATGGAGTACCATGTTTCGAGAAACGTTAGCTGTTGCACTCGACATTTCAAAAGCGTTTGATCGAGTTTGGCATCGGGGTCTCCTTTCTGAACTACCGTGTATTATGGTTTACTTCCTCAATTGTGTGCTTTGTTGAAGATTTTCTTGTTTGATAGGTCTCCATATGTGGTTGTTGATGGAGTATTTTCTAATATATTCTCAACAAATGCAGGTGATCCACAGGGTTCAGATCTGGCGCCTACTCTATTTCTGCTTCGTATCAAAGATTTGCTGGAGAAAACATCTTCTTCAGTGCCTATATTTGCGGACGACACTACTCTTCATACTAGTTTCTCTTCCAGAGTCCCCATACCAGCTCGAGAAACAAAAATACAGATTGGCATTAGCGTCAATAGTATTCAGAACAGCTGAAGTTTGGAACTCCTAGTCAGGTGGGGGTTTTGCTGAGGCTCACAAACTACAAAAGTTCAAAGTTAATGTTAATTCCTATCTCCTGTCCCTTGATTCACGTGGTGTTCTTTGAAAATTACAGGGCTTCCCTTTCGTCTGAATCTGTATACAAAAAAAAATAACACCAACCAATAACGGTGAATAGGAAGGGTGAACTCCTTTCTATATTTCATAATTATTCTCAAATAATGCAGAATAATTGAAGAAAAAACTTTATTTCTCGAGGAAAATTACAAATATAAAAAATTGGAGTACGGGGTTGCCTGTCCGTGCCGCAAAAGAATTGTGATATTGAAGGATTTTCTCAGTCCGCCATAGACCGTATCAAGAAAAACATTTGTGAGTAGTTCTCAACTGCAGTACCTCAGATTGTGAGATATATAAATAACTGACTCCAGTCTTTAGATTAGGCATCAGTTTTCTTCTGAATACCTAATTGCGAAACGTTAGTCGAGTGCAAGTAATATTAGTTTAGTGTTGGAAAAATTGATCTTCACTACCAAATACTCTCTGAGAACTCTCTTTAAGATGATGTATCTCAAAAAAACTATTCTCGAAGATCCTAGTGCCGAACAAAATGGCACCGATTTCTCTTTGATTTTCCGATAATAAAGTTTTTAATAGCTTCCGTATTTCTGCATTATTTGGGTACTTGGTTCTTCGTGATAAGTTTTTCAAGATCTATCATGTCAAAAAAAGCCGAATCAGAAAATTTGGCCATAACTTTCCATTTTCGGTAACCAAAAACACACTGTACACTTGAATAACCCTGTATCATTGGTAGTGATCATAACAGCTTTTTAAGTTAACAGTTTATAAAATATGCCATAATTGAACAACGACGTTAAAATAATGTGAATTGACACTTGACCCATCGAAAGCGCAGCTTCGCAAATTATATTTGCGATTTGAAGTCAAGAATTCTTTAATTGTAATGAATGACGAGTACTTAAAATAGACTGTTAGGCGATCATCATCACTAAATTAATTTATATCAATTGAAATTATACTCTTACGAATACACTAATAGATCGTTCCGAGAAATCGGACATCAAGATTAGTTACAGGGTGAATAATAGAATAAGTCATGTGAAAATGGTTTGACAGAAATATTTTTTCGTGACATTTCTACTATTGAGGGAGAAGGAAAGTAGGCAGGTTATTAGAACTACCGTTCATCATCACACTCTTGGGGTTGGTATGACTGAAATTTTTTACGTGTGATATGTCACTACTTTCAGAACACAACTAGATATTAGTAGAGATCGCCACCTACAGTTATTCGAATTTCTTCAAATTTAATTTTGAGAAATTTGTTTTGAGATTCACATATATTCATACCACATCCAATAATTTCATTTTTCAAAGACATGAATACAAATTTTAAAGAATAGAAGAATGTTAATTGTTTTTTAGGTTAAGACTTAGCTGACTAAAAATTGATTAGGCCTTTCAACATAGAATATCTCATATTTTGATATCGATGGAAGTGTTTTCACCATCCAAGATGAACTGTGCAAATTAGATATGCCTAGGTTTAACCAAAGAAGATTTACGCATAACGAACAAGAAGCGACACTTGTCGCTACACAGCCGCTAATCCTGTGGTCCCCCCACTACAGAATTTCATGACCTCCACACTATTTTTCATGCGACTACGCAAGACTACCAGCAAAAAACAGTAAGCCAGAAAACTACTTGACAAGAAACACCAGTACTTGTTTGTTTCTATTACTGACCGACTGCCGAATGCCGACATTGCTGGTAGACATGCGCATTCAGGGTGTATTTGTCGAATTTGTGAGATTCGCTTCTTGTTCGTTATACGTAAATCTTCTTTGGTTTAACAGTCATTTCGATATATGAAACTTCCTCATTGGCTGTGTGATGTGAATGAATGGGGGTAGTTCAACAGAAGAAGAAATTCTCTTGAAATTAGGCATTCCAGATCAGGTTATGTCTGGGGGGCAAATACCAGTTTTAACCAATCGCACACTTATAAAAAAGAAAACAAAGGAAAGCTCCTGGGGGGCAGATACCGCCGTATTGGTTCATTTAGATTAATTTGACCTTTTTGACAAGTATGTGGGATGCCTAATTGGAGCTGGGAATCATCCAACTACTAGGGTGGTCCGATAAGTACTTAACCAACAGAAGAAAAACCAAAATTTTTGAAAAGTGGGGTTTATTTCCCAACATAAAATCTCCTTTCAGCTCTATACACTTGACCCACTGATATTTCAACTTTTTTAACCAGTCCGAAAAATACGTTTCCTGAAGGTCTGCGAAGTAGCCCTCCGTTGCGGCGATAACCTGCTCATTCGACAAAAAGTTCTGTCCGGCGAGTGATTTTTTTCAAATTCGGAAACAGAAAGAGGTCGCACGGGGCCAAATCTGGAGAATATGGTGGACGGAAGTCACCTTGTGGATCCCAGAAAACGGTAGCCATCACCTTTCCGGCAGATTAGACACTTGGTCTCTGGTGTGTACCAGTGGATACACTTTTGTCAACGGTCACGAAACGACGTGGAGACTCCTTCGGATTGCGCTTAAACAGGTTCAAACACTTCTCTGAAGTGGTCTCACGGTTGCGCTTGTTGTCCGGAGTGATCAAACGCGGCACCCGTCGCGCCGACAGCTTTCTCATGCCCAATATTTCATGCAAAATATAACCCACGCGGTCTTTTGAGATGCCTAATGTCTCGGCTCACTCGCGCACTTTCAATCGGCGACTTGCCAATGCGAAATCGTGAATTTTTGTCACGTTGTCGTCCGTGGTAGTCGTTTTTGGGGCTCCTGGTTCGTGGCTCATCAGAAACCGATGTGCGACCACGTTGAAATTCTTTTAACCAATTTTTGACAGTCGCCAACGAAGGAGAAGTATCACCGTGAACTGCATTCAAGCGCTCTTTGATTTCGCTGCGCGATTTCACTTCCAAAAACAAGAGTCGAATCACTGACCGATACTGCTCTTTTTCCATTTTTTTAACGTTTATGAACACGCTCGCTTCCACACGCTGTCAAAACAAAACTAAGAGTCCGATTCGACTGTAGCCGTCTACGAGAATGTACTACATGACAGAAAATTTCTCCTGCGATAGTGGCGCCTTAGGACGGTGAGGCTAAGTATTTATCGGACCAGCCTCGTAAATATGGTAGAATAAAAAAGTTTCAGATGATCTAAACAAGTTGTCATCATTTATGGCCCGATGTTAGTTTCGGTGATGCCAAAAATCAAGTGCTCAGAGAGCGATCAGTCATTTGTAAATGAATTCGCTCCATTGGATAGAGAAAACGTCAATAAATATTAAAAGCACGGGGTAACATAGTTTTTTGGTTCCCGCCAAAGATGATAAACACGACAGATACCGAAAGATAGCAGTCTCAGAATATTGCTACTCATCAGTGCAGAGTTTCAACGAAAAGGTTACCAGTTTCATTATGGATCCCACTAATATAAACTATCGATTAACATTGTCCGAGCAAAATAGGGATTCGATTGGTTCATCTCTCTAGCAGAAAACAAAATTTCCGAATAATGGTTTATCGTTAAGAGCATTGCGCTCGTGAATTCATTAAGAAAGAAACAAACATATTTGGAAAGTAAAATTTGGGAACAATATTCCTTCGGAGGCTCTTCTTACTCAGTTTGAACCGACTAAGATATCTCCAATGCCACAGATCAAGTTGGAGATTAAAAACCAATCACAGTACGAAACTTGTCAGTGTTTAACAGATTGTCACAGTCAGGAACTCATATGTATACTCAAATACCTGACAAACATATTTTTTCAAAAGCTGCTTTACCAATTCTCCTCTTCCCTGCTTCTCAGAATGTCAGCTGAACATTACAGGATATTCATTTTCATTTAAACCTAGAGGTAGAAATATGTTATTTGGAATAATAGACAGCGACTTATACGAGTGTTTGAGCATAACTTTCAAATCCGAACATCTCAAAATGACAAATGGAAAAAGTTTATTGTTGAACGAATGGAATATTTCTTGGCCAGTCCTGTATGCTGTTCGAGTTCAGGTTATTTTTAGTTCATTAAGTATAGTTCAAACATGCACAAACTTCAAATTTCGATTGTTCAATTGATAGAAAAAAATGCCATTTATTGCACACACCAGGGACGAAACAGACCACGTTATACTATATTTGTGTTCTATCTTCTCCCTGTCCAAATCTTACTTCGCAGACGAAGAAAATTCAAATACGATCTCTCTTTTTTCTCATCCGTCGAATGAGAGTCGAAATGTTCGCGAATGACTCATACAGAGCACATTCCGTATAAAATATGAAATTTCGAAGTATCAGAGTGTTCCATTTCCGCTTTATATAAAATTTTATGCTGTTTTCTTATTCAGGTGTGCTAGTGAAACTTTTCGCGTAGCGTTCAAAATTTAATCCCGGAGATACTCGGTATACAGAAATTATATTGCTGGCTTCAAAAGAAATTACGGCACTCATTCCTCTTTGGTGCTGTTATAAAAATTAAATCAAATTTTCCCCAATAAAGTTTCCCGGATACAAGTTAGCTTTGTGTAGTTGGCCAGTGGGGTTTTCGACGAACAATTTTCAACTTATCGTGGCTGTTTTACATATTTTTATAGTCGGGGAGAATTCGGAATATGGCCTAATGAGCTGAAGATGTATATTTCACTGGTTTGGATACTGTCTGAAACTTTCTTCTCTACGAAACTCACTGAATCGTTATTATTTGATTGAAGAATTTGAAAGAGCTATTATTCAAAAATTATCGATAAAAAACTACTTTCTACATCGTAATACTCGGTCTGCGTATGTTTCCTCTTACGTCGAGTTCTTCATCGGGATTAAAGGTAAACATCAAACTATGCTCCCGCCACAAGCTGATGATATTTTAAAGTTCTGTTTGAATGTCATTATTTCGTCGTGGATGGATTCTTTCTTTGTCGTTTTTTTTAGGTTCTCAACCCATCACAATACTGAAAAAATGAAAATCAATATGGGAATCTTGACAAGTGTAGAAGGGCAGATTTTCAAGTTGCTGCGCTAATTCCAAAACAGTTCCTTCTGAATGAAACACGTTCAATAAGTCAAAAACTTTTCGTATATCTCAAATTTGCCAGTCGAGGAAATAAACAACTTATATTTATTAAAATACTCATCGTCTACATTTCGAAAACCAAATCCGCTTCCGTTTTCAAAACTCTCACAAATATTCCCTTCTTGTTTGGTTTTTAGGTTCCTATAACCAACAATTTGTCTGAGCTTGATGTACATCTTGTGTTCACTCTTTCGCACTTCTAGAGGTCCAGACCTCACTGATATATTTTTGACCACACGAACATGGGATTCGATAAATACAATTCTTTGTGTTTTCTGTTATGTTAGTTGATTCAGTGTAGGCTTTTCCTACCTGGTAAACAATTTAAAATTCCCCTTCCTTCCAGTTGTTTTCGGTTATAATTGCACGAGTGCATAGAAATTACCGATAATTTTGCAAGAAAACGTGATATCTAAAAATTGCGAGTTTATTTTCATATTTTGGCGAAAGTGCCCGAGTCCGAAGGATGAGGGCTCTTTTACAACATTTCTCTGTTCAGGTCTTTTTGTAACTCCAAATTAGATAATTGTGATCAAAAACTGTTTATTTTGATGCTTCTATAGAATCAATCAATCAACTTTTTATTGCTTTCAAACCATACAGGTATAGCAAGGAGTTTGACAATGTTACACATAAGTGAACATAAAAAAAAACCTTCGGTTGTATGAGTATGAGTCTCAGGCTTTTCGTGAAAATGCCAAAAAAGCTGAAAAGCCAAGAGTTCGATTAGTTATTTCGAAAAAGAGTGGGATAATAATATCCCTTCGCTTCCCTCAACGGCTGAATTGAATACAGTTAAATTATATTTATACTCTACAGTCAGATATTCATTTCGATCGTGTTGCAGCAGATTTGAAGTCAAGTATGTATACTGTCAGTGCGGTTTCTCAAAAGATCAAAGATAACAGAGCCCACAAACCGCTAAGAGGCTTACAAATACTGCAGTACTGGATATAGGTGTTATGCGTAACAATATTTATACTATGTAGGAACGCAGTACTTGCAGTCTATAAATATGGGAAAATCTCGATTTTTCAAAACAGTTCAGATATAGCTATTCAAAATATATGATCTGAACTTTCGGAAGGGCATATTTATGAATTCAAGTTTCCTATTGGAAAATTGGGCAAGATAATTTTAATGGATGAGATCCCATATTTCAATGAATGATATACACATTTGTGGGAATTTTCGCTTCTCCTTCTTTCATGTTCAAGACGTCACTTTGATTTATATCCATAATTCAATAATTCTATAACAATCTGGCTACAGTGTATTTCAGAATTAAACCACGCCCATGATTACGCGCAACAATTTTTGAATTGTGTCAGCTATAAGAATATTTATTTCCTACTCAGATGGGAAATTCTCCGTGGAAGGTGAGAGATTGATTATTTGCAGGAAAATTTCCACAATACAAGTCTAGCCTAGTGGAAAATAGCTAGTGATCGTTTCATCTATTTGAATGTAGAAAGCCCTACGTGAAACGAATTTCAGAGAGGATGAGGAGGATAGAAAGAAATGGAACGTCTATTTTTCACTCAGGAAACGCAATAAGCAGCCAGCTTACAACAACTCGACCATCGAATAAAAAAAGAGACACCAACAACTGCGTTTACTGGTTATCATGGGAGTGCGGCACATCCTGCATAGGAGAAACCATTGGAAGTGAGAATGCGCGAACACAAAAGAACACACTACGATGATAATCAACAAAATCAGGAATAGCGGAGAAGTTCGGATAAACTAACACAATATTAAATGGTATGAAGCTGAGGTCATACATAGGAAGCAACACTGCTTCAAAAAAAAATCAAGGAAGCTGTCTGCATTCTCAATAACGATACATTCAGTCATCCGCAATGTGTGGCCTAAAAGATGGAGCAACTTCGAATCGACTGACGGTAGCTTAGCTCCAATAAATCCATTTGTGGCCTTTATTACCGACCATATCTTGAAATTTTGTCAGTCATCACTCAAAGACGATTTCTGATACCAGCGATCGAATCAACTCAACTTGAAAATTGGTTCCAACATTCGTTCATATCGATTCATATTTTTTCATTACAATTTTGTTTGATTTCACCATTTCATATTCAGTTATTAAATTGTTTCTCACAATATTGATTTTCTGACCAATAAACATTCAATTATCATTCTTTGGCCAAAATCCATTTCAATCTTGTTTGTCTGGATTCGAATAACTCATATAATATAACTTTTTGACCCATTCATTTGACGGGATTTTATATCCTTTTTCTTAGATAAAATTCTGCTCATTCATTTACAAAGTTTGGGAGTTGAAGATTTGATTATTTCACCGCCCAATTCAATTCCAAATGAGTTTTTCGCAACAGATTTCGATAAAGGTCATTATATAGACAAGGGAAGTTCGAACCACTGTTACCAATAAAGTGCCTCTGATGAACTAGCCCCAGATCTCTGGAACTTCTTTCTATGAACTGGACTTATCATCTCAACACCTAATACAATTTCTGCTAATCCTTTCTCACCAATATGAAATTTTTCCTCGTGGATGAACCACGAGTAAAAAAAACTAATCCCTCGTGACGGCATTTCTGCTTTATGATCTTTTCGAACAAGTAATGGACGCGGCTTTCAAAATCTGGGCAATCCGGAGCTATCCAGTTCGTCTGTGATGTGATTTGTAGACGTAACTGACATAAGCCAAAGCCTCCTCGGGGACGCTGTAAAGTAAATTGAAGTCTAAACATTTTAACTGGGGGCGGATTTGAAGAATACAGTGGAAGAAACATGTCAGCAAACATTATTAGAGTAGTCAAACAAGGCTGCTTCTATACTCGTATATCGGGAAATGTAATATAAGAAATGTGACGTTTTGATTTATTTATATACGAGAGATCGCGAGCAAATGGATCTCAATACACGAGTATATAATCCCAAAACGAATTTCGATTTTGTTTCTGAATCGTCTCTTGCAATATGTGTATGCTCCAGGGAACTGATTTCTTTATATTACTTGGAAAAGCTCAAGATTTGCATGGTGGATATCTTAGTCGTGTATGGTGTTTTTTTTTTAAATCGATCGAAAATATTATAGGGAATGCTGTATGAACTAACTCAAATCGCCCTTTTTTCGATTATTCGATCGAGTATCACGATAGAAATAGATACAGACAAAAAGTTGTGATAGGCATGAAATTTAGATGTGTAGAATTGCTGAAGCTTCTGAGCTGGAAAACAAGGAAAAACGAAATGAAAATTAGATATATTCAGAAAATAGTCCTCTCGGAAACTAATTTATGTGTGAAATGTTGAACTGATCGATGTTTCGACTTCCATGCTGGAGACATCATCAAGAACTATGAAAGACACGTATATCAATACAGCAAATTTACTGATCCGTTGTTTATGAAATAATATGGGACAGAAGGAATTGTTCCACACTTACCGCGATTTTTTTAAACTTATCACATCCTTAGAAAGGAAGTCCCATAATCTTCAGAGAACATCGTAACCATTCCAATGACGTCTTCAATTTAATAAATCCTTTCAACTTTTCATCACCATGGTTGTTGATTCCAGTAACAAATTAGGTTGTCTTTAACTTTTACGCAAATGTATCCCATGCATAATTCAATGCAGCGAATCTCCCAGAATGTCACATATTATATTGGATAATGCCGTGAACTCGGTACAGGCGAATCGCATTATCCCAACTACAAGCTGTTTCCAACTAAACTGTAAAGGATATCAAATTTATTCATAATTAAGATGAAACCCATTTAGGGGTATGTCTGAATTCGGAATATAATTTCACCAGCTTCTGATGTTGAACATCTCGATATAGCTGCCAGTTTGCCGAATTGAAATGGAGCTACTGTATGATAGTTGCTGAGGTGGGCTAAATGAATGATGGCGATATTACCAACCAACTAAGATGTCTATATACTGGTGTTTCTAATGTTGCGATATTGTTTCAGACAAACCTGTGGACAAGGCGTGGTAGTTCATCAGTGGCCATGAGGGGCGCTGGTAATCAAAAATTTCTATTAATTTTCGTGATCACTCGATCCATGGAACACGCTGTTGCCAATTCTGATGTTTTTGTTAAAGGATAGAGAATTCATCGGGATTGGATATGTGAGGTTATTGAAAACACCAAAACGCGCCAAATTTGTGTTCAATTTTATGCGTTATTTATTCCATGTAGTTTGAAAATAATTTCTCAGTTGGAATAAATTTGCATTGTGTTTCTACTGATCTGGACCAGAATTCGGATTTTTTGCAGTACTATTACGCCTACATCATCAAATTTTTCATCAAGTTGGCCATATCGGTCGTCTGATTCGCTGACAATCTTTTATATGGAGTGAAAACACCAGTATATAGCCACCTTACAACCAACCAATACTTGTCTCACCAACGAGGTCGGTCACCATCTGGATTGATGGCGGTCGATAAAGCTAAGATGTCTAGAAGGATGGTGCTGGGACTGATGCGATATTGTTTAGAATTTTATGGCGCACTTTTCTGTCATTAGTGTCATTTTTACGTATCGTGTGTGTTTCTCAATTTCATGGCTAGTTGACGCTAATTGGAAGTGCATAGTCAACCGATCGATCGACAAACTATATTCTTTGATTCGAGCAGTCAACAAAATGAGCAAAATCTAATGTCATACTCATAAAAAAAATCGAATGAAAGGAACACAATTATAGGGAATTTGGCCAGTATTCTAAACGAATAATATAGGTTGTTGATCAGTCAGCGTCCAAAAGTAAAAGTATAGCCAGCCGTCAGGTTGGCCGTTTATAGATTTCCTAGGAAATTTGTAACTCTTTTCGTTGCAAACGCCATCTGAACTGATTTGATGTCAAAATATCATGATGCCCATTATCATAGTAGGCATGTGACGCCACTTAGACCCCAAACTTTCCCAGGTATAAATCCCTACACCAGGGTTTCTAGACATCTTAGTCATTGTTTGAAGATGGGATATTTTGCAAATGCCGTTTTTGTTACGACATCTACAGTGTAATGTCAATATTCCCGTTTAATTGAAAATGCATGACAAAGTTCCCTTCTCTGGATGGTCAAACAGGTGCAGAGTTCTGTCTGTCAGTTTGATTGAAATGTTGAGAAAAAGATAATGAAACTCCAAAATGGAGTTGACTATAGAAATTTATGAAGGAAATGAAAGTTTGGGCTTTAGAATAATCTTCAAAACATGAATAATCTACGATATTGACCAAAAATTCCACTTCTGTTTTTGAATTGAATGCCCTCTTCTGATATTATGTATACCTAATCAAGAAAATGTGTGAGTCGGGCTACGACGTCTGTGAGGAAAACGCAAGAAAACAGAGCCCAGATTCTATTTTACGAATTCGATTATCGAATTGTTTAGAATATGCGTATATTTTCGGTACAGCGTATTCTACAGTCACAGTCTGAGCTACTCGACAATCGAATTCCTAAAATAGAATCTGGGGGCAGATGACTTGGGAACGAAATCAGTAGTGCCATCTCCCCGTAGAATCCATCCCTTCAAATGATATTTTCCTATAGTTGACTAACTGTATCTCTATAAACAATGTATATAGTTAGCCAATCATATGAAAATATCATTCGAAAGGATGTATACTACGGGTAGTGATTTCGTTTCCAAATCATGCATTCTCTTGCTTTTTTCCCACGGACAGCTTGGCTTGAATCACATATTTTCTTGATTACTCAAACATAATACCAAAAGATGGCAATGTGTGTGATTTTTCATCAATGTCGTATATCATCTATGTTTTGAATATTCTTTTAATGCCTAGAGTTTCATTTCCTTCATAAACTTTTGTCGTTAATTTTATTTCGAAGTTTCATTCTCTTTCTTTCAACATTTCAGTCAAACTGACAGACAGAACTCTGCACCTATTCTTCCCTTCAAGGAGGAAACTTCGTCGTACATTTTCTAGTAAACGGGAATATAGATATTATACTGTTACGAAATCTCCTAGCGCCGGCCCTGTCGCTCTTAAAGGCAAAATAATATGAGGGTTCGAAGAGAAAACGTCATTTTTCCAGGAACTTTTGATTCGCGTGGAGAATTCTATCATCGAGATTTGACTGGAAGATGCTCCACATTGATTGCTATCTTTTGGCATTATATATCAATCAATGTCATCTCATTAGTTGGTCTCTTTTTTGGGCACTCTCACTTACTTACTTTACTTGAAAATGCACAACAAAGTTTCCTTCTCTGGATAGTAAAACAGGTGTAGAGTTCTGCCTGTCAGTTTGATTGAAATGTTGAGAAAAAGATAATGAAACTCCAAAATAGAGTTGACGATAGAAGTTTATGAAGGATATGAAAGTTTGGGCATTAGAATAATCTTCAAAACATGAATAATCTACGATATTGACCAAAAATTTCACCTCTGTTTTTGAATTGAATGCCATCCTCTGATATTATGTATAACTAATCAAGAAGATGTGTGAGTCGAACGACGACGTCCGTAAGAAAAACGAAAGAAAACACATGACTTGGGGAAACGAAATCACTAGTGCCATCTATCCGTAGTATTCATCCCTTCAAATGATATTTCCCTGTAGTTGAATCACTGTATCCCTATAAACAATGTATATAGTTTGCCAATCATATGGAAATATCATTTGAAAGGATGTATAATACGGGTAGTGATTTCGTTTCCAAGTCATGTATTCTCTCGCATTTTTCTTACGGACAGCGTGGCTTGAATCACACATTTTCTTGAATACTCAAACATTCATGTTTTGAATATTATTTTAATGCCTGAAGTTCAATTTCCTTGGTAAACTTTTGTCGTCAATTCTATTTTGACGTTTCATTGTCTTTCTTTCAACATTTCAAACTGGCAGGCAGAACTCTGCAACTATTTTTCCCCTTAAGGAGGGAAACTTCGTCGTACATTTTCTAGTAAACGGAAATATAGATATTATACTGTTACGAAATCTCCTAGCGCCGGCCCAGTCGCTCTTAAAGGCAAAATAATATGAGGGTTCGAAGAGAGAAGGTCATTTTTCCAGGAACTCTTGATTCGCGTGGAGAATTCGATCATCGAGATTTGACTGGAAAATGCTTCACAGGCGTAAGCAAGAATATAATATATACGGAAGCGATTAATCGCTACGGGATATAGTCAAAGAGTTGATCGGAGAGTAATTCAGAGTTTCTAGTGGAGAGAGCTTTGATATTGCTAATTGCAGAAGTCGAAGTGTAGAGAGAATTTCTATTACAGAGAGTTTTAGTACAGAGCGTTGGATAGTTAGTGGAGCAGTTTGAGTGATTGTATTGTATTGTATTATGATAAAGAGTTGCAATAAAAGTAGTAGTAACAAAAACGCTTAAAATCCTTTTTACACAGACACTGAGCGACTATACCTCTATAAACATCGGTTCGACTGAAATATTGAAAGAACGAGAATGACGGTTCGAAACATGACTGACAAATAATAAAGGTCCATACAAAAAATTGAAGTTTGAGCATAGAACTGAGCTTCAAAATGTGAACAATCTACTGAAATGACAAAGAATTTCACTTTCCTTGCTTGATTGATTGCTATCTTTTGGCATTATATATCAATCAATGTCATCTCATTAGTTCGTCTCTTTTTTGGACACCACCCTTCTGGCGCCATCTACTAATGGGCCCCATCATCATCCAAAAATAAGCCCATATGGTTGATTGACTATACTTCTTTAGGCAATTTCTAAATGTTAAATTCACGTCGTGTGCAATAAAAACGTACTTTCTGCCCTTGTTGCATACCTATCGAAAAACCATCCTGTAATCCAGTCGGATTGAAGGTGGAGATCAGGAAGGGCAAAGAATTAATAATTCAATAATTTCGTCTGCCTGCCATCATTTCCAGCGCATTTCGCCTAGTCAAATGTTCCAAGAAACATGTGGTGCCCCGTGGAGCAGATAAATTTATTTTCATTTTTGCATGCGCTTTACGTTCATTGGGGTAATGGAAGTTTACGGCTGGCGTGTTATTGCATTTTAATATTTCAGGATTCCTCACTTTTTCCCACTTCACTCGAGATCCGTTCGACCGAAGAGAAGAACAAAAACTGTATCGATGCTAGAAAGTCTCTGAAATAACATGTGTCCGTTGAAATTCTATTGCTTATATGATTCGATATTCCTTATTGCAACCTGGGGATCAGAAACTCGTCTACAAACTTCAAAAGCACTCCAAAGAAGGGACATCAACGCAACCAATCCTAAGATTTTCCTACGTTAGAGTATTAGCGGAAAAGATTAAGAGTATTAGAAACAGTCAGTCAACTTACAAATTCAGACCACTGAACAAAAGCTCCAAACACAGGATGTTCCGACCACTATGTGACTGCGGAAAGTCTTACATCCTATGAACTGAAAGACTGTTGAATATCATAATGAGTGAACACAATAAGAATACACGACGAGAAGAAACCAGCCCATCAGGACTAGCAAAGATGCCAATAATAACCTATAGAGCATATCATATTGGCTAAACGTCGATTCCTAATTTACATCCTAAGTGGAAAAAGTGATGAGGAACTGATATGGATCAATATTGAAAAAATTCAATATAAGTATTAGTTCAATATTGATAATATGTGGAGTCGATTACTTATTACCTATATCAGAATTACTATATCTTGTTATATTTATGAATGTTAATATAGAGGTTTCATTATATTCAGGAAATCAATGTATCAATATTGGAATTCCAATATAGGTCCAATATTGTTGTAGATTACAATATTGAATTATCAATTCAGGTATCATATTGACATAATATATTGCAACATAGATATGGAATTCTGGTGGTTGCAACGGTGCAACTTATACTAATCTGTATCTATGTTTTTCGATTATTAAATATGTTATCTACCTTCTACTTGGTATTTTAAAATATGAATATAATCTATATACAGTAAGAGTTGATAAAAAAAATAAAAATTGTTGCCAAGTTTAGCTAGAAGTGACAACAACGTAGTATCAAAAATATTCCCAAAAATTTCAAATTCAAACCGTATTACTTTTGTATTAATTTTTTTTCTTTCAATATTAGAAGGTATGAACCATTACGCCCTCACAACATACACCTATTGTTGTTGTAAACCTTAAAAAAGCAACACTGAATTTGAAAATGTATTTTCGGTTTTTGGTGAACAAAAATTGAAAACCTAGTAATTAAAATAAATTGCCATAACATTTTCGATCAGATTTTTCTTAATATTGAGTAAGTTTAAGTTCATTATTTTTCTTTTGAGACCAAGACCAAGACTTTAGGGAGAGAGTCTTGGTCTTGGTCTTGAGAAGATTTATTACGTCTTGCTCTTGGTCTCATTCTTGTGTCGAGACCAAGACAAGACTAAGACTAGTTTCTTGGTCTCACGAAGCCCTGTATGAAATGAATGCAGAGTTTCGGGTATAAAAAGTGAATATTAATGAAGTGACATCAATGCTACTTGGAAAATGGTCTGAAGCTGAGACTATCGACTAGGAGAAACATTGATTCAGAAGAAAATTCAAGGTATTTCTAATGCAAGTATCCCTATTGGTATTTCGGAAACTGAAGAAGTTACGAAGGTTGTTGAATTAGGGAAGAATTGTGACGAACAGAATGTCTTTGAGGAAGTTTTAAAATTATGGAGATATTCGGAAAAAGCCAAAATTTCACAAAATATATTTTTGTTTTCATTTGTTAACAATTCTAAGGGTAACTGCAAAATTTTCAATGCCACTTTTTTTCCATCATTAATGAAATTTCGACCTAGGATTTGTAGTTTAGAGTTTGTTTCTAAAAATATCAAATTCTTTCTGAGCAGACCGGCGTCAATAACGATATTCACAATCATGGTGGTAACATCCATAAGTTGGCATTTTTGTATGATTATTTTCCTCAATGCGGATAGGATAGTCAATAGAGATGTTGAAGGCTGCTCTCATAGAATTTTTTCAGCCAATAATTGCACTGGACCTATTTGACCGATTAAACTGATCAAAATATACCTGGAATTTCGTGTACTTCACATGTACTGTCCTGGATTTGATTTTAAAGTTAGCTGAGTTAAAAATTTTTGCGGGAATGATCTCAACATGTATCTCTCACACACCAATCCATAATTTTTAATATTTTGCATTCAAGCAAACGCTTTCGTGTATTATTATTATTTAAGAATCGAAATATTGCAACTTTGAACAATATACTTTAGAATATTTAGAAATTATTTTTGGACTAGCTATTGGTAGCAATTTCAGAAACTGCTTCAGTTTCGAGATCCACCCATGATTTGATTTCGTAGTAACCCACCTCAATGAGAATCATGACATACGGTCATGAATGTATTCAGCAAAGACGAATTTCCCAAATGAAATTGTCCGCTCTCTGGGGATGAGTGTTGGTACTTTCGACAGAGGGATTTGTAATATGTTGGACGGTCAAAGCAGGGCCCTTCCTAGAGTGGCCTAATTGAATTTGATATAGTTTGCATTAATTGCTACATGATGCATCATAATCGCCTGATACACACATCCTATTTCCATTTGCGAATTATATCACCAGAAATTAGCGGGCCTCATATCGATGTTAATGTCGAGCACGCCAATTTGCTCTTTGAGTGTTCGAAAGTAATTTACATTATCGTCCCTACAGCTGGGTGAAAGGTGACTGCTGGATATTTCACTGATTTGAAATGGTAGTTTTGGATGCATACCACACATACTGGTATATATATATATATATATATATATATATATATATATATATATATATATATATATATATATATATTCTTAATATATATAAATCTCGTGTCACAATGTTTGACCTCAATGGACTCCTAAACCACTTAACCGATTATAATAAAATTCGCACACCATGTGCAGTTCGATCCAACTTGAGAGATAGGATAGTTTAAATCTCAAATTAGTCGCAATTTTAATTTATTGTTAATTATTTGTCTGTTATTATTTGACAGTCACAATTATCTGTTAACTCCAAATGATTCTAACAGATGTCGATACCTTTCGACTTGGTTGAGTAAGTAATCAATAGATGGCGCTGCTGAGCCCATCAGTTGCCAGAACAAATTGAATCAAGATGTCGATACCTTTCGACTGGGTTGGGTAAGTAATCAATAGATGGCGCTGCTGAGCCCATCAGTTGGCAGAACAAATTGAATCAAGAAATCCAGCTCAAAGAATCAGGACAGCAGAAGGTCATGCACAACCACAAATGGTTTAGATTTGGAAAATCCATGTTTTTCTCATGGGCAACTATATGTTGCGTGTTCACGTGTTGGGAAACCGTCGAATCTATTTGTGTTAGCTAAAGACAGGTTAACCAAAAACATTGTGCACCGATTGGTGTTAAATTAAATTGAAATTGAAAAAAGTAAAGTATTTATAATTCAAAAAAATAGATATTAATGTTTAACAGTTTAAGACTGTCTGCCTTGCCTACCTCATTCATGAGTTTAAGCGTCACATGTTATTTACTGTATCATACTGTAGTATACTTATATTTGTTATAAAATTAAATGGAAATAATAAATCTGATAAATTTTTATTTTGTACCTATTGATTTCTGCTTAATATCAAGTGTAAGAACATTTCAATTAATTGTGTTCAACGTACTTCCCCTTCAAATCTCAATCCAGTGAATTTGTATACCAACATCAACATTTTCGTCTTTGTTCGTAAATAATTTCATTGTACTAAAGGGTTATAGTAGTAGAAAGTCAAATAAGGAGATCACCATATTTTTCCACAAATACCATCTGTGTGAAAAAGCATAGTGGACTCCGTGACTGATGTTCTCTTATTGTTCCTCTTAGATTGTTTACTATAATGTAATATTATAACAAAAACTTTAGCCACAGCAACGCGTGGCCGGGTCAGCTAATATATATATATATATATATATATATATATATATATATATATATATATATATATATATATATATCTTACAATCTCCCTATCGGTTTTTCGTGCATCCTCATTTCATCTACATCATGCTAGGCGACACTGGAAAGCAAACAGAACAAAGTGTACAATTACTTCTTACAAACGACAACAACTACAAGGCAATCCAAGAGATAGCTTGAAAAAAATAAAAAAGGTCACCTCCAATAAAAATACATTGGTCAGAGTCCGCACGCTATCGAAATTAGTTTCAAGGAGCATTACGGTCATATCCGATACGAAAATATCGGAGCATGGATTGAGCATGGATTGATGGGAGCAATATAAAACTGATCAATCGATGCCTTCGAAAGTCTAGAAATTGCTATACTATTAGTAGTGATAGAGGGCAGCCGAGTTCCTTTATATGACTGAAGAAGTCAGGAAGGTGAGCCTCGTTCTTATTCTCAGGAAGAAAATGCAAGTATCACTTCATCAAAACATCAGATTGTGAGATGTATAAAGCTGAACCTAGTATTTTGATTCAGTCTAGTTCAGATCATTCACTTTCTCCGAAAGCGAAACACGCGTCGAGTGTGAGTGAATATATGGTGTTAGGGTGATTCTCACAATATTCCTATTTATATTGTAGGTATAGACATCAGCCTCATACACAAGAATCATAAAAAAGTGCTAATTCCTCAAGAACATTCGAGGGTTAGCGCAGGAAGACTCCGATCGATGAACTTTGGTATTTACCGTCAAGATAATCAACTAACTATTCATTTTCACTTTCTTACTGAAACTTTCCTATGGGAGAGTTGAAGTAGCCTACAAAGTCAAGTATCTCGAGGCTAGGAATTACGATCACTGATAATCTCTCATGGGAAGCCCATGTGAGATCGATCGCTAAAGGTGCTTCCCAGAAACTTGGTTTTCTATTTGGTGCGAAGAAATACTTCACTTCTCGTCAGCTTCTAATGATCTACAAGGCTCAGATAAGACCTGTTTCTGAGTATGGTTCTCATTTCGGCAGCAAAACATTCATTGAGGCTTCTGAATTTTATTCAGAGAAAGGCAATTCGTCTTGTTGGTGATTCTTCGCTCCAGACTCGCCCACTTCACTGGAGCACGGTAGAAGGGTCGAAGACTTGTCTCTCCTCTATAGATATTCACACGGTCGGTGCGCGGTGCTCTTATGAATTGTTATCAATCGTTCCACTCTTGGCAATATCTACATGGATGACTCGACGAGTATAGAATTCCCACCCCTTTGTTGTGAATTTGGAGCTGAGCTGTGGAACTCTTTGCCGGAAGAGATTTTTCCTGAGGTTTACAAACTTCAAAAATTCAAAGTGAATGCTAATCCGTATCTCCTTTGGACATACAGGGCTTCCCTTTCGTGTGTATCTGCATATAAAAAAAGGTCTGCAATCACATTATATGCCATTTTTTGGAATTGAATCCTGAATTGGTATTTTGCATTTGTTGAAAAGAACTAACCTATTGAATTTACTTCTACTTCGTCTGTTTAGCAACCAACCATATTCTTAGCGTCAAAGATTTATTTCACCATCATCTGTGAAACTACGTCTACTACTAGTCTACTAACCCTTTACAGTCAGTTGAAATTTTCAATAAATGATATATGCGGATGGCTTTATGAAAATTGAGACACACTGTTTCGTTTTCAATTTCATATACACCTCGTACTTCAAATCCATTACCGTTTATGTTTAGTTCCGAAATCGGTATCGGGCCCCGGCAACATGAAAATGTTTCACAACACCTCCCTTAATTACATTAATGCTGATGCTCATAAATAAACAGGTATCGAATTAGAGTGACTGAGCAATTAATTAATCAGATAATTAGCAGACATCGAGGCATCAAAGAGAAGCAGGTTTCTGGAAACCGCAGCCGCCTATGTGAGCCGTGTTTCCTACCTAAGCCTCTAAAATACACCTTCCTCTCTGTTAACCTACACAACGCAATTTGGGGTCATTAAAAGGATCGTAATTTAATGAATACGCTGGATGTCAGCAGTTTATAGATCGAATGGGGTGGTTTTCGGACAAGCCAGACTGTTCAATAGGTGATCGTGATGCAGTATTTTGGTTGAAAAGCATTTTTATTATCATTTTTTAAGAATATAATTTATGAACATGGCTATTTCACTTCAATGATGGCTCAGTTCAGAAGCCATGTGAATGGCTGTCATCAAAATATCAGTTATTTCAAATCAGATTAGATTCAGATTGACTTCTTTCTGAAATGTTTGGTAGTTTGTTTGAAAAATTCCATAGTTCAACTAGGTAAGTATATGCCCACTAAGAAGTTGAAGAGATATTTCCCTCTGAAACAAGCTTGTCTGGGCTCTTAATAATGAAATAACATCCAGGTGAGTGGAATTTCTTTACAAGCTACACCCCTTGCTTGCTATGTATATTATATCTATTTCATCTGAAGTTTCGTGTGCTTTGTATACAAGCTGAACTGTTTTAGATATACTTTTTTCTGTTTATGAATCAAGTATCTATGAATGATATTCAACTATCAAAAGAAAGTGTTCGATGATTTCCTGACGGTACTTATTTTATAAAAGTTTTTTATTCCTTTTTTCAGATTCGGAAAAGAAAAAGAAGAAAAAGCTAAGAAATACTTTCTTGATAGAGTATAATATCGTTATGTTTCAGAGTTAAGAGTCTTGAATAAGTTGCACCGTTCTTGGGAACAAAATTCATCAAAACACACATCAAAACCAACATCAATAAAAGTATGAGCCTCCATTATCACTTAAGTGTTGTCACAAGTTTGATATATTATTGTTATTATGAAGATATATACCTCACGTTGAAGCCAGAATTGAATAAAAGTACTAATGATCTCAAATAGCAACCAGTGCTATGAAATCAAATTTTGCCCGAAAACAATCCAATTCAAATATTTCCTACCTCATTAATGAAAACCAAACGAAATATATATGATGAAGGAATGACGGAATATAACAACTTACCTGAATCAATTATAGCGTCAGAAAATATTCGTATATTCATTAACCGATTGAAGGAGCATTTTTTTTATTTTTAAATAGTTGACATTATAAATTGTGACTGAGGATAAAACTGGGCTATTTCACTTATTTTTTGTGAGACATGTGTGTGTATGTGTATATATATATATATATATATATATATATATATATATATATATATATATATGTGTGTATATGTGTGTATACATATTTTCAATGTTTGTGTAGTGATAGTTGTTTTGAATAGCTGAAGGTTGAACTTTTTTTTACAACTTTCAAAATTATCTTTGGGACAATTTTTTTGTACCATTTCCCTTATTTGTATGTTAGCTCTTAGCTAAATAAATGATTTTCTCTCTCTCTCTCTCTCAATTAGGAAATCAGTTATTTCTCAAGAAACACAGTTATTTTAGTATTCATTTCTAATATATCATTGCTGTATGCTACATGATATCAGCTTTCCAAAAAGAGAAAAAACTTCAAAATGGGACAGATCATGAGTCTGCAGGTTAACGTTCGATTCTTGCCCAAAATTCACCAAGAGAATGAACAAAGAATATTTACGTATACACGAACATGAAGCGAATTTGACAAATACACCCTGAATGCGCATGTATACCAGCAATGTCATTCTGCAATCGGTCTTTGGTCAGTCATACAAAAACCAACTACTAAAATAGTTTGGAGGTCATGAAATTTTGTTCATGAATATTCTTTGAAATAAAGAAGCATCGAGGTAGGTTCTTGAATGGAAACACTGATTCAACATTTACAAATCACGTTCTGACTGAAGGGCCTGACTTCAATCATGAATATAACATATTGCATTCGGAGAAGAAAGGTCTACATCTCAATTTTTGGATTCCTGAATATTCAATAGAATTAAGACCTTGGGACTTCTGCTTACGGGCCGAATAGATTCGAATGATTAAAGAAGACACGTTTACTCGTATATCAGACACAATAGACACAACATTCCCTATCGTAAACTGACACTTCAACGCGTCATTCTATATTGTTATGTTGTAGATGAATTTTGACATAAAACAAAAAATATGTGAGTGAAATCAAACAGCACAGTTCTCTTATGAATTTCAAATTGAAGAATTTTGTGGTACTCTCATGTTTGGCGGACTCACCGAGGGATCGTCCACCAAACCATTGCATTTTTCTTCAATACCTACCACAACAATTTACTGAATTCATCTTGAATAACTGAATTTCTGAAGTGGTGGTGAATTTTTTTCGATCACTTTTCATTTTCATCACACTGTTTGTCATTTGCCATCTCTTATTAAAGAAAAAAATCTTTATAGTGAAGAACTTTCAGAAAACAGTACGAGCATTTTTTCAATATGGATGAAAGACCACTCAGGTCAATAGCTATATATTTTCTCAAGTATGATTCGCAATTTCCTACAATAATTTCAATATATCTATACAAAAGTGAGGAATGTTTTTCCTGCGTCATTTCAATAAGTGCTTTTTCTTCGCAGTTTTTTGGGTTCGTAACCTACCATAATCCGAAAAAAAAGAACTAATATGTGAATCTATGAAAGTGTGAAGGGCAGATTGCAAATCTATTCCGATAAGTTGCTGCTTTAATTAAAAAACAGTTCCTTCTGAATCAGACATCAACTTCTTGTATATCTGAAATTTGTCTATCAAAAAAATACAAGAACCAATATTTATCAAAATACTTATCGTTGACTTTTCGGAAACCAAATCCGCGTCCATTTTCAAAACTCTTTTACAAATATTCTCTTCTAGGATTAGTTTTTTGAAAATGTAAAAAATTTGAGATTCAACATTGACAAAAAATATTGACAATCGGACTCCCTAACGCGTTTGCAAGATTTTGCGCTGTAGAGTCTAACAAACCATTGCCGTACGAAATTTGAGGATTTTGGTTTATGAAAAGTTTGTAAGCGGCTAAAATATCCTGTTCTGTTTGAAACTTTTTCAAAACATTTACTGTTTTCCCCTTACGAGTAGACACCAAAATTTTCAATTATTTTCGACACTTCCTATCAAAGTGGCACATTCATTAGCAATGGGATTTATAATGTACAATTGAATACTACATCAAAAAATCAGCATTTCCGAATACATTTCTATATCAGAGGGATTTTTATAGTTTGTTATAAGTGAATAAATGTCGAGAAATGCTTGAACATTCGTATTTTCAAAAAATCGTACCTTCACTTGTACAACTACTTTTATTCATTAAAAAAATACATTCGAGTGCAACTCTCATTGCCAAAATACTTATTTCATTTTGATATTTTGTGGTTTTATTTTACCGAATATTAAGCTCTTGTCACAATACTTATAATTTCGAGAAATTTTCGGTGTTAAAGTAAAATAAAAATAACCGTGCTCGAAGAATTCTGGATAATATTTCACTCCTCAATAAATTGTGTAATTTGTAATATACAGGCTTTTGAAATAAACTGTTGTATACAAGATGTTGTCTATTTATCGTTTTAGCAAATTTTTTTGGTAGTCTTCATTATCAAAAGTGAAAAATAAATATTCCCTTAGATGTATCTTTCAGTGCTGGACAAGTTTTCCAAATAACATTTCCTGAATTTTTCCAAAATAAGGGCACCTTTTTTTGGCTCAAAATATAATTTTTGAAGGCACGTCTGTTTTACAATATTTTGTTGGTGCATATTCAGCTTCAGTGAATGCACAAACATTTATCAAGAATAACTTTCTATAGATAAACCCTTAATAAATGAGTTTCCCATGTGGTGCAAACTCTAGGGATGACACTGTATGACAGCATCTTTGCGTGAAAACATAATCATTGATCAAAATACAAATTAATTTTATATCAAATAATATCTTCACCGTCGAACAAACGATGATATCGCATTTATGTCGGATAAAAATGATTACCAAAAAAATCCATTTGGGGGTTATTTGAAATCAGACTACCCCATGCATTCACGTCGCTTCGAATCGAAATCTGTATTAGAGGGCGGGTTAGCGGCGGCCGATTTTTACGGTTTTAAATTCGAACCTTAATTTTCCACCCCTCCGACATTTGAATAAATAATGGGGGTATTTACGACGTGGAGAGGATGAGAGTCGAAGTTAAAAGAGAGAACAATTAATCTTATCATATTTTTCGGCAAGGAAATGAACGTGGATAGCTTTGGAGATCCTAATCCTTGCCCTTGCTAGGTATCACTCGTTAAAAGGTGAGACACCATCAATCCTTAGCTCGCACAAGTTCCAAGTTGTATTGACTTCATAGATATCAGAATGACATTGGATTTTCGATCATTCCTGAGGATTCCACATACTCCTTCGAAAGTTCATACGTAAAAAAAATTATTGAGTATCCAAGGGAGTGGATGTGAAATTGCTTGTACACTAAAAATTTTCAAAAGTTGGTTAGCCTTGGAAAACACCGCCTTCGGTTAGGAATCTCACAGTTCAGATTTTCAGTTGAAAAACTACCCTCGCAAGAAAAAGCGAGGAGGAGAGAAAGGGGAAAAATGTGGTTCGACACGTACCAAATTTTCATGTTAATGGCCCCTCGTGAAAAGTATCTATCCTATATATATCATACTTTTGGTATATTAGGAAAATGCTTTCTATGTTTCTTGAAAGAGTTTCACTACAATAATATTCCCAACCGCGTCACGTATATCGCTTCTTCCTCTGGCAGAGCAGAACTGATATGAACAAAGCATTTGATGAGAGTAATTATTAATTTTTGCTTGAAGTAAATTGACACCATCATATAAGTCTGTATTCAGTATCAATACTCTGTCCATACAAGCAAAGGAGTGATCCAAAATATTACTATGCATTGTGCACGTGATCACTCAGAAAAGGCTGCTCGTACAGAGTCGCACTAAGGAACGACCGAAATTGTATTATTTAAGGTACTGTTTTTTGGTCTTGGATGGATATAGTATAGTTGAAACAAAATTACCGCACCCAGCGCAGCCGGTGGTCGTTGACCCCCAGATTTCGTATTTTGTGAAATTTGGCCACATTAAAATGTATGTCTTGACTCCGAATTCGAAATCGTTCAGTCTCCACCAGTCAGTTAGTTAATGCTCAATTATGGAGGTCATATATTATGCAATTTCCACACAATGCAACTGCCATGCAAGTCCATTTCGTCCTATTTCTTTGCAAGTCGGGTGAAACAGAAACAGATCTTATTTCCATGTAAGTCCCTTCAATTCTAGTGGTTTTCATAGTTATAATCGAAATAGCCACTCAAACTGAAAAATCACTACATATTTCCAACCAGTTAATAATTGCGCCAATGAACCTGTTCTACTAACTACTTGTTTCATGCTTGTTATTATTGCATTATCGCACCACCTTCTTTCAATCCTTCTTCGTCATGAAATAACATTATGGGGAACGAGAATGAATTCAGAATAATCAACAATTCCAATTGATTTTTAGTTTGAGTTAGACGTACAAATAAATATTGCACAGGAAAATCATAATGTATGACAGATGGCTAGAGACATGCGAGTACTATGACAGGAATTTCATGCTTAGCACCAACAAACTTGCATTGCATGGAAATCGTATAATGTATGACTCAAACCCGTATTCCCAAACAATGAAATCAAGGGATGGCGTTACTTTTTTTTATATATATGCAGATTCACCCGAAAGGGAAGCCCTGTAATATTCAAAGAACACCTCGTCAATCAAGGGACGGGAGATACGAATTAACATTCACTTTGAATTATTGAAGTTTGTAAGCCTCAGGAAAAACCTCTCTCGGCAAGGAGTTCCAAAGCTCAGCTGTTCTATTGAAAAAAGATCCCTGAGCAAGAGAGGTTCGACAGATTTCCAAATTCACAACAAAGGGGTGGGAATTCTATACTCGTCGAGTCATCCGTGTAGATATTGCCGAGGGGGGAACGATTGATAACAATTCGGAAGAGCACCGATCGTGAAAATATCTATAGAAGAGAGACAAGTCTCCGACCCTTCCACGATGTTTCAATGAAGTGAGCGAGTCCGTGAGTAAAGAATCACCAACAAGACGAATTGCCTTTTTCTGAATAGAATCGAGAAGCCTTAATGAATGTTTTGGTGCCGAACTCCACCCATGAGAACTGTATTCCAAGACAGGTCGAAAAGTGAAGTATTTCTTCGCACGAAATAGAAATCCAAGTTTCTGGGAAGCACCTTCAGCGATCGATCTCACATGGTTTTCCCATGAGAGATTCTCACTGATCGTAATTCCTAGCATCGAGATACTTGACTTCGTAGGAATAGTTACTTCTGACATCTGAATATTAGATGATGATAGATCAGCTTTTCTTGAGAAGAACCATAACTGGGTTTTCGTAGCATTAAATTCCACCAAGTTCATGTTACCCATTCTATTATTTTCATCAAGTCGTCGTTAATTTCATTGAATGATTTCTTTGATTTTTCTTTCTCGAGCTGGTATTGGGACTCAAGAAGAGAAACTGGTATGAAGAGTACTATCGTCTGCAATACTATGTATTGAACAAGATGTTTTCTCAAGCAAATCATTGATATGAAGCAGAAACGAAGTGGGCTTCAGAACTGAACCCAGTGGAACACCTGCATTTATTGGGAGAATATCAGATGATACTCCATCAACAACCACAAATACCTGTCAGACAAGAAACTCTTCAATAAAGCACACAACTGAGGAGGCAAACCATACGATGGCAGTTTAGAAAGGAGACCCCGATGCCATACTCGATCAAATGCTTTTGAAATACCGAGTGCAACAGCTATCGGTTCAGTATCACTACTTTTATTCGGGTTTGAAGGCCGTCGTTCTTTGGAATTTCTTCCTGACGTTTCGCTGGCTCGAGTGGCTAGCTTCTTCAGAGGCTCATTCATCTTGAAAGTCACTCCGATGACTGGTCATCCAAACATACATAAATGATGCATATTCAGAGCCCGCAAATTCAACATCAACACATCCAAATGTAACATACTGAACAAAACTTGGAAACTAACGGCATTTAATAATAATAGCATATTGGTGTTATTGCACACAGTGCTCCTACAAGTAAAGGTAAAAAAACTAATTAGAGTTATTAAAGATATTCTTTATCAGAAAAGTGGACTTCCCATTGCCACGCCATTGCCACTTAGCCCAGTAGTAGCCAACTTCTTCATGGAACGGTTTGAGGAGAAAGCAATCGACGCCTTCGAATTGAAGCCGACCTTGTGGCTACGCTACGTGGATGACACATTCGTCATCTGGAAACATGGTAGGGACGCTCTAAAACTCTTTCTCGACCACTTGAACGCTCAACACCCCAATATTAAGTTCACCATGGAGACTGAACAAGACCAACGAATAGCATTCCTGGATGTTCTGATCGAACGATGTGGGGCTAGACTAACCCACAAAGTGTACCGAAAACCCACACACACGGATAGGTACCTGCACGCGCTATCGAATCACCATCCCAGCCAAAAGAGAGGAGTCATTTCTACTCTAACGGAACGTGCTCGAAGAATATGCGAACCAGAACATCTGGAGGAAGAACTGGAACATCTTCAAGTGACCTTGAGGTCGAATGGATACAGTGTACCCGAGATCAACAGGGCCATGAAACTGAAGAATTCCACTGTTCGAAACAAGGAGGACGTTCAGATAGTTGCACATGCATATTTGCCATACATCCCGAGGGTCACAGACAGAATTGGAAAACTCCTGAGTAAATACAACATAAAAACTGTATTTAAACCCACAAAGAAGATTCAACAGAGCCTCAGATCGGCTAAAGACAAAAGAGATCCACTGTCTGCAGCAGGGGTTTATCGCATACCGTGCACCTGTGGGAAGGTATACATCGGTACCACCAAAAGATCCATGGGAACTAGGCTAAAGGAACATGAGAGAAACTGCAGACTAGGGCAAATTGACAAGTCGGCTGTGGCGGAACACGCACTTAGTGAGGGAAACCACAGGATTCTGTTTGAAAATGCAAAACTGATTGCACCCAACCAGGGATACCATAGCCGACTGGTACGGGAGGCAATAGAAATCCACAAACACACGGATAATTTCAACAGAAAAGAAGAAGCTGTCAACCTCAACCGAATATGGAATCCCATTTTAAGAAAATCGATAATAACTGCAGGTAGTTCTTCAGATAATAATGATGATTATTCTCCGAACCCACATGAGGTAAACAAGGTAATCAATATTAATGACAATTCCCCGAATCCGAATGGAATAATTAGCACCGCAAACTACCTGAATCGGCATAAATACAACTTGCGAAGAAACAATCTCCAGTCATCGGAGTGAATTCCAAGATGAATGAACCTCTGAAGAAGCTAGCCACTCGAGCCAGCGAAACGTCAGGAAGAAATTCCAAAAAACGACGGCCTTCAAACCCGAATAAAAGTAGTGATACTGAAAACCTCGGCCGCGAAAGCCTCAACTATTTTGTCAGCTATCGGTTCTCCGAAATTTTCGATTGAATGTTGCGAAATGTGAGTAACATAAGCCAATAAGTCACTGGTTGATCTTTGATGGCGAAATCCGTACTTCGGCACATTACTCAAAACAATTGGCAAAATTTCATCGGATCCATCGAGACAGGATATAGTGATTGGTAATAAAAGTTGTACAGTATATAAAATAATCATAAACGTGTTACATCAATAACGTCAACCAATCCAGCCCTTCAGAAACATCACTCCGATATCAACAATAGAACACAATCATAAAAAACGCCCAACGAATAAGGAATCGCGTAAAGCAATCCTGGAATTAAGCACACCGAAACCGCTATTAACGAAAAAAAATCGCGTGGTATGGAAAATTCAATATCAACAATAATTCCCATATTCGTTGCTTGGTTCTTTGAGACATATTAATAAAAATATCACAGTTTTCTGTACGATTTTCACTGACAGTATATTTACAATATATATATATATATATATATAATAGCTTCCTTAGGCAGGATAAATTTCGCTTGGGAAAGCTCTTGTATAACGAAGTACGTGTTGCGGTTTCGTAAACCCATTGTCAGTGAGGATCCTACAGGATACTGTGATATTTTGGTGGGAATTTTTGATTTGTGGATATTTATATTCATAGAATCCAGACATTTTGCCTTAGGAAAACATACAATCTTACAAAGTCAACATTATATTGCACATTGTCAGTTACGTCTTCATATTTGTTCAAGGTCTTTCAAAGTGTTTTTATATCATAACATAGAATATTTTCATTTCGAGACAGGATATAGTGATTGATATATATATATATATATATATATATATATATATATATTGAAGAATATAGCAAACAAAATAAACTCACCGTGAACACGAATAAAACGAAAATTGTTGCATTCGCTAGAAACCCAAAAAATACCAATGAATATAATTTTTACATTGATAATGAAAAAATTGAAGTAGTCAATCATTTCACGTATCTTGGAGTAACCTTTTAATGTGCCGAGAAATGGCAACCAGTACATCGAACAAAGCCAAGCAAGCCAGCGGATCAATCATTCCAATAATGTATAGGTCCAAAATGAACTCATGGTCTTCTTAAATGTATTTATTCGATTCCCTTATTACCAGCATAGTAACGAACTGCCTTCCAGTGTGAGGGTTGCGTTACGTGGACATACTTGAACGAATTCAAATCACTTTTCTAAAAAGAATTCTTTTGCTACCTGAAAACACAGCAGACTTCGCTGTAAGGTTGGAAACTGTTAGAGTAAAAATATCGTACTGCATATTTAGGAATACTTTTAACTGGATCATTAAAATATTTGATATGAATGAAAGTCGTCTACCAAAAATAACTTCACTCCGCCTCATAACTTTGCAGAATAACGATCCAAAATATAACTGGATGAGCCAGTTCAGAGAATATCTTATCTATGGTGGATGCAATGAAGACTGAAGACCAGTCGACGGAGCCCTCCTTAAACGAAGGAGAAAATCACTTCTACAGATATTCCGGAACAAACTGATTCTAGATTTTTCTTTGCATACACGTTCCACTCATTTGACTTTCTATACGCATTTAACCATAACACCTGGTAGCCAAAAATACCTGAACCTCAACTTACCTCTTCATACAACACGAATATTAGCCCAGCTTCGTTTGAACAATAAATACAGCATCAAATTTAACTTTAAAGGCTACTCATACAAAATAAATCCAAATGAAATCTGTACGATATGTAATAATTCCTGTCCCGAAACAATTTTTCACATTTTGTTTGATTGCCCAATTTACAATTCGATGAGACCAACGAACCTTCATTTCCTCACCAGCCTCGAATTTTTAGTAGATGCACTCAACAATACGACGCCTACTATCTCAAAAGAAATATTTTACCATCTTTGGAACATCTTAAAATTGAGATCTTTTATTGTGAACGAATGAAGCTACAAACTTTCGATAGCTCACGAGAAAATGTCAAATCTTCTGGAAAAACAGTTTTAGCATATGAAATAATTATAAACGTGCTTTATCGATAATGTAAACCAATCCAGCCCTCCAAAAGCATCACTCCGATACCAACAATAGAACACAATCATAAAAAACGCCCAATGAATAAGGAATCGCGTAAAGCAATCCTGGAATTAAGCACCCCGAAACCGCTATTAACGAAAAAAAATCGCGCAGTAACAAAAAGCCACCCTTAGAGCCGTAATCGCCCCACTCGACGGTCCTCGAGGGTGAGAATCAATGTAGCATATGCGAGTCCGCGTATAACGCCCCACGCCGTTCGGCGAACAAAACGTTAACGTCGACGGAGGACCGGAAACGCGCACATGCGCACACGGAAGTGACTCTGGGCCGGAAGCGGGCCACTTCTTCTCCGCGCTTCCGGTCCGCTATTTAGATGACCTTCGAGATGGCAGAGACAATGCTTGAGAGGGACATTACTAGCAGAAACATTATTTGGATGATATAATGCGTTTAAATGTACGAGGGTGGTTGGGGGATGTGTTGAGGGTAATTGTGGGGGAGGACGCGATTTATTCCGTAGTAGAAGTGGAAACGATGCGTGAGGTATTGTTTCCAAGTTTCAGGAAAAAAAAGGAAATTAAGATAGGAAAGTTTCAGCTCAAGAGATCCGAAATTGGTACTGAAATAATTACTGGAAGTAGAACATATTTCGAGAAACTCCTGAAAGTCTGTGATAACCTTCATTTCAAAGAGGAAACAAAAGAAAGCGACAGCTAGAAGAGAAAGTGCTACTAACACAATATAACAATTTGGGAAATGTTCCGAAATACCTGATCCAGACATCAAAACTAAATTTGCATCATACACAATCTGATACAGAAGTGGTCAATATATTTTCCGTAGTTTTCTGTGATTCTAACCTACCACATTCCGAAAAAATAAGAATTAATATTGGAATCTATACAACTGAGAGGGAAATTTGAGTTATACGAGAAGTTGCTGACTTGTTCTATCCAGAAAGAACTGTTTTTCAATTGAAGCAGCTACTTTTCGGGATGGATTAAAAATCCGCTTTTCTACGCTTGTATAGATTCCAATATTAATTTTTTCCGATCGTGGAAGAATAGAAACCCAGAAAACTACAGAGGAAATATTTATCCATCATAAAATAATGACGTTCAAACATGGTCAATATCATATTTTAAAAATAAACGAGAAATTTTAAGGCAATAAAAACATAAAAATATGTTTTATTATACCAATAAAAACAATAGTTTTATTATTGTAATCGTTAAAATCAATTTTTTGAGGATTATCTCCTCTATAAATGAAAAAAGTTCTTATAATATCTGTTTTCAGGGCAAAATGGTATATAAGTAAGTAAGTAAGTAAGTAAGATTTTATTTCCTTTATGACAAAATAATTTGTATAGGATTAGTCAATGTTCTAAAAATAAAATACCTAACCTAAATTTAAAACTACATTCATATCACAAAAGAAGAACATACATATATCACAAAAAGTCTGAGATCAGTGCAAAAAATATTCATCTACAGAATAAAAAACCTTATTCAATAGAAATTCTTTCAATACTAATTTGAGTGATTTCAATTCAGAAATAGATTTGATGATCAATGGTAATTTATTAAAGATCCTTTGGCCAATTATAGATGGAGAATTGAGAAGAACATTTTTTTTCGAAAAAGGTACATGTAGATCATATTTCCCCCTATACGAAACTGCAATATTAAAACAATGACTATTTTACGTATCGTATTCTTATGAACTTTGATATTCAATCAACAAATTATTTCGGAAACTAGTTGGCCTCCTTTTTCAAGTCTGTTTTGAAATTTGACAACGACTGCAATTTTTGGTAAGTAGTGTCAAAATGTGACACTGGCATGACTCATTCATCAGTAGCCATACCAAGTGTTATTTTTGACACTTCGAATTGAATCTACCCAGTTCAACTTCCCTTGTTACAAGAGACATTCAACATTGATTATTATTCAATGAACAATCTCTTCATTTCGCCAAGGTAACTTTAAGCATTTCTTGATAATTTTGTTAATCAAATCTCCAAACTCATAAATAATACTAAGGTAGTGTCACCATTTATTGACACCCCCCCAGTTATCGACACACTACGCTTTCAAAAGCTTGTTTTAAGGAATCTGTACAGTGAATACTGATTTCTAATGATTGAAGTGACATCTACTAGTATAATACTTAGTCACAAAAAAAGATCATGTCGATAAAACAGAAACTAATAGATCACGGAATGTTTGAATATGGCCACTACGTTGTGTTCCACGGTTGGGTCAACTTGCTAAGAGGTAAGCTTAAGAAACATCGTTTCATTTCTATTCTAGTTGAACTTTGATTACTCATTTAAATTATCTCAAATCGATTCTTTTCACAATAAATATTCAAAATTTACCATTTATGACCTGAAAACTACAATTTTTTGTACAAAAAACACAAAAGTAATGGTGTCAATAACTGGTCCAGCAGAAATACAAATGTTTCTAGTTATTGACACCTATGTCAATAACTACTACAATAGTATGGTAAATGAAAATTTCATTTATATCATTGAAGTTGGATATATTTCATCGATAATAAGCAAGTACACACAGTATGAATAATATTTCGGCCGGATCAGTTATTGACACTCATTATTCAGAACAGAACCCTTTCAAGATGAAATTATTACTCAGTGTCAATATCTGGTACCCCAGTAGATCAAAGACTGATACATCTATATGTCAATAAATGGTACTAGTTGGGCATCTACGAAAATAATCCTTAACTGTGTATGAAATTTCATTAAACAGCTTATTTTTGCAGAACTGAATTTGAAATAATGCATATTTTGGTATGATCAGTTATTGACACCCCATATTCAAAATATTTCTGTTAATATTTGAGTGATTCTCGCGGGTGTCAATAATTGATACTTCGTTGGTCATTAACTGATGCCTGACGTTATTTCCAGAACACAAAAATGGCAAAAAGGTTCAATTATTCTGAAAGCGATATGAAAAACGCACTTCAGGCAATACAGGAGGGTATGTCCACGAAACGGGCAAGTATAATATATAATGTCCCGAGAACTACCCTCTTATATAAACACAAAGGCAAAACGCCGATTGTTAAATATGATGAACAATATTTTCCATCGAAAATATTACAATTCAGACATGTGAATGGATCAACTGAGTATGAAGCCAGTTCAATGGAAAAAAATGGCGTGAACTGGAAATGGCCTAGCCGAGCAGATATTTTGTGGTATACCGAAGAAGAAATTCAGGAGGTTATGAAAGAACCAGTACTCCGAAACAAGCGTGGAAATTATGAAGTTAAGGAAATGAAAAAATACCAATAATATTCCATACTCTCCCCAATTTTCCCAAATTATTATTTCAGTGTTACCCATTTTTCGTTGTATGTATTTTTCACGTGTTTGTTATTTTGTTGATTTGAATATTTTTTCAATAAAAATATTAACTGTAAAATATTATTGAAGGGTGTTCATTAAGTAATTATATACTAAATGAATAATACTACTCATACATGTCAATAACTGGTGCACACTATGTCGAAAGGTGTATTCCAATATTCCAATTTGCCCTAAAACCAGAAATTGTAAAGCCTAGTATCGACAGTGCGAGGCAGTGCAGCTTCGCCTCGGACTGTGGATACCGGGGTTGCTCGCTATGAGGCGTTCGCGTTGCGCAATGTGAGGCGAGCAACCCTGGTATCCACAGTCCGAGGCAAAGCCGAGCATTCGCAACGAGGCATTCGCAGCGAGCTGCCTCGCACTGTCGATACTAGGCTTAAGAAGTCAAAGCTTTCCGTTTTTCATTTCTAGGAGGCACAAAACCAAAAAAATGGATTCCAGAATAATTCTACCTCCTCAAAAAACATTTATACTAGGTAATTTCAATTCAACCTATTCACTCAAATAGCTTGGAGTGCCTGTTTCTTTCATTCATCCACTGACCGAGAAAAAAAAAGTAGGAGACAAATAGGAACACTGTATGATACGAAACAATATGAAAAAAACTGCTAGCAGGGTACCTACCTAAATATGCAACTAGTCGATACGAGAGGGAGCTTTCACTTCAGAAGTTTTCTCAATTCTATTAAGTTACAAACCTATAGAACCGATCTTTACCTTCAGCTGTGAATGATGCATTGTCAAGAAACAAGCGTTCGAGTATTTTCGATTAGGATAAAAATGAAGATTTAAAGCAAAAACTCAAGAAAGGAACAGGAGGACTGTTGAGGACTAAGATGAGTGATATTGAAAATATAAGTAAGAGAGTAAAAACTACGAACTATTACAAATACGAGGCATTGGTTTCTTATAACTTACGTACCACTTGGTATTTATCCATACAAGCCTATATTTCTGCAAATTACTTTCCAAAGGTGATCCACACATGCAAGGAAGGGAGGACAACAGAGGGGGGAAGGAAGAAAAAAACAAAAAAAACGAGAAACCGGCAAAAGAGGAAAAAAAAACAAAGGAGAGGGACCAAAAAAAGAACGCCCACCCCGGAGGAAAAGAAAAAGAACCGACGGGACCGGGCGGAAAAAATCAAGCCCTTCGGGGGATTAGCCAGGGGGGGAGTTTTTTTCTGACAGGGGCCAGCAGAAACCAACTGTGTAGGTAAGGATGGTTGTGTGGTTTGGCAGTTTAAGTTGCCACTGACTATGTAAGTGTAATTATACAGTAGATTTCTTTGATGTCCCCCCCCCTTTTAATTTTTTTAACGGGTCAACTCAAAAAATTGAAACTTGGGATAATGAAATAGATTCATGAATACTATATTTTGAGTGAAATTAACAGATGAAAATTTGAAGATGGCGACTTGGCGCCATCTGGAAAAAAAATTAAATGGAAAGGGGGATCTTGTGATACATCAATTTGAAGCTCCTGGCTCCTGGGGTCAATATCTTCACCTACGACAAAATGGCGGAATATTTAATAATTACCCGAAAACAAACATTAATATCGATATTCCTGGAAATTTTCGTTTTTCTCTGTCATATAGCAATCCCAACAACCCGATAAGGTTTGATAGGATATTTTTTGTCCATAAAAAAAGAAAACAATGTTATTTACGAATATCATTGTTCGGTTCAAATATTTTCAGTTACTTTCCGATTTTATAAGTAGATAGGTACCACGTGAACTAACTCCGAAATGGTCAATTGAACAAAATTCAATAGAGGAATTGTACTTGAATATGCTGTCAACTACTGTTGATTTTAAAATCACCGAAATCGTCGAAGTGAATCCCTGCTTCCTCAAGCAGGATAAATTTCGCTTGGGGAAGCTATTGTATAGCGAAACACGTGTCATGGTTTTGAAAACATTGTCCGTAAGGATCCTACAAGAAACAGTGATATACTGGTGGGAATTTTTTGATTTGTAGATATTTATATCAATAGAATCTAGACATTTTGCCTTCTGAAAACACACAATCTTACAAATTCAACATTTGATTGCATATTTCAGTTACGTATTCATATTTGTTCGACCTCCTGAAGAATTGCAGTGAATACGGTGTTTCTCCCAAGTACATCTTAGGGATCAACAAAAAATGATATTTACATCATGTTAGTATCGAAGATATTCTCTCATTTTCAAGAAACACATCTTCACTACCACTAACTGACTCAGTGAATTCGATGTAATTGATCTCGTGTCGAAAGACATTGAAATCCCTTCAGTTAGAAAAAAAATGTGAGCGGCAGTTTCAAGGGTTAACTCCTTCCTCCTATTTCAAATACGTCTTTTTATAAACCTAATTTGACTCAACTATTGAACTGAGCGAGGATTTTTCAGAACGAGACGTCAAAGTGATAGTCTCGAATTTATGTTGATGTAATACTCGGTAAGTATAAAACAACCCCCAAATGCACAAAGCTATGTTCTACATGGCAATATACTCCCTCATGTATAGCATACGGAATATACGGAACGCGAATCCACGTTTTTTAAAATTTAATCGAAAGTAGCTTACGCCGAGAAGGGAAACTATATTTGGCCTTTACAAAACGGATCTATAAAACATATAAATTGTATATTCTTTGTGAGAAGTGCCATATTACATCTTTTGAAAGCTAGCAAAGATCTGACAAGACGAGACTTTAAATATTCATCAGGCAGACATAAAGATCCTAATATCATAAAACGAGTTTTCCATTCGCTCGAACAAAAAGAAAATGGCTAACGTCCCATTTGCATTTCAGAGAAACGCGAAAAGACACCGATATTTTCATTAGGATAATTTCCTTCCGAGGAAATTAATTATCCTTGAAAATTGTCTTTACTCTCCACTTATTAGAATAATTCCCTTTTCCTCTCGCCTTGTTATATATACAAGGGAAATAATTTTATAATGGATAGTAACACGGGTGGTGCATATAGTCATAAATTGTGTCCAGACCAGTTTTCATTATCATTGATGAGAAAAATCAAGACAATGAAATTTTTTACAGAATTTTTAGGATTCTACAAAACACGTTCTTTTGGTATACGTATACGAGTTAATGCCTATGAGAAGCTTCCATTGAAAGCGTATTCAATTTATTTACTTTTGAGCGCAGTTGCATTGTTTAACATATATTCTATCGAAGCACATCACCAAGAAATGAAGGTAGCATGAAATGAATTGATTTGTGACCAAAATCAGGCATGAAAAACATGTATCATATCTTGAATCATGAGCGACGCATACAAAATATAATCCGCGAGAAGAGAAGCCATCTTGCTTTGTGAGCAAGTTTATGATAGAGATTGAATTCATATGATCCTCCTTCAACTATTCTCTCATTTCATATTGGGTGGAAACAAAGTTCATGAGAGATGTTAAAATGTTCACAATTCAAAACTATCTTGTTGACATTCTCTTCAGCACGTCTGGGGAGGAAGGTGAGTTCCTAGCTCTCGTACTTTGCTCTCTATTCCGGACCCTTTGTACCTGCTCCACCTTTTTGGCAGGATATAATTCATGGTCGCCTATTTCCTTCACAAAGTCGACCAGCGCCCTCATCCTGGTCCCCCGAACATCTCTGGGATGCACAATCGTTTTCCACAATATGTTCGTCCTCTCGTGCATCAAGGCTGGGCATTCTGTAGGACATGTTATTATGTCTTCCAGACACCATCCACATTCTGGGTCATGTGATATCCCCATCAGTGTCAGGTGTCTATGCAGATGGTTGTGCCCTTTGAGGACTGGACTCCTCCTTGTTAGTTTTGTTTTCATATACATATACAGATTCACACGAAATGGAAGCCCTGTGATGTTCAAAGAAAACACGGTGAATAAAGGGACAGGAGTTACTAGTCAACATTAACATTGAATTTCTGAAGTTTTCGATCCTCAGGAAAAATTTCCCTCAGCAAGGAGTTCCAAAGTTCAGCTGCTCTACTGAAAAAAGATCCCCAAGATATAATTTTTTTCATTTGACTGTTACATACGTAGGTACATTTATAGCAAGTCGGTCTATGCTTAACATATACAGGTTTTGATAAAGGTTCGGCAGGTCTCCAAACTCACTACAAAAAATTATAATGAATTGTCCTTATTCAAATTTATAACTCATGTTTTTATTTTCAGAGCTTCAGGAGGCTTCAGACCAGTCTTGGATGGTGGTTCAGGCAATAGGAACACCCCACCGTTGTTTTTTTCGCCACATCTTGCCTCTCACCTCTCTTCGCAGTTTTCCCCTCCTTTGTTTCCCACACTGAAAGGTAAGAAAATTTATCTTCTGATACTTCATTTTTTTACCATTGAACTCGCCGACCACATAGGAAAGTGAGAAAAATCGCACGTTCCACTCCCATGGAAAGTGACCTTTATTCTAACTCGTGCAGAAAGTTACTTTCCGCACGGCTGTCAATAAGCTGTCAAACCCATGAATCCTGTGAGATTTACAGATGCAATTATAAATTGCTCCCCCCTATAGTTATTATTTATGTGGTGCCACCGGCAACAAAGGAAATAAATTCACAAAAAAATACTCGATTCCATAAAGTCTTCATTCAAGGAAAAGTTTTCTAATTAAGTTTTGTTTCAAATCCGTTCATGTTGAACCTTCAAATTAAACTATGTATTCACTCAAGTGAAACAAACAGGAAAATTTTGTTTATATTTTCAAAATCATAGTAAAGTATTAACACTTTTGAAAAAATCCAGAAACGCTTGCATAATTAATTCTAAATCAAAATTTCGACAATTAATTAATTAAATAAAGAATTATACAGAATATTAAAATTTTCGATCCTTACCTTCATACCAGCACACACGAAATGGACCGAAACATAAAAGCCTTCCACTCTCGAGTTGATAGTGGGGGAGGTAATTAATACGTGTGACCTCAATACCGAAACTCGTGGCAAATAATGTCGCAATTTCTACGACTTATTTATGCGATGTTTTGAAAACCATAAAAAGTAATGGGGAGCTAGGCAATTAATGTCGCAATTTTTACGACTTATTTATGCATTGTTTTGAAACCCATAAAATCTAATGGGGCAGCTGTTCAAGCCACTTCCTAAAGCTTGCGAAATTCGCAACTCAAAGGAATCTTTCTTTGTTCGATGGGGGATATAAAAACATTTGCGAATTTCAAATTCATCAGTAGAGTCAAGTCAGCCAGTCAGTAAAGTTCAGTTCAGTCAAGATCAGTACAGTAGTCATGAGTCTAGTGGCTCGTATCAAAATTCTATTGTTGTTCAAGTGAGTGATGTAATTTATACCTGAAAGTACAGTAATGATGGTAACCAAACAACTCAGTGCAGTAATAAATCAGTCGCTAGAAGTGCTAAACGTTAAACTGAAGTACACTCAGAATCGCTCCTCAAAATGTGTAAGTCTAGCCGTTAAAGTCGAAGCGATGATCTGATTATTTATGTACCATGTCTGTACGAGAGTAATGAACGAAATTATGTGAGTTCTATTGACTTGTCGACGTATCTTGTATTACGGAATCATCGTTGTTGGCCTATTATGTATTCCCCGCTTTATTTGATGAAAAACTGAATGTTCGAAATGCCGCTTATCCTAAACAAATTAAAAACTGTTGAAAATTCCGCCAATTGTTATTATTTCCACCAAGAATTCACGAACTAAAAATAATCATGTGCGACTGGGTATTTAACATCTCAAGGACCGCTCGCCTTTTTGCCAACCAACGATACCCGGTCGTCACATTTATATAAAAACTGGATTGATAGGTAACTAGTTATTCATAAAAAATTAGGAAAAGAAAAAAAGTATTGTATTAATACTTACCTATTGTCACATCATCAAGTAAACCTTAATTATCGTTATTTCTTAAGTTCACTATAAAAGTTATTGCGAATTCATGTGCACTTTTTCTAGAAACAATATTCAAACATAGACTGACACTAAAAAACTTGAGATTAGTCAGGCAACTCAATATAGGAATTGTGTATTCACAGTTCACACAACAATAATGTATCCGATACCAAAATCAATTCTTAAACTATTATTCGTTGGTTCAAACGACCTTTTCTGAATTTTTTATACAAACCGTTTCTTCAGATTCATGCATGGTGAAACAATTTTTTCATCAAATCATTCAACTCATTGATCGATATTTTCTGAAAAATTGCGCCCAACTTCCTAATCATATAAACGTTGACATCATCTACCTAATAAATTTTAGGGTTCTCAGGTGCAAAATGGCAAAATGGCTGGTTTATAAGTGGATAACAACCCTCTACGCGGTGTAAACGTAACAAAATAACGTCGTTCATCGCCGGATTTGAAAATAAATCTTAGTTATGACGTGATAGAAGAGACTTCAATGTCTTGCGTTTCAAATACTTTGAAACGCATCATCGGTGAACTCGCTTTTGACCGATAGTCCAGGAAAATTAGATCAAAGGTTCTAGAAAAATGTGAAAGTAGCTTTTGGTGTAGACAAAGATTAGGGGGATTCAACGGGTAGGTATGATGAATAATTATCGATTTCAGAATGGAATTAGTTGATTTTTCTTTGTCTGAGTGGATGCTCTAGCCTTCTAACATACAATAATACTGTTTTGTGGGTCTCTCCTGCCTGGAAATAAAACACAGTTCATGAAAGCATCATGCAACAGTCATCTTGAGTGGTGTGTAGTTGAAGTCGCTAGCTACGGGCATCAAAATCTGAGACCACAGCCATCAAGCCCGGATATCACCGGACATAGTTGGTTTCTGAGAGTGTCTGTTATAAGGACTTATAATATTTTTTTCACTACTAACCTAAGTAATCACCATTATTCAGGCATTTCCTCTAATGAGAAATAACACTTTTTTAACCAAAGGTAAATACACAGAAATTAATTTTTAATAATGAAAAACCTATCCATAGTGTGACTGCTTTGATTTGAATGGTAACAAATCGCTATCTCCATCGATTGCCGTCTTCCTAACTTCACGTTTCTATATCAAAATCACCATCACAAGAAATTCCACAGTTTTTTGTTTTCATCCACGATCTCATCCGGAATTCATATACAACTTCCATTTGCTGACAGCCAAGTCAAATTTCGTTTGTCTTTGTTTAACAACTGGACTCCTAGGCTACTTGATATATAGAAATTTCAAACACCGTGGATGGCATAGCTCCTTCATTGAAAATGAAAATCAGTGTTAGTACTGGAAAAAATATTATATATGTACAGCTTATCCAATCCATCTTGGCACAGGACTAATGACGTATATGCCCGACAATCTGGTTGAAGAAGAGAAAATTGATCATATTATATGTGTTGGATGGATTGTATAAGCTGTACCATGGGTGAGAATGCTATTATATAGCTCACACATTATACAGGGTGTTATTTAGGTACGTGGCCAAACTTAAACGGGTGATTCTTCGAGTATTTCTAAGACAAAAGAGTTCATATGAACAAGGGTCATATAATACTTCGTTTTCAAGATACAGGGTGTCAAAATAAAAAAGTTTTTCCTGGATATTTCGATAGTCCTTTAGTCGATTTCTTTAAATTTGGCGGTGGTATTTAGGGTATTGGAGTCTGATTTGACCATAACTCGATTGAAATCATTATGTCCAGTGGCGTCCCGAAAAGTACCTCGACCAATATTTTCGACCAAAAAATATGCGCCACTGATTTTTCTGCAAATTTTGTACTTTTTTCGCATTGAGCGAATTGGACATACTGATTACAATCTAGTTATGGTCAAATCAGTTCTCAATACCCTAAATGACACCGCCAAATTTTAAGGAAATCGGCTGGAGGATTATTGAGACAATATTGAAAAAAATGACCGTACCTATGTTCATATATGGACTTTTTGTCTTAGAATTACGCAAAGCATCACTCATTTGAGTTTGGCCACGTAATTGAATAACACCCTGTACAAAAGTGCTTGCTATGTAATAGCTCACTTGGTCAATATTCAAATTTTCTATTCGTACCTTTTGGGGCAAACATACTAATATATCATTAGAGTATAGACCTAATATAAGGATTCAACTTTTTAATTTTCAGTGTGGATTAATTTGAGATAATAAACTGGAAAATGCATTCTCCTCCTCAAAAAAAATTACGATTGTATGTGATACTTCTTGACCAAAGGCTATTGTCGGAGAGTTGTGTTTTGGTATGGTAGATGAGGTCTTTTTATCGAATACACGAACGGAGCCGGTAGCACTGTAGGTTTCCTGAGTTTCCCAACAAAAAATCAGTACACTCAAAACATGAAAATAAAAGTAAGAATCGAAAGGTTACTCATGGAATTGGCGAGCACTCGATAAAAATACATAACGTAAAATCAAAATAAAAAATTACACTATAATTGTTCCATTTACGTTATCGTAAGGTATCAAAAATAAAATAATATAAAAGGAACAAAAATTTTCAAGTCGAGTGTACCAACTATAATTAAATGTTCATATTATATCAATAATAATAAGTTCCAACTAATCATGCATGGTTAATGCTTTCGTCTGCTATTTTCATTCATTCAAAAACATGAAAATCTTCAGTATCACTACTTTTATTCGGGTTTGAAGGCCGTCGTTTTTTGGAATTTCTTCCTGACGTTTCGCTGGCTCGAGTGGCTAGCTTCTTCAGGGGTTCATTCATCTTGGAATTCACTCCGATGACTCCAAGATGAATTCCAAGATGAATGAACCTCTGAAGAAGCTAGCCACTCGAGCCAGCGAAACGTCAGGAAGAAATTCCAAAAAACGACGGCCTTCAAACCCGAATAAAAGTAGTGATACTGAAAACCTCGGCCGCGAAAGCCTCAACTATTTTATGAAAATCTTCAATTTCCAGACGAACACTGAACGAAATTCTCTCTTGCAGGTTTCCCAGGCCTTTGCTCTTGCTGTCCCATGAAACCCATGACCGGTCTCGGGTCAGCGCTGCTGCCATCTAGCGAGCCATCGGATCTATCGCCGGGTGGCGACCACAGATCATCTAGCGTGGCGGAACTGAGAAGGAAAGCTCAGGAACATTCGGCCGCTTTGCTCCAGAGCTTACAGCATGTGGCAAACTTTCAGCAAGCCGCGGGGTTGGCAGGAGCCGGTTTGAACTTTCCTCTCCTGCCGCCGCTCAGCTTTCAGGCTTTGCAGAGGAAGCACGACGCGACTGGAGACGGCAACGGTGGGCCCAGTACTTCCAAGGAGTCGTCGACGTAAATTGTGCGGTTGCAATCACTTCGTGTACATAAAACTTGTATGATAGTTCAGAAGTTTTTGAGTAGTCCACTGGTATATATAGTAACACCTACTTAGTCAAATATCACCAACTGAAATATAGATGGCATTTCTGAGTCCCTATAGAGTCACTGGATCTCGTAAGCTTCGAAGCTTACTAGATCCAATGATCCTACTGAGTCCCAGGTGAGGGAATACTATCAATAAACATTTTTTGATTTCAATACATTATACATTTGATCTCGACCTGCAATGATTCTTATTTTGCTTTGATACCGATTAAATAGTTCATTGTAACTTTTGGATGGAAAGGATAGGATTCACAATTTTGTGAGTTTTTCATTCTTTGGTTGATATCAATTCCTGAAGGTGCTAACCTTGTTAGCGAAACGCGCGTCTAGTATAACATCAGTTTGGTGTTAGGATAATTGATCTCTACCATAAGTTTCAACACCCCCGTTCTTTCATAACAGCAATTTTCTCAGTTGGTTGTTCAAGAAATGAAAGTGATGTCTTAAGTGTCTGGGAATTTACAAAGACAATGATTGATTCTGACGCTTATACAGACACAAACTTTCAATTTTCATAGAAATATTTTACTGATTATAGACAAGAAAATAGTATACTGTTTAATGAGCAAGGAATGATAGTTTTTTTCAACAGGCGAATGCTGCAAATCATTCAAGTGAGAAATTAGCATTCCGTACGAGTTATACACTATACTTTCTCTACAACTATAACAGATAGTAGCGAAATGATTCAACAATAACATAAAACTCAAATTTAATGTCATTCAAAATTTTTATTTAGTCACAATAAAACAAGTGAATAAAGCAGGCATTGCTTGAAATTTGACATTCCATGGGAGACCTGATTCATTGTGCAATAATGACTATAATGTAACACAATGAACTCATTATTAAAGCAGGTAAAAATATGAAACTGAAAGCATTCAATGTACCTCAGAGTTCTATCAAGAACAGTTAAGATAGAACAGTTTTGTGTTATAGCCGTAGAAAAAATATTATTTCGATCACTGTAACTCAAAGCGGGGCATTAAAGCTGTCTCTGTGGGGAAACTTTCATTTTCACCTCTATCATTGAATATCTTGTATTATTTACCTTTGATGCCAACAGATCATTGAGGTAATCTTATTATCCGAATAGGTGGTAGAGTTCCATTACAGTTCGGTTCAAATGTATACCTACTCATTTCATTGAATTTTACCTAGTGATAATAATTCACAAACACTTATCTACATATATAGTTGATGATTTGGTTGAGATTATTTGTATCTAACCATATAGCATTCACTTGAATTTATAGTTCAATTACCAATTTGTGATGTGATTTAGTATAATAATTCTTACTGATGTTTATGTATAATAATTTCAATATTTTAGCTGTTATGTAAAAATGTGGTAATAGACAATATTCTAAACTGGAAGTCGAGTTTCATTTCTTCGAAATATGAAGAATATTCTCATTTGGCAATATGTTTCAAAAATGAGTATTTTATAACTTCACAAATGCAAGAAATTGTGAAATTGACAAATCTCAAAAAACATTGATTTTAATATGATTTAATTGGCCTTCTCCATCAGTAAAAACCGTTTCCTCAGATCATTTCGGTTATATTTGACATGACATCATTTTGAGAATATCAGAAAAAATAGGACTAAAAAACTTATCAAGGACAAATACAAAAATGGACAATAATGGTGTGGCATTAATTCAACCAATGAAGTTCACACTGAGGGGCGAATAATGCTAGATTCAACCAATACCTATAAGGTGGGATCAAACGGAATGGAAAAAATGTTCTCTAAACAATGCTTACGCAAACTCATAAATAGCAACTTCCACTGCAAAAAACAGAAATGGAATATTATAACCAAGGTGAAAAGTGAATCATTTGTCTCGAAGCTAGGCAACTAGGCATAGCGCAGAGACGAACTTCATGATGCTCTCACAAATGTCATGTTCTGTAAATATCATTTTCCAACATAAAACTTGAAATGTTTCACAATAGTTTAGCTTCCTTTTAACAAATGCCTTCAATATACCGAATATATCTGTTATGTTTCACCAGAATTGTTGCAAATGAGCAATGTTTGGTTTACTTCCTGAAATTTTAGCGGCAGATGCTGATCTTGGATACTGGAGATTTGTGTTTTGAGGAAGGAAGTGAGTACCTAAATCCTTTCGGTACATTATTACTGTAGGCAATTAAGATGTTGTCCTTGACAAAAATACTACCTGGAAGCCGCTTGTGCCATCCTTTGCAGGACAGTCCGTAGTGAAATGGAAACTATTGAAGCACTGTTAACGGTATGAAGAGATAAACTGTAGAGAATTGAATTCTGAAGAGAAACAATCCGATCGGATTTGTGGCCCTATTGTAATCTCGTGTTGAGTGTTTTTCTACCTTCTTCTAAGTGAACCATTGCTCAATTCCCAACCTGGAAGTAGGTTAGAAACAAGCACTTTTCATGATGATTGTACCGGCTGCTGTTGAAATAGAATATAACCATGGTGTTGATATTTTATATTTGGTAGGAGAGAAACTTGAACTTCAAAATGTCATACATTTCTTGAGTACGATTTACACCTCAAAGAGTGGTAATGAAAGTTGAAGGCATGTTCAAAAACTACCGATTGATAACTGGATTGACATTGATAGGTAATAAAAGAATATCAGGAAACTTTGGCGATTCAAAGTTCTCCTTCAATTTCAAAAATGTGCCTCCGGATGAACTGGTTTGTTTCAAGTTATTCACTTCTATAGTCGACCAATGACACCGAATCTAAATTCAATAATTCATTGAAAAAAATTGAGTCTTCATTATTTGCTGAACATTCACAATTGTTTAATTTTTTCGGAAAATATAAGACGTTTCAAAACATGCACTTATTTCTCGTTTTCTTCCGGAAAATAACTGCACCCAGTTCAAACAAATAAATTCCTCAGAGTAAAACCAAAATAATCGATAAATATCTGGAAATCAGTGTTTGGTAGGAATAGCGATCTATTACTCAAAATGAAAAACGAATCTGCTAGTGGAAAAGTAAACATAATATTTTCGCAATTTTCGTCAATCGTTCCACCTTTGGCAGTATCACCACGGATGAACCGATGAGTCTGGAATTCCCACCCTCTGTTGTGAGCTTGGAGACCTGTTGAATCTCTCTTGCTCAGGGATCTGTTTTCAATAGAACAGCTGAGCTTTGAAACCCCTTGCCGAGAGAGGTTTTTCCTAAAGCTTAAAAACTCGAAAATTACAAGTTAGTGGTATTTCGTATCTCCTGTCCCTTGATTCACGCGGTGTTTTCTGAACATTACAGTTCTTCCCTTGTGTGTGAATCTCTGTTTAAAAAAAATCATTGAAACAGATGATTCATACGTTATTTACCATGTGTTGACAGCAATCAATATCAGTATCTGTAATAGGCCGCATGTGGCTCTGCTTTTCGGGCACACTCTAGAGAATGATTGATAAGGAAAAGTTAAGAAAAAATATACGTCTAATGTGGTCCGTCGTACTCAAGTAACCTTGTATAAAGATACCGTGCCTGCTCGCCTGATTTGGCGGCCTACCATTTACTGGTAATTGACATCTTCAGTGAATAAACTAGAAACTTGTTCTCGCCAGAACAATATCAGCGATGCAAATATAATGCGAATGGGGAGCAACGGAAACGCTTGAGGCGTCGCGACGTTGATCGATGCGTCCTATTCGCGAGCCTCATTGGTATATATGAACGGCAGAAGGCGGGCTTCGCTCACCCCATTGAAACTCAAGGCAGAAAAAAGTAAACAAACGTGTTACATTGAATTAAACTGGCCGATACACATTAAAAATAATGAACACAAAATGAAGCGTCAATATCAGGAGTTTATCAATGTTTTATATAGGTTTAACGGGAAGATCATTCAACACAGGCCTAAGAGAACATACGACTAGTTTTCAAATTGGAAACAAATCCTTATTATGCAACCCACCTCATAACAGAGCTCCACGAGTTCAACCATGATCAAAATACACGGCATTCTGAACAGAAATGTTGGAAATTTGACCTCCTTGAAAGTTTCGAAATCAATAGAGGTATTGAGAATATTTATTGAATGAATGGTATTAGTTCGGACTTCCATTGTCTGTATTATCAACTCTATTGGAACCTGTTGCTAAGACAGAAAGGATAAAAATATTAAAATACAAATCGAAGGAGGTAACCAGATCCAAACAAAAACGTTGAAATGGATTTTCTTGGTCGAGATCGAATTAAATTTATGATTGATCAAAGAAAATAATGCTGTGACAAGATAATCGAGATATCAAATCAGTCGCCTAGATGCAGAAGCCGACCAGTCCAATTAGGCGGAAAGTGAGAAAATGCAGAAAAATGTGTAAAACCCGTATTATTTCATTTTAACGAAATCTTTTTTTGTGTGTTGAGGTCACGTGGTACTATTATACTAAGCCACCATTGGCTCAATGACTGTGTTTGGTTTTGCAATTCACGCGCGTATGGACTTGTCGACTTCTGCGTCTAGGCGACTGGAATATGAAATATGAGTCAAAAAGATTGAGATATCGAATATGAAATATTGGCCAAGACAATGTAAATAAAGAAATAAATTAAATAATATAAACAAATGTTGAAACCAAGTATCAATTTCGACGTTTCGATTGCTGGTATCCGCTATGGTCTTCGAGTGATGATTGACAACATTCCTAGGTATGGTCGGTAATGAATACCCGATTTCCCTATGGTGGGGAAGAGGGACGGTGCAAACAATGAGTTGTACAGGTGCTACTAGAAGTCCGCTGATCGGTTGTTAGCAGGATATGGATGTATTGGCGAGAGATAAGTGGTTCCCACAAGCATTCATTAAATGATCAGATTGAATTGAAAAAACTCTCTGTTGTTGAATATTTTTCCGGTTAATGGATTGATCTAGAGAAATCTACCAGTCCTTAAAGTTATTTCCGTCGATAAATATACACCAAATAATGGAAAACTCAATAAATGACAAAAGATGCGAATATCTGGCAAAAGCTATCGACACCCAACATCAGTAGAGCCAAGCACCAAGCATTGTGCAGTTTACGAAGAGATGATATAATCAAAATTCTTCCCGCAGATAAAGGAAACGCCACAGTAGTGATGGACACCGACCAGTTTGAGACAAAAATCGAGGAAGTGCTGCAGAAAGTGTAATACAGTGCGGTATCCAGAGACCCCATTTCATTGATTGAGAGAATGGTATACCTTACATCGAAGAAGTATCAAGTTTTCTTTTTAGACAATCAGAGATTATCACAAACGCCTCATCACAGCAAGCCATCTCACCTCTACAAGCTTCCGAACTCGGCAATTCACAGACTCTACTTTCTAGAATACAGTTTTTTCAGCGAAGATGAAGAACTATCAATGGGATCACCACAACATGGAATGGTTCGAGACATTTGCCATTTCATAAGAAACTCTTATCACCAAGAATAAACTGCAAATTGCAAACTTCTAAGGTGAAAAAATAAATGAAAATAATTTTCCTTGCAATGACGAAATAGGGACAACACTCATTGAAAGGTTTGCAATTAACGTTCCTTTTTGGAATTTTCATTTGCTGCTGAGGTTATAGAATCGTTCGTTTTTGGCTTCAAGAATCAAGTTGTTTTTTTTTCTTGAAATAGTCATTCAATATGACAGTGGCAAATATTGAGAACAGATGAAACATTTTTTTTATATTCTTCATCGCATAAAGAAGTCTGTGAAAAATCCCCAAATGAATAAACGGATTAAATGCTCAAAAATGTTAATTTTCCAAGCACCGACTTTTGATTTGTTGATCGCAGAAAAAAATAATCTACAGACAGATAATTTATAATAAACTCAAAGATAGCATACATTAGAAAAATATCATTCAACATGAACAGTTGGAATTGAAAGTCCTCCTCTCTGTAAATTTTCAAAATATTCTTTGCCTACGAAAACACCTTTTTCTTCAACGACTAGAGATAAATGAATGATGCAATTCAATTTATTGAAGCTCTTTGGGGTCATTTCCTGCCATATAAACATGGGTAGATTCATCAACAGGCAAATTATTTATGGCGTCCTTGTCATAAGAAAAACAGTCATGATATTGACATGGAAATTTTCTTCTGATATTCTCAAAAGAAAAAATTGATTGATTTGAATATACGCTTCAAATGAATTTTTTTCTCCGCGTGTAAAACTTCGTCCAAGGATACATTGTAATTGCAACCACATAAAAGTTTATAACTGCCATGATTCTCAAGATTTTCAGTATTGAATTTACCTGGTTAAAATATTCAACATTATAAACTGGAAAACTATATTTTATAAACTTGTATAGGCGTCTTCTCTTCTCATTTTTATCCCCATTTCAAGCAATCTCAATGGAAATCTTGATTTCATATATAGTTGATGAGATTATATTCAAACGATAAGATTGGAACCTCTAGTGTGAAAGTTGGAACTTTTTATAGAGATAAGTCACCCTAAATTTCTGACCATATTCAAACTTTCGTTTCGTAAGGGACAGACCATTCGAAATGTTGTGTGTTCGCCGTACAGCCGAGTGTCACTGAAGATACCTATGTCGGTTCGAAACAGCTGTCTAGCATTGGATTTTTGAATGCAATCATTTCCAACAACATGAAAGTTCTGAATTACCCTTACACCAACCTGGATATTATTTGCACTCGACGCTAACAAGGTTAACATCTTCAGATGAAAACTGATACTGAATCCGATGACCATGGTGAGCTATTTATATACTACAATCTGAGGTAGTCCAAAAACCACCTGCACAGTTTTTTCTTGGTCCAATATGGACTTCGTCTGTTAACTACTGATTAGTGAACTTTTCCACCCTTCCGTATCTCATGTGTGCATCAGTCTCTATGAAACGGGTTTTTATAGCTCGTCGGCTATGGCCAATGTATTCATTGATGCAACCATGATTCCGTGAATTCCCGACTTTTCTAATTCATATTTTGGATTACCAAGCAGCTGTTATAATTTGAAAGAAGTTTTATATGTTTCAATTGTCTTCATTCATGAGTAGGTTTGAGACGGATGCTAGAAATGAACTCAGATATGAAACAGCAGGTATAGAAGTATAAAATGTACGTATGGAGTAGAAAAAGAACAACCGTTGTCATTTTAGATGTATTGTGGTAATAAGGAAAAAACAGGATGGAATAGAGTTTGACATTCATAGGATAGAAAAAAACACGTTCAGATACATCCCACACGGCTCGCATTATTGCCCGCAGTATAAAATGGCAGCCCTGCAATTTCACGTCCATGGGTTACTAACATTTCCTTCAAAGAATAATGAGTGAAAGTGAATGTTTATGGCTCAAAGATAGTTGATATGATAATTAGGAAATGTAAATTTATGGAAACACTTTGTAAATCTTTTCGAAAAAATGGTAGTGAAAAGTTCAGAGTGATTTCATATGAAACTCAGAACACAAGAGGACTTGAACAGATATTCAATAAAATGAATATGGAAGTTGCATATGAAACTTCTTATAAATTACAACAGCTCAGTGGTAACCCAAAAGATAAATCAGATAACACAGAAAAGTCAGCAATTCACGAAATCAGCTCTCAAGGTTGCAACAATAAATACATTGGCCAGAGCCCACGAGCTATAAAAACCCGTTTCGAAGGGATTTATTTATTTACAATTTCAGGTTGCTAACAAAACAAAGTTCCAAAACTAGCATCCGCGATGAAGTAAGTTGCAAGTTATTTCTACAATAATAAATGTTACTTAGTGTACTACAATAATAAGTGTTGCTTGGTGTAAACATAGTTATTTCTGCAGTAATGCAGTAATACATGTTACTTGGTGTAAGAACTAATTATCAGTATTAAAAAATATTTGATCTAGTCTAAATAATTGAGAGGAACATTTTGACCTATTCTTCACAGTTGAGAAACATTTTTATAACGAAGTTTTGAAACGAGAAAACGACATCGAGAAAATGTCTAAAAAAAAATTGGAATCAATACAGATATAACTATTGAATGTTTTTTGGATACGGATAAGTGGGGAGTTTTGTCCTACATTGGTCCTACATTAGGGAATATTGAATGGAGTACAATATCGGAGATTATCTCTAAGTAAATGTGGACAGTCTATTTCGTGTCTAACAATGTTGATCAGAATAACCAGATCTGACATTGTTCGTCGTTTACCAAGTGGCATAATCTTAAAATGTTGTCGTATTGGATGGTAAATGTGGTCCTGAACGGAAATGTTATGTTGAAAGGCTACGTATCTTTATAATTTATTTTGCACATTCTCTATTTTTTTTTGCATGTACGGCATATTGAGGGTTCCAAATAACTGACGCAAAGGGAAGCTCACTGTTGACGAATGCATAATATAGAGATATTGTAGTTTTGAGAATTATTAAAATATTATCCGTTTCTTTTTATGAACCCTATCATCCTGTTTATCTCATCAATCAGTTTGTCGATGTGAGTGTTGAAAATCCATTTCGTGTCTAGTGTGACCCCCAAATCTATAACTTCGCTGATGTAAGTTGGAATTATTAATTTTGTTAATATGCCGGATAAGATTTCTGTTTTTGAGTATGTTATAGCAAAGCATTCAGTTGGGTTCAGAAAGAGACTTTTTTCGCAGTATTCTGCAAATCAGTCATGATCACTTTGAATTTTCAAGCAGTCTTCGGGGTCTTTCACCAGAGAAAATATTTTCAAGTCATCAGCGTAGAGTAGAATTCAACAATGTTCAAAGCAGTTCTTTATGGTATTTATGTAAACAATGAAGAGCAATGGACCAAGGTGGCTACCCTGCGGGACACCGGAGACTGCTTTGAAGGCCCGCGAGTTGAACCCATTCATTGACACCATCATATCTCGGTTAGTTAAGTAAGACCAAATCCGTTTCAAGAATGATCTGTGGACATCTACCTCAGCCAGCTTCTCCACAAGAATAGAATTATCTATCTTGTCGAATGCTTTGCTGAAGTCGGTGTATACGGTATCTATCTGAATTTTTTTATCTAGGGCATTACAAACGAAGTCTGAAAAACAAAATAAGTTCGTCTCTATGCTTTTCTTTGAGAGGAAACCATGTTGCTCCTCTACAATTATATTTTTCACGGTTGTAAATATATCTTGATAGATGATCTTCTCGAATACTTATGCAAAAATACTTTGCTAATTGGTCTGTAGTTTTTCACCAGATGTCTTTTTCCACTTTTGTGTAGCGGTGTAATAATTGCCGTTTTCCATTGAGACGGAAAAATGCATGCTTCAAGTGATTTGTTAAATATTTTTGTTAAAGGGGGACATAGAGTCTTTTACAATTCTTTGTAAATAATGGTGAGATGAAGTCAGGCCCTGCCGATTCATGCGCACACAAGATACGGAAGGGTAGAAGAGTTCAGTGCCGCCGAAAATGCTTTGGATAATTATCACAGAATTGGTGAGCAATCTAAGACTGATTAGGAATGTGCATGACTCAACGCTGCTCGATGCATTCGGGAAATAGCAAAATGTAAAAATGGTATGAATGCTGACAAAGGGTATCTCCCTTTCAGACCACTTTTCAGTTAATTAACTACAATAATTAGTAGGTAGTTAACAGACGAAGTCAATATCGGACAAAGAAAAAACTTTGCAGGTAGTTTTTGCACTATCTTAGATTGTAAAGTGTATAAATAGCCAACTCAATTCTTTAGATTTTGTATCAGTTTTTTCTCCTGAATATATCAGTTTGGTGATAGGGTAATCGATATCTACAAAAAGTTTCGAGATCATATTCAAAGAAATAACAGTAGAATTTGTATCGACTTCTCACGTTATCTTTCTGAATGAAATGCCAATGTTTGTAACGCGGAACACCCAATGCCGAGCATATATATTTCACCCGCCACAATACGGGGCATGCATGAAGTGAATATACGCCCGCCATAAATTACATCAGAAAGCTCGATAATTGTGTACAATTAGCAAGAGTGAAGTGCGAATTCGTGACGTGCGCCGTAATTCCTCCTGAATTATGATGCCAATTGTGAAATTAGATATGAACACCGGTACCTGGCCCGCTCCGCTGCAGCAGCCAACCTCTCTAATGGAATTGCCTGCTGATGCTGTTTGCCGGTGTAATTTATGGATATTAATTTCCACGATATTTCAGATTAATTGGCAACAACAAAGTAGCCGTTTCGGTGGCGATAATGTAATGGGCTGTTGTCGATTTGTTGTAGCGGAATGCAAATTGTTTTGATGTTTTCATAAGGGATGTCGGACAGAGGCGCCACGAGATGGGCCCATTTTGTATGAATCGGTTGCGCACAATTCACCATTGGAGGGCTGGTAACACTTAATGAGACACAAAAAAAACATTATTCATGACATAAAACCTTGTATGATTCATCCTTAAATATTTGTTCAGTTCACTTTGAGTGGAAAAATTCAAGCTACCTTTCACAATAATGAAGGTTTCATTTTAATACATTTCAAAGGGTTTCAATCTCTAGGTGGATTTATGCAACACCTTCCACCTCGGAATATAAACTTTTGATTTTCAATGGAGCAATACATTCAAGATTTGCGTTATAAAATAGAGTATAGTCTGTAATGCTGAGCATTTTAAAGTGAACTCGATATAAGTATTCGCACCCTGTATATGAAAGTTTCATATACAATGTATCAAAATTCATTTGAGAATTCCTCTCACGAAACACCCAATAAATGAAGTATTTGTTTCAGTCTAGACGAGATATGAGATTTCAATGGATTTTTGGATAGACAACCGACGGACAGAAAATGTATTATTGCAAATTCAGTTAAAATGAGCGCTGGCTGGAATTGGGGGGGACGAAAACGTCTCGGAGAGTAGTTGATCCGGAGACACGGTTAGGAGTCGAACAAGAAAAAGTTCGAAGGGCAAAAAAAAACTCGAGGGGACGGTCCTCCAAGGTTTGTCCCCTGCCAAAATTATGGGGGCGTGTTTCCTTACGAGAATCTAATGACGGTCGAAAAAATCGGGAAAATAAATAACGTCAAATTGATTCGTGTGTAAAGTGCCATATTTTGGAGAAACCAAGAAATCTTTGGAATGGAAACAGCTATGCAGGATAGACAGAAGACTTGGTATGTCAATTATGATGTGTGTTAAAGTAAATAACCATTTTATTCACTTTTGGGAAGAGGAGCTATCATTAATCTTATATCTGTTGTTTGAATCACAGGTTGAGAAATCTTTCTGACTCTCTCTGACATCGAGTAGTCATTGGGATGGGCCGTAGGGCGGCCTATAATATACATTCAGCCAGTAGGGCAAATTTAGCGGCATTTATAGATTAAAGTACATCAGATTTTTGTGTTCTGAGTGCACATTTTTCTGTTTGTGGAATTTTCATTATTCTTATGCATAGAGGAGACCATTGCCGGTCTCAGTTCATTTTCCAATATTTTGAGTATACTAAATAGTACGGTAAATGTAATTTTTTGTTATTGTTTTCACTGCATATTTCTTTTGTTATATATATTTATTTCTAATCTATTTTGTAAGTTCACATTTTCATTTCGTTGCTAATATATTGCTTAAAGTTATCAGAGGATTTCATTTCCTATTTTCAGATTTCAGAGTATACGAGGAAGCAGAAATTTAACTCTGGGTTTCTCACTAAAGACCCTTTCTTCGTGCAAAGGGCCGAATTCATGATTCTTCCGGACATAGCCCTGAACATCCCAAATTTGGTGTAGAGAATTCTCATACCATGGTGACAGCAACTGCCCTTAATGAATTCAAAAGCCTTTAGCCAATTATTCCATCTAGTAACGTGCAGAGGGATTGTTATCTGATATATGATTTTTTTGAGGAGAGCATAAAGTAATTGTTGAATAATGATTTACATAAAGAGAAATAAGATACTAAGAGCGTTCATGCAGAATTACAATAACTCTCGCAGCCGTTAGTTACATCTGGTGATCTAGCGTTGGGGTTATTTTTGCTAAAGTGTGAACTAGTTGAGAAGTGTTGATAAGCAAGTGATAATGTTGAAATAATAAAAAAAAAACTTTCAGCAATTACCACACTAGTAACAGAGCGGTGGGATTGTAAATTGTAAAGTTGTCTATTCTGTAAACATAAACTGATACAGATAGGTTGAAATAGAGGTACAGTGTTAGAAAGAAAATATTGAGGGATTATTGTGGGTACCTAACCCTACCGTTCGTTACAAGTCAGTCAGTGTCAGTGTGGTCTACTGAAAATCATGGGTTTGTAGTGAAAGTATGAGATGAAGTGAATATGGAGATTGATGCTTGCATGAATCATAAACCCATCTATATCCATGATTCATAATCTGAAAGTGAAGGAACAAAATATTCCACTTCAGTATATGGATGAAGACGTTGTTGTTCTAGTCTATTTCTCATATTTGAATGAATGCTCCAAGGAATAATACATCGTCATATCTGCAGAAGACGTAGAGGCAACCAAAACTCAAGTTAATACCGGTGGCAATTACATGATTCCTTTGATATTCACTACACACAGCAGTATTGTAACATTTTGTTATTATTTCGCCGGAAAACATGGACCTTGCTTTTAAGTTTATTAGCAATAGCAATTGGTACTCATGTGCCTGTTTTTCTCATTTATTTAAAAATTTATGGCGATTCTTTGTTTATTCAATAGCAAATCCACCGTGAGGTAGAGGCCTTTCAAACACAAAGTTTCGCGTATTATATTCTTCTGCCAAATATGTGTGAACGAGTTTTTAAAACGGAAGCAGATTTGGTTTCTGAAACGTTAATAACTATAGGTAAACTATAAGTATTTTGACAAATATTAGTTGTATTTTTTTATAGACAAATTCGAATTATACGAGAATTTGCTGACTAATAAAACGTGTCCATTCAGAAGGAACAGTTTCCAATTAACTCTTTGGCAAAGATATGAATTCCACACCTGTATAGATTCCAATATTCATTCTTGTTTTTCCAGATTGCACTAGGTTTGGAACCCAAAAAAAAGACATGAAATACTTCTTTCTATATTTCATGCTCCATGCTATTTGTCTCAATTTCCTTTCAATTGTATGAAATATACGTATTCGATACAAAATTTTCACTTTTTGCCCCCTTTTTCCCAATCGATCACCCAGATGAAAATTATTTTTCTTTAAAGATGAATGATACTCCCATTTCAGTGAATTGAGAAAATTACACATCACATAACTAGTTATGAAAGGGAATTCTACATCTACATCAATTTTGAAAAGTATCACTTGATATGTCGATATTGAAAAAAGTGTATTGTTGTAGTAAGATTTGGTTTTAATTTTTTTATAAGTGCGGATCTCGTTCGTAAAATTGTTCAGACATGGAGGGAATTGCAAACAGTATAAAATAATGAAATTGAACAGAATATTTATTATTGATACTATAATGACTACACATACAGAGAACAATGGGCTTCAAAATGGGTTTTTCCGATAAAAAGTTGACGACCCCAATGACCAGTAGGCCTTAAAAGTAGGAAATTGTGCGAACTCAGGACTAATCACTAGCCACCTTTTAAGCAAATTTGAGGAGTAAAAGTCTTCCCAAGTACTCGATCACCAATCCAAATCATAGCCGCGATGAACGTTAGGCCACCAGCTATTTCCATTGCCCTAGTCATGAAACAAAAAAAGTTACAGACTTCTTCGACTAAATGTTGCTCTTATTCAGTGATGCTGAGAAAAAAAATAAAAATATATTACAGTTTCCTGTATGATTTTCACTTACAATGGGTTTACAAAACCGCGACACGTGTTTCGCTATTACAATAGCTTCTTCAAGCAAGATAAATCAATCACTATTCTATAATACGCTATTTATATACAAGTAGGTCGAACGTCTCTTAAAATAAAGGTCCGACTTAGGTCCGATATTCGACCCGTAATTTGTCCAAATACTAATTAATTACATATGAAGATTATTCCTAGAAATAGAATTATTGGCCGGGAACATATTCAACAATGGGGAGTTATTCAATTCAACCTGATCATTCAATACATATTCTAAATTTTTCCGTCTATTGATTTCTAAACTTTCTAGAAGGTTGAGTTTCCAACCTTTCTGCTCAAAATGCCTTATTTTGAACTCGTGGTTGAACTCATGACCTTCCAGAATGAGGTGACTTGCATAAGTAGAATTTGTTTTTCCATTCAAAAAACTAGTTCTGTTTTCTCTTAGGCGAGTGTTGAAAGATCACCCCGTTTGGCCTACGTGTACATCGGACATGACCCACATGTTAATTCATAAATTCCTGATCTTTGTGACGATTCATTTTTGTCTTTATTATATTTGATAAATATCCCCAATTTATTATTAGTACGAAATGCTGTATCAATATCATTATTTTTCAAGAATCTAGAAATATTTACGCTTGGTTGGCCTAAATAAGTTATGGTTCTGTAAGTATCCGGCTCGGTATTGACTACTGGATACACCAACTTGAGGGCTTGACTATGTAATTTCTTCCTCACAAGTGAGTCTATTAACTGACCCTCATATCCATTGTTAATACAATCTGTTTTATTATATTAAATTCAATTCAATTTTTAGAAAAAAAAATAGTGATTTGAAGTAAATAACTGTACCCACTAAGCATTCTCTGAAGGTTCACGACCGTAACATTTTGTTTCATGGGTAGAGGCTTCCAAAAAATATAATGGAACTGAAATGTAAATAACGTCTAGTATATTTCCGACAATCTGGGACTACTTATATTAATTGAAACAACGAAGTACATATATTCATTTCTTTCTCGAAAAGCAAACGTTTCCGGAATATAAATTAAAAACTTAAACACAACTTGGAATCCACGCCTTACCCCGTTAGGAATGGAAACTGGAAATAATCCCTCCAAGAACTTACTTAGACAATTAAAACTAAACTCATAAATCCTCGCTTTCTTACAAAACAATCCTTTTGGTGTACTTAGTGTAATAATACTGATTATTTTCGGGCTATATTTTACCCACATTCTTGCGAACTTATTCAGAACATCTGTGTCCTGCTTTACTATTCGAATTAGGTGGAATTTATCGCTTCTGATGCCTTGGTACAATTTCACAACTTGTTAATAATTCACTCGAAACGGATTGCATAATGGATATTCGGAAATCACATTGTTTCCTGATCCCCAGTCTTGAGTTCTGCAAGCTGTGTGTCATTGAAAAGAAAAAGGAATGAAAAAAATCAAACTAAATATAATCAAAAATATCAATTTGATTATCAGTATGCGGAACAAGATTTGTACAAGGATTTTCAGGACTACAATTTTATTCACAAATAAAGTTAAAGTGGGTTTGAAAACTTATAAATTGAACATAGTGAACACAATATAAAAGTTGATTACAAATATTGGGAATCATTTCAGATATTCAGAAATAATACTTTGCTGCTATCAGTGCTCCATAGCTGTTCTCAACATATATACACAATGATAAAACCAAGATAAACTATTTCAAACTAGAAATCTTAATTTTTTTTCTCACAGCGTTATTATATCCTTCTTTGTATTGGTACCAGATGTCGTTGTTGAGGCTAGGACCGGTCTTTCCTGAAACAATAGAAAACACTGAATTATTATATCTTCTGTGAATGAGCAAATAGATTATCCAAATCACAATTCTCAAAGATTCTCGAAGAGAACAACATTCTCACTCTAAAACTATTATCAACCATTTTGAATCCGTAGTGAAAATAGAGATCCGCACAATGCTTGCTAAATTATTACATTACTAAGTGAATTCGTAACAGGTAAACAATTGTTTTCTACTTGCGAATATCGATTTAAAAATTTGAGAAGTTCATAGTACAATCAAAACAACTGAAGGAACACTGTGTCGTTGGAATTTTAGATTGGTTTTTAATAAAATGTGCGTATTGGTAATAAAACAACATTTTTTTTAAGTTTCTATTGATATGCAAAATGAGATGATTCTTCAACGAAAGCTATCGTGAGTATTCCGCTTCATGGAGGCTCCACTACAAGTATAATTTACGAGGTTTCATTATCCCGTTTTTTGTATATTCGATAATCCTTTACTTTCTGATTACTGATGCTAACATAAAATTGAGAAATCGAAAATGACGATTTTTTATGTAGTTGATGTTTTACAATTAAAATTACTATGCGATTACCTAATTTTCAAGTTCCGGTTTACTCGTTTGAAAAAAAAAATAGAATTGATCTAAAAATAGAAGAATAATAGATTTGTTTAGAAAAGCATTTTTTCCTCATTTCATTTGTCAATAAATATAATGATTTTTTACTAGATCAGTTCTTGAAAAAGTTTTCGATCAATTTAAATTGTTTTTGAATATCTTCATTTATTCAAACAGAAAAATTCAAGCAAACATTGTCAAGTAAACGGAAATATCGACATTATATTGTAGATGGCGTAAAAGAAACGCTTCAAATCCTTTTTACACAGGCATCGACTAAAAATGGTATCACCATTGTTTATAGAGATATAGTTAGACAATACTTGTGTAAGAATGATTTGATGCGTTTTCGTTTCGCCATCTCAGTATGATAATAATAATAATAATAAATGACTTTCATCGCCACATAACTTTTCATATCAATTTAAAAAAAAATGATGAATGTGACAAAAAGGCGGAATTCAACAATGAGCTCTCGAAGAATTCGAGGGTTACTCATTTCCGCTCTTCCACTCAATAATGTCGATGCTTCCGTTTACTTGACGATGCACGGCAAAAGTTTCCTACTCCGAAGGGAAAAATAGATGCGGAGTTCTCTGTACGTCAACTTGACCTAAATGTTGAAAGAAAGATAATGAAGCTTCAAAATGAAGTTGAAAATAGAAGTTTATGAGGAAATGAAAGTTTAGGCAATAACAGTGATGACAAATTCCACTTCTATTTCTGGATTGATTGCCATCTTTCAGTATCATGTATAAATAGTCAAGAAAATGTGTGATTCGGGCTAAGACGTCCGTAAGGAAAAACGAAAAAAAAATGCCTTGGGAACGAAATCACTAGTGTCATCTACCCGCAGTATCCATCCCTTCAAATGATATTTTCATATGGTTAACTAACCATATCTGTATAAACAATGGTATCATCAGAATTCGAAATTTACATTTCCATTGAAAAATATAAGTCCGCTCAAACTGAATTCGAAAAACAAGATGTGATTTCGTCTGATCACGTCACTACTAGTATATTTTTTGGTAAAACTCATGGTCAGTCAACCCCCGAGATGAAAGTCAATTAGGTGTCTTTATAAAACCAGATTTTGAAAATCCAGTTTCGAGTTAAGAAATATTAATATCTTAAAGTCATCGATCTCACATCATTTTCCCGTTCATATCATTGACTTATAATAATGTATGAATCGAACTTGACGATACACTGTACGTTACACTGAGGAACCAACAAGAAAGCACGCCACTGTTTCCAGTTTGGTTTAATTATGAGATTTGTTGGAGCGGTAATTCATCTGTAATTGCCTTCGGATGAAATCTTATTCCTTCGATGAGCCGCCATCATCCTGTTTGCCCACCAAAATTGCTATATTCTGCTGCCTCAATGTTCCATTGTGATGTTAAATGTTTGCTTTGTGAAATTAAGACATTAGCGTTCCTATATTAATTGCTCGAGAAGCTTTGTTCGGTTCGAAACTGATTTGGTGGCTTAACGATTTGTATGAATTACACAGGAATGAACCATTCGACCGAGATGAATCGCGAACAGTGATGATAATGAAAAATTATAGAAGGAGATCGCATTGCTCTACCACAAAATTGAAATCACTCGTGGCATGGTAAATGATCTCCGTTGAAAGTGTTCAAGATTACACCAAAAAATTAAATCTCACCGATGAGTTATAATAACGACGAACCTATTTTTTCTCCAGAACGATGTGAGAATAATATATATAACTTCTATAAAAGTAGTAACGTCGAATAAGTAGCAATCAATCACTATCTGTTGATATGTGTATACCATTCGCATACATTTGTTTCAAGGAAGAGATTGAAATAGAAACAACCTGCCTACATGGCGATACATGTGCTGAATCACATGAAACTCACTATTCGTTGCTCAATTTGTATACCAAGTAGGTAAACCAAATTTGCATCAAATACATTGAATTTTGAAATTTCATTACTATTCATCATACCTAGCAAGTTTTGCTATGAGAAAATTATCAAGAAAGCCCCCCTACTGGGGATAAAACTACATATAAACATTATCGAATAAGTCGATTATGGTATTTACATGTACAGTTCAAATTTCTCAATTTGATGATGGTCATCGCCAGTCTTGAAGTAAGATCACTAAATCTAAATCGTTAGTTCAGATCCTTGAGAGCACACCCACAAAAGCTATTACGAAACAAAAACTTCTGAGAGTGAAAAAGTGGGTATTTTTGTACTCGGGGGGAAGGAAGAGTACATTTGTCTTTCTGAAAAGTTATGGTGACTCTTGTTCTGCCATGCCTGGAGTTTATTGTGGGTACTTTTGAATTTTGGAGAATGTTTGTAAGGTTTGAAATTTGACATTTGGAATAATAGTATAGTTCACTTTGGCCGACATTTCAATCTATAAAACAATTATCATTTCCAATTGGGTCAAGTCAAAATTTCCAAATGACACCCTGTATATTTTGCTTAGTTAGACCATTCGATAGAACATGCAATTCTCTCTAGAACGATATAACGGCGCAAGAGCCATTATTTTCAGATATTAATATGGTGGCACTGAAACGTCATCTATGAAATTATCGTCAAACTTGATGAAGTCAGGAAACAAAAGACAAAATTTGGTTAGTTGTTGACAAAAACTTTGAAAATCTTACTTTTTGACTAATTCACATACATTTTAATTCAATTTTAAAGCTCAATTTTCTCGAAAGTCGTACCTAATAAGAACGGGTATGTTTTAAAGTAACTGTGGAGTAGGTATATATGATTTCAATGAAAAAATTCTGAATATACTAGGGGTTTGATTTTTCCGACTCAGTAGACAAAATTGAGTATTGAAGTTTTAACAAAGTGAACTAACTACTTCTGAAAGAGTCGAATGAAAGGAATAGTACATTCAGCAAGTTATTCGAAATAGTTTCGTAGATGATGCCATAAAGCCGACAAATTGAATTCAGAAAAATTACTCCTACGTCGCTATTTTCGATATATCGACTGGTCTGGACAAATATACAGTTACAATGGTAGGTGTTGGCTGATATTCTTGTTTATTTGATACGAAACCATCATCTTTTCCCATTATTTTGGTTCTGAATTCAAAAAATGGAGAGTACCTAACAAAGTATTGCAGTTTGACCCACAGAACTAATATAACTAAATCATAGCGTTTTGTGGTTCGACCAACAGCTTCACTAGCGCCGTCTGACGGAGCAAAATCGGACATCGTTGCCATTCTTTCATTGTAGAAAATATCCGACTCATTACAAATATAAAATTTCTAACACTTTAAACAACTGAATGGAAGTTCCACAGGATATAAAAATCGTTTGATTGATTGATTTGTTGCCGTGAAAATAAATTCGTTGTTATCGAGTATATGTAGAACCAATCCATACTTCTCTGAGAATCGATTTTCTTTTTCATACAAAAAAATTCAACATAGATTGCTCTCATCGAAAAATCATTCATTCTTGTTCTAACGACTGATATATCTAGTATTTGTGAGTACGTACCTGATGACGTATTAGATGATTGCACTTCTCTGCCAAAAAAATCTTTTCTCACAACCTGCAACAAAAAAGAAATATCATTAATGTACTCAGGCTCAATGTTTCAAACGATAAAATAAACACGGATTATGGTTTCAAGAATGATTCAAAAAAAATAATATTATCAAAGGTAATACCACGAGTCCTTCAAATTTAATCGATAAATTTTCATTTTCCACAAAAACTTTTTTATTTGGCAAAAGTATGGAAACAAACCGATTGATAAAATCACGAGTCCGTAGGACGAGTGATTTCATCTAATTCGGTTTGTTTGAATGCTTTTGCCTCAAAATAAAAGAGTTTGAGTGTTTCGAAAATGAAAATTTATCTCATTAAATTTGAAGAACGAGTTGTATTTGGAAAGATTATTTTTTGAACAAATAGAAGGAAGAACAATTTAATTGATCTGTATTTCATTTACATAAGAAGGAAAAGAGAAAAGGTGAAAATTTTACAAATTTGAAATGTCAAACAACGATGTATGCCCTCTATGATCCAGAAGAGATAATAATATGATGCTTACGAATTTAATATGATAATGCTTGCCGACGATACCAGATGGCGTCACACCTCTCATTGTACAAGGTTGATAATTGAAAATTTCTTATGAAATGAAAATCGCGCCAGAAGGAACATAAAATCATTCGTTATGTCGTTGTATCAAAATCTGCATACAACGGTTTCTTCTCATACAACAAAAAATGAATTGTATTTAATAAAAACTAATTGTACGCCATCTTCATTTGAGTTAAGGAAACCTTAAATATTTGAATCGGTCGTTCGCTATATATGTCATAAAGTTAAGCTATTTACGTGTTTGAGTGTTCATTGAAATGTGATATGTTATTATTATGCTGAAAAAGATAAAAGTGAATGACTATTAATAATAAGGTAACTCTTCATTCATGATAATTTATATAAATATGAGCCAGTTCAATAGAATCGACGCGGTAAACCTTATAGTTTTGACAGTTCAAAGGTAAACAACGTTTTATCGAAACAATCGAAAGGACCAGGCAGTTTTATCGGTATAATACCCAATGATTGGCTAGAATAACCATAGAATAACCCGCTACTATTGGTTGAAATGCCAAAAACGTCACATTTTGACAAGTGAAAAAAATAATCCTTGATAATATACCAATAGAGTTGTCATACTGTCAGTTTGGGCGAAATATTCATTTCACTAGTTCTCAAATTAGGTGTTCCTTCTCGAACAGTTGTAGTACTACTTCCGAAATATTGTCTTCCACACGAACAGGATGCAATTCACTAATAGATTACATTGTTGCCATTGGAACAACCCGAAATATACACATCGACGTTATCCGATATGATTTCCAAAAGCAAACTCAAGATTTAGTAAAATGTTCGTATCCAAAGTGAACAATAAACCATTATATGCGCTACGGCTATGATTTGATTCACAACAATTTATTGTGGCTGGCGGCCCTAGTTTTTCCAAATTGCTGCCCTTGAATATATACATCTTCATCGCGCTCTAGGTGCAAGACTATTTTGGTAAACCTTCATGATCCCCCATCTTATATGAAGTATAATGCACAATTTGATCGATGCAAAAACTTGGCAAGTGGGCCAAACTTTTCTAGTATCCATCCAGTCGAAATAAAAAAAAGTTTCTTCTGGCAATTTATAATCTGAAAATATCTCGCTAACGAGTAAGTGAAAACCTATATAAAAAGGAAGTGACACTCCCAAAATTTCAACAGGACAACCGACAATATATATAAAATGAATTAATATTCGTATTGATATTCCTAATTAATATAATTGAAACAAAAACCATCTTTTATTACCTGTTGTGATTATTTTGACAATTTTACCAGTCAACTCATTGCAAAATTATTCATTGCATCATATCCCAAGCAAAGTTCAACCACTGCAAATGTTCATTAGTTTATGTGAGAGAAACCAATTTCGTTCTCCCTCAATATCAGGAGTATTTCTATTTGGCAAATCCATTGTCAACGAGATCATTACTTCCAATAAAAGTTCTCGAACAGAGAAATCCCATATAGAGTTCAATTTCGAAGAATCAATCTGGAAAACAGCACCGAAAATAATGCCAAATTACGGGATGGGTGGAATATTGGTTGATTGCCTAAGTCATCAACACCGACTGAAATTCGTTTTCTTGGTCGTTTAATTACAATATACATTTTTCTTCATATACGGATATCATTAGTTATTACTAGTTTTTTCATTCATCCAGGTAAAAGTTGCTGCTACACGTTCAGTCTGTATTTCTATACATTCCATAAATTATCGAGTCATCAACTCGATATCAAAATTGATATGCCAACCAGTAATAACTCGAAAAAGCTCTTTTCAACCTTTCTCCTCACAGTCAAGGTGTTTTCCAGTTTTTCCTTGAAAATATTCATGTTCAGGTCCGCACCGAGTATGTTGTAGATGTTTAAAATGAATCAGCTACATTTGTAAGCTATCGTGTCGCTTTGAAATTGTTTCATAGATCAATTTTTTGCGTTCAATTCAACAACAAAAAACACAACAATTGGTTGTGTGATGAAAAAATGAAAATTATTAATTATTTAGTCAAAGTCCTATCATCGGAGCTGTTACTATCATTATCGCAAATATCAGACTCTTCTTCATTGTTTGAAGATTTGTAATTGGGATTAAATGACACATTTTCAACTTGTTTTGGAGTTGAGCTTCCTTGGAACCACGTTGGTTTCAGGAAACCATCTAAAAGTAGCCAACCATTTTTTTTCGCGCTGAACTTTAAACAATCGGACTCAGTGGCATTGAGCCACATCGAATAGACAAAAACCATACGTACCCAACAGTTTTTGTTTCAAAGATTTCTAAAATGGTAAAATATGAGTCGAATGCGATTACTTTCTTTTACTTTATCTTCAATACATAGCGTTTTTACCAGCTAGCAACTCTCACCTGCGGTCACTTTTCCACAGACAGCGATATATGATCATATTGAAAAAAAAATAGCTTCAATTTGATATAGGAAACATGACGATACGCCATTAACGTGAAAGTACAACGAAGTATTACCTGGTTGACAAGTATGGTATTTGAGAGTGGACGAAAAAGTCGCTCTTGGGGAGGGGAACGGAGGTCGCGCTAGAAAGAAGATTGAGAGATCTCCGCGAGCGGAAATCGCGCGTTGAGCGCGGGGGGATTCGTATTCCCTCCCTGAATTATGGGATCGCGTCTCAAGTCACGAGGGTAGAATTAAATTACAGTCGGGAAAAATGAGAATGTTAGAAATTCGTGTTAATAAGTGTCGTCTGGCATTGAATATATTCGTATTTGGAAACCAGGAAAAAATATGGAATGGGAGTCGCCCAGAAACCGCCATACAAGGTAGACAGAGGACCAACTGGTATGCCAATTTTGCTGTGTGTTAACATAAATAACCATTTTATTCCCTCTTGGAAAGAGAAGCCATTATTTTTCTATTTAATTTAGAAACAGAGATCACATATTTAGGGACCTTTCTGACTCTTTCTGATTTATTTAAAAGCTATTGAGATGGGTCTTAAGGCGGCCGATGATATATATTGTATATATGAAAAGATGAGTTTGCATATCCTATCCATAAACAAACTCCATATGAACGAAGTACTTCTTACAGATCGATGAAATTCTACAACAGAGTCCCCCGAGAGATAAAAAACATTAGAGTAACAAACAGGTTCCTGAAGTCATTGAAATAATTTCTAATCAATGTGGAACCTTACACTATTGAGGAACATCTTCAAAGTTTGTAGTTTGTAAATACTGAAGAGATTCATCTATACTCTGAATCAACGGTTGTAGTATTCAGCCAGTGTGATAATTTTTAGAACTTGTATTTTATATATTGACATCTTTTGCCATTAATTTTTGAGCCCAACGATCTTCTACACTTATATGTTCAGTGTGAAATGTTTATAATTTTCATATTTGTTCTTGTAGACCGCAATACCGTAACAGAGATTCAGTGTCCAGCAATTTTTTGTGACGTATTATACAGAGTTTTCTGCCACTTTATTGTGAATATTAGTACTCTGAGTAATGAATAAAGTATCTATCCATCTATCTATTACATAGCGAACTACGAGTCGTGGTATCATAAATCTCATTATCGAGAAAGTCTCACAGAAAACTGTAGAAGTATTTTTTTTCGATATCAAGTATCGACCAGTTCTATCCATCGTATCAATTTTCGTTCACACTGTACGATCCGTTTCCGCATGAATCGTTTAGCCGAAGTTGAAAACTGTGAGACGTCTCGCAAAGAAAGAAGCCAACGAACACATTTTCAATAACATCCGAAATCCAACTAAAGTCGCCTAATGCTATTCCCGGACGATATCACGCGCCTAATGAAAGATGACCCGGCTAGATTGCGGGATTACCGTTGTATTCGAAAATGGGAAAACTGGATGCCGAAAGTCCATTTTCAGCGCCGTTTCATTGTTTGTCAGATTAGGGGGATCCCAGGCGGCCTCGCTATTTCGCTCTATAATTTGTCAGAGTTATGTAACCGAGTCGTTTCCATCTGGGTAGGTGGACTAGTGGCAGTGGCCCAGGGAGGATTATTATTGAATAAGTTTTGGTTATAAAAAAGTGCATTACTGCCGAGGGTAGACTATAAGGAAGTCATAGAGGTATTTATGAACGAGATCAACAGTACACAAGGCCGGGTGCATAAAATGGTTCATTGTTCACATTATTTTCTGTCCATAATAATATGTTATGAAGTGATCATGTATAGTATTTTTCACAGTAAATGGTATTGGCTTATTAACTGCAATAAACTACTCGATTTAATCCCATTCTGTAGAAAATCATCTGCTAAAAGATGCAAATGTGCTACAGGGTCGAACTTAAGAAATTTGAATTTTGCATAATGTAGGAGATATACAAGTAATTCATTTGAATGTTACAATTCTATTCTATATTTAGTTCATTGTCGCTATCGCTATCCTCATCTGAATTAATTATAATTGGCGCAATTGATTTTACAGAGAGGTACGAGTTTTCAACATTTATAACATGACTAACAGAACTTTTCCAACTCTCGGTAGGAATGTCATTCATACAGTTCCTAATTAATTCTACCACACTACATTTTTTCCGCGCACGCTCGATTTAAGTTGGTGCCACATAAGCTCTATGGGATTGAACACGCAGTAGTAGGGAGGTAGTCGTAACACTGTATGTCCTAATTCTTCTGCAATTGTATCACAAACATACGTTTTTTTTTTTAAGAAAATGACTGCAGCACTTGTAAAAGTTCTTTTTTTGTATAATTTTCCTCAAAATATATGTCATTTGTAGCCATGAAGTTTTGAAACTCCAATTTCGTATTCTTTGAGCCAGGAATGTTTTGCAATTGTCGACTATGATAGCTTGCGTTGTCCATTACTATAACGCTGTTTGGCGGAATGTTGGGTAACAGACAATTTTTAAACCAATCTTCGAAAGCACCCGCGTTATATCCTTGCTGAAGTAAGGAACTATACACATTTTTTATAATGATTTTCGCGTCACAAGATAAGTGATTCTTCTTTAACGAACCACTGGAAGAAGCACTATTACTTTTTATCCACGGATGCCACATACTGCCTATTCTATGCGTTGGAGTTATTTGCATATTGGTAATATTGTGTACATTACCCATTCGATACGATGAAGTGTTTTGTTAAGGATTGTGGTAATTCCTGGAGAAAGGGGAAGAAAAAAGAAAACGTTACTTTCCATAAGTAAGTTATTGAAAAACCTGTTGAAAGTGTCTCTAGAATGAAGAAAACGTTTTCAGATTTACAAAAGCTAATTTTAGAGAGTGGTTTCGTAGATTAGGAAGTGATCTACATTTAGAGTGGCCTCAACCACAGCATTACAAAATCAAAATCCTCACTGAACATGTTCATTTCTCAATTCGATTCAATTCATACTATACCATTAGATTTGAGGAAAGTGGTCTAGACCCGTTCTGGCGTCCTTCAACATTCAAAAAACAACATGTTTTCAATGTCAATATGTGTAGTAGTAGGATATTGGAATAACTTTTTGGTGTGAATCAAGATCTCATTTCGTATCTTTTATTCAAGGATTTTTTTATTTTAAAACTTGTATATGGATAAAACGATATTTTTACTGTTATGATGTTCCATTTGAAACTGAAATTTCCAGTTTCAAAAAAAAACAACCCATTGCTCATCCCTGAGTTACGCACGTTATATTTTGCGCCGCTGCTGTGAAGAGGACATTTACAGTGTTAGTACAGTGTTGCAGGTTATGCATGATTTGTCCATCCGCCATATTTGAAACGCATCCTAGTCATAAGATATAATTATGAGTTCTGTGTATAAGACTCGAGACAGCGACGCTCAGAAATCTGTCATGAAATTAACACAAGCTGACGATGTGAACAGAGAACAGAGTGATAGGTAGTTTTGAAAGGCGAGTGATTTATTAGCCGATAATGTTGGCAAGTGAATTTCAGAGAAGCATTTTGTGTTCGTGTATTTCAGGTTGCGAAATATTTTGTTCTGTGTAATTAAGGCCCGGTTTCAACGACGACTTTAATCTGGATTATCTCACTAACTGGAATATTTGTACGCATTTATGCGTTCAGAAATTCTAGTTAGCAAAAATAATCCAGATTTAAGTCGTTGGTGAAACCGGGCCTTAGAGTTTAGTGAATAAATTCGATTTGTTTGCGTTATGCCGAATGTCATTTATTACCGATCCCAAAGGAAAACGCAACAGTATGCTAGTTCAAGGATATCCAAAGAGACAGTGATACGTAATTGTCGGATGACAAAACAGATACTGCTCCATTTGGACATTAGATTGTCGGTGTGAACTTCCTGGATTAGTTCGTGATCCATATAAATTCAAAGGAAATCAAGGTGACCAACTTGCACCACAGACTTCTCATTCATTCTTATCAAATAACTATAATAAAAACAAACATTTTTTTTACTGATTATTTCCCTCAATGCGAATAAACGATGAAACAGTTGAAGGCTAGACTGCTTTTACAGAGTTTTACAGCGATTAAGGGCCGGTTTTTCAATGCAAGATATCTGTCAGATTAAAATAACCTTCAGTTTTTTTCCTTGTCACTGCCAAATATTATCCACGCGCACCTCCTCTCTCCTTCCATCTATCTGACAGATAACTCATTTATCCTTGTATTGAAAAACTGGCCCTGAATGCACTAGACCTTTTAACCGATTAAAATGTTCGAAATAAACCGGGCGTTTGGATCACTTTTCAGGTACTATCTCTGGTACTATATTGTTCCTGTGTTCGATTTTGATGTTTCCTGAGTTTACATGTTTTCTGGAAATAATCTAAACATATATCCCTCCTTCACCAAGTTCAATCGACCAAAATGCGTGCATTTCCATGATTTTCAAAATTTTGATTTCAAGCAAATGCTTTCGTGTATAATAATTTAAAATAAAATCCCTCGAACTGCGGTCTCGGGATTTAATCAAATTATCATACACTCAAGTCATTTGCTAAGCAAAATTTCGAGAATCATGGAAGTGCAGCACACATTTTAACCGATTAAACTTGGTGCACTCGGGATATAACCCCCGAAAAAAAATGAAAAATGACACGTAAATATTAACTTAAAGTCCATTTTCAACGCAACACTCATAAAAAGTATATTACATAACAAGGAACATGAGTGACCTATTAAGCACGAGAGAAAAATTGTGAGCACGAGGCTCTAGCCCTGTGCGGTGATTCGGGAGTGTACATAATTGGCCTTTTCCTCGAGTCGCGTACTGTACTTTTTGTAGTCTCACCATGCTTGTGCGGTAATTTCAGTTTCCTGAGAATATGATTTTTAATTAAATTTTTCAGAAAATTTGGAACGAACATTCGCTGAATATGGTTTTTGGACAATTGAATGTGGTCATGAGAAATTCATCAGGTTGAAAAAATATCCCATCATTTTTTTGAAACTTTTCCATATAATGTTATTTACTCTGGTTTCTGAGATTACTGTCGTGTGTATCGCAACTATATGTGAGCTTTTCTAGAAGATATCGACGTTGTTGTTTCATTCTGAGATTGTGGACAAAGTTATCCAGATGCAATTGTCTTCTGTTCAACATTTTCCACTACCTACCTATTATACAATAATATAATAAAAGTACACACCCTCACGTTTTAATTATAGTACGTGGGATCACTGTGAAATATTAAATTATAGTTGGTGACGTGCATTATACTCCATTCAATTTGTATATTGCCAATATAACAACTTCTGCGATAATTATGGAGAATATTTCCATCGTATGTTAAAAATCCCATATGAAGCGGGACATTTTCGATCAAATGCAGCGATAAATTCCCGGCGGGACATTTTCGGGCTGGTAAATACCCGATAGGTATCGAAAAATACCCGCTCGGTCCGTGTATCTATAGTAACGATTGTTAAAATGTACATTTGTCGTCTTGACAGGCATAAACACTGAATTTTAAACGTCGTTGTTTCAACTCCGGAAATATTCTACCGAATTACACTCGTGCATCAAAATAAACCTGATAATTTTCCATTCAAGCATGTTGTGAGTCCTCCTTCGTAGTCGGGCTCTTTCGACGAAATATGAAAATAAACTCATGCAGTTCTTAGACAACATGCTTTCATGGAAAATTATCGGTAATTTTGAAGCACTTGTGTAATTACTCCCGAAAATGCAACTTTTCATTGTTGAAAATTCCTTATATATAATGAATTGGGTTTTGAGGAATTTGTGTTTGCTCACAGACTAATGGAGACAACCCAATTCGAGAATCACGTGTTGACAACCAAGGCGCTTCTCCATGGTATATTTTCTAGGGTATTGCATCGCAGCACGAGGTTACATCCAAGAATCATTTTTAACCGCCGATTTTCCATCGACCTCCCCACCTAACATAATTCAAACAATTCTACCGATTAATGTTGGGTAATTTTCCTTCCAAACAGGAAACAAACACCCTCTCGCATCGCTGTAATTTCTCCAACCGGCGATCCTTCGATTATCCGCTCTCCGAAAATTAGTTATCTCTGCCAATGTACACGTTTATAACATTACTTAAAGAGGTCGGCAGTTGCGGACCGGAAGCGCCGGAAAACTTCGAGATGGAAGAAGGAGAAAGATCGCCGTTTCCTTCCGGTTTCCATTGGACCGCCGGCGGTGGGGCGGATCTTGTCCGTGAATGATATGCGAACGGTCACTTCGGGTCCTTTCACGACGACGACAGAATTGTTTTTTTATGTTTTTCTCTGGAAAGCTACCGCCGAATGGTGAAAATATGTGTCTCGAAAAGCTCCGTTATAAATTTTCAATTTTAATAATGTACGACATCTATCAAATATCTATGATCGCACTCTGGGCCCTTCTGTGTCCTTCTATTTTATTTTTTTTTTTCTGGTGTCCAATTTGTTTCTGCTTCATATCGATGGTTTGCTCGAGAAGACATCTTGTTCAATGCATAGTTTTGCGGACGACAGTACTCTTCATGACAGTTTCTCTTCCAGAGTAAACCCATACCAGAGCGAGAAACAAAAATTCAAAGAAACATTCACGTCAATAAAATTAACGACGACTTGGCAAAAATAATAGAATGGGTTGACATAAACTTGGTGGAATTCAATGCTACGAAAACCCAGGCAAGTCTCTTCTCAAGAAAAGCCGATCTATCATCATCAAATATTCAGATGTCAGGAGTAACAATTTCTTAAAAATCAAGTGTCTCGATGCTAGGAATTACGATCAGTAATAATCTTTCATGGGAAAACCATGTGAGATCGATCGCTGAAAGTGCTTCCCAGAAACTTCGAATTCTATTTAGTGCGAAGAAATACTTCACTTCTCATCAGCTTCTAATGATCTACAAGGCTCAGATACGACCGCTCATGGAATACAGTTCTCATGTGTGGAGTTCGGCACCAAAACATTCATTGAGGCTTCTCGATTCTATTCAGAGAAAGGCAATTGGTCTTGTTGGTGATTCTTCGCTCACAGACTCGCTCACTTCATTGGAACATCGTAGAAGGGTAGGAGACTTTTGGCAATATCTACACGGATTACTAGACGAGTACAGAATTCCCACTCCTTTGTTTTGAATTTGGAAACCTGTCGAACTTCTTTGAGCTTTGGAACTCCTTGCCAAAAAAAGTTTTCCTGAGGCTTAAAAACTTCAGAAATTCAAAGTAACAGCAACAGATTATATATATATTTTTTTATATGCAGATTCACACGAAAGGGGATCCTTGTAATGTTCAAAGAACACCGCGTTAATCAAGGGACAGGATATACGAATTAACATATAATCTGTTGCACGTCATCGTTGACGACATGAAATCAACGCAGTTCTACCAATCCATTGGAACGTTTACATTCAAATTTGGCGCTTGTTACTCTTTGGCATTTGGTTGGCAGCTCTCTCGATGTTGCCGCAATTTGTTCGAAGTCTGTTATTTATCAATCAACAATTGTCATTCAAAAATAACAGTTCTCTCTTTACGTCTTGTTGGTACTTCGAATGTAATTGTGATCAAAAACTGTGTGTTTCGATGCTTCTATAGAAAGTATTTAGGATTTTCCTAAACATGACCAAAAAACTATCTCCTCGATTCGTTATTTCGGAAGAGAGGTAGAAAATAATGCCCCTTCGCTTCCCTTATCGGCTATTAGAGAGCTCAATTGAATACAACGTAGTATTTTATCAATCTACAGTCAGATATGTGTATTTTTATCGTGTTGCAGCAGATTTAAAATCACTTTTTTATACTCTAAGTGAGATTTCTCAAAAGTTTTAAGATAACAAAGCTCACAAGCCACCCCATAGGCTTATGAATAATGCAGTACTGAATATAAGTGTTATGCATACAAATATTTATACCACGTAGGAACACAGTATTTGGAGTTTATGAATATGGGAAAATCTATTTTTTCAAATAGTTCGTTGCTATTCAAAATTTATGATTCAAATCTTCGGAAGGACATATAAACTCTAAGTTTCCTATACAAAGGAAATAATTTTTTCAAACCACGCCCATGATGACATGAAACAGTCTTCAATTCGTATCATCTATCTATAGTAATGCGCTACCGTAAAAATCAATAAGATACCCCAGAACACTTCGACGCCCAAGATAATTTAACGACCCTTGCCCGCACAAGGCTCTACCTTCTGGGCGCACTCCAAATAGTTTGAGAAGGTAAAATATAAAATAAATGAATACTACCGAGAGAAAAGAGTCCATATACAGTGATCGCCAAAAAGTCTGCTCAGAAAAGTTCAATCTTCACGAAAATTTGCGCATAGTGTACTACCCAAAACGCAACATTCAAGTTTCATATTTTTTTACCGTGTAAGTAAAGGAAACTAGCATATATGTGTGTATTAGGTAAGAGTGAACAACCTTCAATTTTTGAAAAATTAAAAATTCGCTTGGAAATATTGCTTACGAATAGGAACTCAGATTCGAAGCTGAAGAAAATATTTAGTAAATTTTTTATACTCATATTATTTGATTGACCTCTATTATTACGAGCAGTAATATATTATCTCTATTATTAGCGGTAATACACTTTTCTATTCAAATTCATTCAAACTTGTGAGATATTAAAAAGTAGGAACCAGGATCTATGAGTCATGTGAAAGTTCCTCGAACAATTTCATTTCACATTACCTACAGATATTGGTTGCTACAATAATTTCAGGGAATCATTCTTGTTTTGTTCACTTTCCACCAAGAAATATCCTATTGAGTTTGAATAAAATATAATACCTCAGTGGGGATTGTATTTAAGAACGATATTTCATAGCTGAAGTTGTCAATATTTCAAAAATTAGGCTACCTTACTGTTCTCCATTTGTAAGTGAGAGAAGCATTTTAGATCAATTGCATTCTTGGCACATTCAATGTATAAACACTAGCAAATCTGTTACTGATAATTATTCTTGGTAAGCACAAGAACGAGGTAAAGACAAATAAATATACGTTTGATTAATGATAAAATACCATTCGCACAGTAGTTCGTTATTTTCGCATTGAACTCGATTAGTATCACAGGAATCCACGAAAATATTACTTTGTAATTCTTTGGCTATTCTAACACTTCAGATAGTGTGATGGTACGGTTTGAATGTCTTTATTCTGTGGTTGATGGATTCTTTCTTCGTAAATCTTTCGGGTTCTTAACCTACCACAATCTGAAAAAATTAGATTTAATATTGGAATCCAAACAAGTGTAGAAGGGCAGATAAGCTGCTGCATTATTTAAAAAAAATACACGATCTATTAGTCAACAACTTAGCTCAAATTTGACTATCTAAAAAATAAAAGAAGTAATATTTATCGAAAAACTTATCGTTGACGTTTCAGAAACCAAATCCGATTCCGTTTTCACAAATAATCTCTTCTAGGTTCGTTTACAGCAAGATACAACTTTCCACAAACTGATTTTCTCAGTAAATTAGATATTGCTCAAATGTTCAAACAAAGAAAGTTTTTGTTGAAAAGGCATACCAAAATCCATTAATATAGAGGAAGAAACAACACATGAAATTCTCTCTATCTAGAATTTTACATGAATATCTTGGAATCTTAGAATCATTTTCACATATTATTCATATTGCTCTCCGTCAATATATTTTTTTACAGCCAATTGCATCGACTTTTTCATATGAGATCATATGAGATCATTAACTATGGTGTAATCGCTGCAGTGCGTTGAATGACCTTTAATTGCTCATTAGCTTAATACTCCCATAAGAAAAAGTAGGTGAAATCGGCTGTTATTCTCTCAAATTCCAATCTGATGCATTATCTTTTCCAATAGTCTCTCAAATACGTTTGTCATTGAGGATTAGTCTTCTTATATTTTCTAAATAAAAAAAAAATACATTCCTGAAGATCATACGAGTTAGCCTTCCCTTACCACCTGGTATAAAATTGATACAATAATATTATTATAAAACTACTGTCGATTAGCATTGGTTTGATCACGATTTGACGTGGGTACTGTTTATCGCGAGCAAACAATCCACCCTATTTCATTTGAATGTTTGATGGTACTTGTTCGACAGCTTTTGTTTGATATAACCACTCGAGTGTTTAATGGGGCTTTGTTCGATAAACAGAAGGGAAATTGGACTTATCGAAAGATATAGACTGGTATTTACACAAATAATGCGGGCTCGATTGCCAGGAAGAATAACCATCAAATGAACAATTCGAAAATTTGGTAGGAAAAATCAGTGAGCCTCTTTTCAAGAATAACCAATGCATGTATGTAGTTCACGATAGCTTAAGCAAAAAAAATATTTTGAAAGATGCGTTTTAGGGCATCGAAAAAAGTCGAGGAATTAGTATATACAAATATGAGACGATATGATTACGTCACCGATTAAGAGATATGTTTATTGGCATGAAAGAACCAGCCATAGGACAAGAAGCGGCATTATTAAGAGGAGAACCTATTCTTTTTCTTGTATTATTTTTATTTTGATTAGTTGAGTGCCTCAGCGGCATTCATACATTTATTGTCTCTGCTCTTAATTAGTTGTCATGGACAGGTTCACTTGGAACCTAAATGACTGCTCTGTTTGTTTGCGATACTGTAAATTATGAGAAGCTGGTTGTATTTTGGAACTGTAAAAAAGTTATTATTATTATTCGGGTCTTCGTTGATCGTTTAAACAGATGAAATCGCGATTTTATGCGATGTTTTACGATTTTTCAGCAATCTTAAATGTTGTTTTATACTCAATCAACTATAGGTAAAATCCTTTGATCGTGGTAGTGGCTGGCGTATTTCTATAATACAAATTGAAAAAAACCGGCCGATTGCTGGTAAAACCGAATTGAAACGTAAAATCGGTTGCGCGGAGGGCATCTATTTTATGGAAAGGCAGCACTGCTTTTTCATATAATCCTACCCCTTCCCTGTTTGAGGGAAAACTAGTCATAGAATTGAGTTGGCCCATGAACACTTTTGTTCACGTCATATTTTACATAATAAAAATTTGGAAAAATACCCTGTGACAATTTTAGTGAAAGGTCACTGATAGTAGATTGACATCAAAATAGCTGACAATGAAAAATAATTTCAACTTTAGCATATCTACTGCACCGACTGCGACTCTTTCTTATGAGACTATTAACGAAGAGAATCTTCAAGTTAGGTGAGGGTTCATTAATGGGTGCCTTATAATCACTTGAACTATGGTGCAATCGCTGCAGTGCGTTCAATGACCCTTAATGGACCATTAGCTTAATGCTCCCATAAGAAAAAGTTGGTGAAGTTGACTGTTAGAGTCGGGTCTAGGTGAATTATTCGAATACAGTTTTTCGAAGAACAATTATCAGAATACAATTATTCGAAAAACAATTCTTCGAAGAGTAATTCTTCGAAGATAACAATTATTCGAAAGCACTTCGAATTCGAAAACAAATTTTAAAAATAATAATAATGTAATAATAAAAATATCAAATGAATCGAAATGAACCAATACGGCGCCATCTGCCCCCCAGAAACTATCGTTTGTTTTCTGCAAACGAGTGTGTGATTGGTCAAAACTTGTGTTAGCCACCCAGACATCACGTGATCTGGAATGCCTAATGTGACTAAACGAATTTCAATTATAAACTTTCAAATGATGTTTGAAAAAATTTGCGACCTAATCTAACCCAACCTAACTAACCTAACCAAACCCCAACCTACCCTAATCTTCCGAAAACTAACCTTGCCAACCTTAGCTAACTAATCAACTAACCTCAGTTCACCTGACCAAACCTAACTTAGCCTAAACCAACCTAAACTAACATAATTAGGAATTACAGATACTTGCCAACATCTTGTCAAATGTCATCTTGTCATAACTTCCAAAGGTATGGTTTCCGCACAAAAATTTCGATGGTTATGATGATTTTATAGTGTTCTGAATCATCTGTGCAAATTTCAAGAAAATCGGTGAGGTTACCGTATTCGCTACCTTTACCTCTTTCTATCTATTTTCAATTTATTAAACTAAAATAATTTTCGGATAATTTTTTTCGAATAATTGTTTCCGAAAAATTGTACTCTTCGAATAATTGTTATATTCGAACAATTGCATTCGAATAATTGTATTCGAATAATTGTTTTCGAATAATTGTTTTCGAAGAATTTACCGGCTACCGTTAGAGTCATTTGACCATGGCAATCTCGGGCACAATTTTTCAAATCACAATAAAATCACAAAAATCACCCGAATATGATAAATGCACCACGTTATTTCAACAACTCGTAAAATAATCTCATTACTGATAACATTTCAATACGAATATCACAGTGACACCTTGGAGAGGATTTTCATTTCTCAAATCAACAAATCCATGTCACACCCTTCCAGATACTAATTGCGAAAAATTATCTTCCATTACACACGATACCAAATGCAACACTTGGCGTTTCACGAATGGACTAAATAGATTTCTTCTTTGCTATCGAAATTGGCACAGCAACGGTATAAAAATGATGTCCATAATTCTAATCAAGATTAGTGATAATAATTTTCCTATTCAAAGTATGCACCACGGCTATGTCATATCTCGATATTAAACTATCGCGGGCAACTCACAATATCTCTCGGCGAAGGCCCTCGACCTTGTGAGTTGTTGCCTTCGAATATACATATCTTCATTATGACCTTGGTGCGTAGATTACTTGTCGATAAACCTTGAGTTTAGCTTCAAGAATCAAGTTTTATTTTAATAATTTCATCATTAAGATAATTAATTTAATAATTACTCGTCTTTAAGGTGTCTAAAATGAAAATACTGTATATTTTTTATGGGTTAGAAAATTCTATTATTTGCTTGATTTTTAACAGGTTATATTCAATTTATTTTATGACGTTATGGTCTCCTCATTTTTCACATATCGTCGAAACTCAAGTTTTTTTTTCAAGAACTCTGTTGGAATTCATACCAGAAACGCTAGATTTTCAAAGCGAACCTACTCTCAACACCTACTATACTTTTTTTTCAATTATTAAACTGTATCACCTGGTGGTATCAAATTCAAAAACCGCTCGCGCCCCCCTAATGATTAAGTTTATGTGTTATTGAAAACGTTATTCTCTTCAAGTGAGTGTTTGCGCAATGAAGGGTCATTAATATTGAATGGGCTGTGCCGTCGACAATACATAGAACAATACCCGCAAATCCAAGCAGGGGCGGATTCACAATACATCCGATACCACCATATCTTGACGAGTTGGTAGTTTTTCCACCAATTTCTGAATCTCAATGAATAAAAGGAATAGTCGGTTTTGGATTTTTTTGGAATATTACTGACGGTGTGTGTGAAATATTCAGAGAAAAACAATAAATTCAATCTGAATTAATGATTGTTTTTGAAAAAATAATTGAACAGAAAGTAAAAAAATAAAAAGTGTATTGGAATACAGTGAAGATGTTTGATGAATTCTTTTCTGGCTCTTTTCTCTGCGAATCAAAATTGAGCGAAACGACATCTGGCATGGGTTGGAATATTTTTTTTTGTAAATAGGTCTATTTTGCTCAGTGTAAGTATTCCTATATTTGCTATGTAATTGATTCAATTCAAATATGCTCAATATACAAATCGAGCAAGAAAAAGTTATTTCAATGTAACCCAGTGCCCGTCGAGTCATACAGGCAGGGGAGTAGCTATTTTAGATAGACTCTTCCTTTTTGTGAATGAATCAAACATCTTTGAATGATATACACGTACCCATCAACAGAGAATGTTTGTAATTTTTTTTATTTTACTTCTTTCATAGAAGTTGTAATTTCTATTTTTTGATTCGGAGATGAAATTCATCAAATTTCATTCTCTTTACAAAATTACCTGAGTTCCTAACTTAAGATGACCTTACATCATCCCTTGTCATTTTTTCAAATACATTATTCAATTCTATTTTTTTTTTCAAGTCACCTGTAACCTCGGTTGAATTTTTCTAACAAATTTAAGATAAGGTTTGAGGTAAGATGCCTAGAAACTCTGGTGATTCCACTGATTAGATTTTGTTTATATTTTTGTGGCGAAAATACAAACGACATTTCTGGAGGTTTCCCTCCAATCTTGCCGGTATATTCAAATTTGATGTCAATCAAATGTCATGTCACTTCGACATTTTGTCTTTGATGTTCAACGATGTTTTTATCGCGTTTATTTATTAATTTCGTTGCTTTCAAACGTTAAACTTTTTTCTTTTTTCGAAACTTGTTTCATCGTATTATAGTGTTGGATTCGTATTATTGTTGTTAGTTTTGCCTTAGATTTCTGCAAAATGTTGCGTTTTTTCAATTTGTGTGGGTAGTATAGGTCTACAAATGAAGATGTACATCCAGTCTATACCTATGTTGCGATCTCTTCTCCCTAGACAATCAAATAAAAATGGAAAAACCGGTTGCACATTTCCGCTTAGTGCAAATTTAGCTTTAGACCAGACTGACAAGTAGGGTCACTGGATCTAGTAAGCTTCGCTCACTCGGGTACGGACATTGGGTGGAGCTAATCGGAACGATTACCCAAAAATTGACCAATGGCATTGCACTGTAATTTGTTTAAATAAATTAGAAAAGAAGAAGACAAACTGTCATTTTTCAAATTGACGTGACATTGACATTTTGATGCTCGATGCAAAATGTAAACAATCACTTTTGTTTTCGACTAAAATTTTGGGTGTTTCCTATGGATATTTGACTAATTTTAATTTCCTTCTAGGGCTACCTACGCTATTTCAATCAAGTTACTGGGATTAACAGTTTCAAGTAAGATGAAATGGTCATCTTTCTGAATAATAATTGTTCATATGGAATAGTAATGTTGAACTTCTTATAGTGAATGCTCACTTCGTAAATTTGTGTATTTGGTGATTCTTTTTCAGGATTTCCCATTTGAAGAAATAACTTCTACCCAAGTCCCAAGTAAACATCGAGAAAGGTCCATTTAAATCAAGGTGAAGTTTGTTTTCATTCGCGTTCTATACAAAACTATATTCGGTGATAATCTAGTAAAAAATAGTAAATAACTCACCACTAGGAATGGAAAATAGTTTGTGACTTTTGTCATTGTTTTTAAAGTTTTCAACTGAACAAATTTTCATTTCAGAATTTTGAATTTCAAATCAGAATGAAGAATATTGTGTAAGTTGAACTCTGTTAAACTTTAAACTCAACAAGCATACACGAACACGAAAGGCCAGTTCTGAAATTCAACAGTAACTTCCGTCAGTTCTATCACCGATGCCTCTCTCTCTGTTTGTCGTTCGTCACAAACAGAAAGAGAGGCATCAGTGACAGAACTGATGGAATTTACTGTTGAATTTCAGAACTCGCCTGAACTCAAACACTTCTTCTTCTCATATTCTCCGAATTCGTATAAACAAATTATCCTACATTGCGATTGGCCGATTTTTTGATATCTTCTGGGATTGGCCAATTTACAACAATTTTTGCCAGGGCCTCGCCCATTGTCCGTACCCGAGTAAGCGAAGCTTACTAGATCCAGTGACCCTACTGACAAGAGCGTGTGAGCGACATCTATACGTATCGTATTGGAAATCCCAAAAGCTCAATTATCCACCAAAAATCAAGCCTTCTAGATTTCGCCAATTCATCCCAAAATTTCACAGGTATAAGTGAACACAAAAGGGTTTCTAGGCATCTTAGTTTGAGGTTTGAATGGACTTAAATCCCCTCCGAAAAGTTCAAAAATCCTATTGATACTAATAAACACTTACTGGAAATATATATAGAGATGAAAGAAGAAACCATCTGTAACAATTACTAAATCCCTAAACTTTGTCCTGACGGCGTCAAATTCTATATAAATTACCTTTATTAGTGATTTTTCAACACAAAACGGAACTAGCAAAGCAAAAATATATCAATCGGAAATATCCGTGTAAGAGAAAGTCTGCTATTCGCGTTGGAAAATAAACGATACGACCCCTATCGACTTTTGCGAGAACGCTCAATGGTTAGATCGCCATACTCTAGTTTATATGTATTTATATGGAGCTGTTGTGTTGACTTTCCAGTCATTTCGGATTTTTATGATTTTTGTGTATGTTTGAGATTTAATAGCGATAGTGGAGATTTTCATGAAGTTTGGAAATATTCCAGTGGAATAATTAGAAGGTTGCTGCTTTTTATTTATTGTGAGCGTATATTACTTTTTGCTGTTTACTAATTCTGGATATAAACCAGTTAATCTTTGATACAATCTCTACGGTATGGGTGATGATGTATAACTTAGTGTGTAATGCATGATTCTAATTAGGGAAGATCACATCAACCAGCTGAAAACTGCCACTTCTGATAATTTATTATTGCTTGAATACATTGAATGAACTTTATATTCAAGTGATCGAAGTTGATTTTTCCAGATAAGAGATGTGATGTTCAATTATTTCAGGTACGCATTAATCATTAAATTATGCAATTACCGTTCAGTAAGCCCATGAATTCAAGTCTCATCTGGAAACAAACTTCGAGTCTTTCGAATTTTACAATGTTTCGATAATGAAAAACCTTCGAATTTGTTCAATGAAATGTTCTTTAAGTATTCAACTGTCGATTGAGTCACTTCTCACACAGAAATTAATGAGACATTGATAATTTCACGAACAAAAGGAACACGAGAACATCGATGCTCCATATATACACATGCAAATGTAAACATGACAATCTAACCATGGACAGTTCCGCGTTTCTCCGCGCTAGCGCTGCGATCCTATTTTCTATCGCGAATTCTATAACGCGACTTTTCGACTTCCCCGTTATAGAACAACGCCGCACAGCCTATGGCGGAACAAGACCCCGCCCGTCGAACAAATCCTCCCCCATTACGGCGATATCAGTTTCGGCATAGTGCACGCACACTCCACCACTCCTGTTTAATGAGCTAACCATTTCCAAACAGTTTATCATTGTGCGAGTGTAATTGCGCTGTTATATCATCATTATTCGATGACACACACAAAACGCCGTAAATATTGTCTTCGAATTGCCGGAATTCGTTTCACTGTAGGGTTGAGGGTTGACGTGTGGGCAAGATATTAGCTCCTTCGAGTGAAAAATCCGAAGATAAACACGATTTTGTTGTTCTCAGTGTTCGTTCAAATCCAAATCTAAAAATGACAATCATCAGTCAACTGTCACAAGTCATAATCCTTGAAATATCGATAATTCATAAACAATAACTAGTATACACTAATTTAATTAAAAAAAAAACTTACCTGATACCATGGTCCAGCTAATTACCAAATTGGACTAACTAGTAATTAAACTTAATTATATGAGAAACTAGTTCAAAAGCTCAGATCGGCACCAAATATCTTAGGGAACAACGGCTAACGGTAGCTAGGATGCAGTAATTCTGATACAACTTGCCTCCCACAAGTTCACTGATTATTTTTGATTATCGGAAGACTCTGAACTAAAATTGAAATTTCTAAGGTGACTAGCATGGCAACGAATCACCTTCAAGATTGTCGTTTTCTGTATCCACTGAAATGAAGGTTACCGAAGCTATTGCTTTTTTTATTCGATAAGGCCCTTTGAGAAGTAGATATTTTTGTTTTGGCTTCTATTGTGGATGAGACTGGGTAAGTCGTGACATAAACCAAATCATCGACTTTAACTACATCATTTTGTCCCACAAGACGTTGTGTTTGACGACGTGCTACCTTACTCATGAATGTTTCATTGGCCAATTTTTTTTCACTTGACAAAGTATGATTATCTATGACAGGCCCCTTGTAGTATTTCTGGTTATGAAAGAAGGCATATTTTTCCATCTGGACTTCCTAAGAAGTGAATCCTGTCGATTCATGTACTTCACACAATTGACCAATGCGTGGTAGTCATGACAATATATCTGCCCAATTTTGTACTAGTTTTGACTAAGGATTTCTGACACAAGTATGTGGTTTTTGATTCGTTTTGATTTCTTACGGCACTACATCTTGCTACTTATTAGACGTGAACTGGCTACCGTGAACAGTTAGGATAACTTTTTTGGCACTCAATTTTGAAAAAAATATATTTTTGTACATAACCTGTTCAGCATTGTAATCGGGGCATCTTTCTTGGGTGGACCATCAGTAACATTATATACAAAGTTATCTAAAATTACACATACAATTTTTCCCAAACAAATCAAGTGGCAGTACGTGATTTCCCCCACTGGAAGAATCGCTTGATACGTTTATTTGGGTAATTTGGAAGATTTTGATGACATAATTGACATGCGTTTCACTGACCTACGGCATGTTATTCCACTAAACATTTTGTTTTAATTCATGCCACATTTCATTAGCACTAAAATGGATAATGCTCTTATGATAAACATTTAAATATTTTTGTAAGCCACTTGGAACAAAAGGTAAATAGAAATTTTCACTAGTATATTTCTTCTATAGAGAATATCATTATGTGATAGGAATCTTGATTGAATAAGATATCACTAGAAAAATATCAGATATCATACAATTTTTCATGCTGCCTCTGGTATTCAATGACTTTTTCAGGTAAGGTTCATACTCTATTTTTGTCTATTTATTGATTGGCAACATTTTGAATAATTTCTCAAAAGGTGTTGGTCGAATGACTCGAAAGTGCATCTACTAACTAACTTACAATTTGAAATTGAACTCTTGAACTGCAAATGCATATTTGGCAATACGAGCTGATAATAATAATCTACAGGTCAAAAGCTAGGAAAATAAACTGTTGTAAGTAAAAACTACAAACTATCGACCTAACAGATTCGAAAATTTTACAGCATCAAAGCACTGTACTAGCCCAAAAAATAGCACAACGTTCACCATCCACTATTTGAAATAGTTGAGCATCGGGTTCAGTATCACAAGCATCAACATTTTTTTTATATATATAATCAGATTCACACGAAAGGAAAGCCCTGTAGCCTAGTTCATGTAACCCCATTCTATTATTTCTGCGAAGTCATAGTTAATTCTATTGACGTGAATATTTCTCTGAATTTTTGTTTCTAGTGCTGGTATGGGGACTATGGAAGAGAAACTAGTATGGAGAGGACTATCGTCTGCAAAACTATGCACTGAACAAGATGTTTTCTCCAACACATCACTGATATGAAGCAGAAATAAAGTGGGCATCAGAACTGAACCCTATGGAACACCTGCTTTTATTGGGAAAATATCAACAACCACATACAGAGACCTATCAGACAAGAAACTCTTCAACAAAGCACACAACTGAGGAGGCAAACCGTAAGACGGCAGTTTAGAAAGGAGACCCCGATGCCACACTCGATCAAACGCTTTTGAAATGTCGTTCGATACGTCACTGGTTGATCTTTTATGGCGAAATCTGTATTGTCGATAATTATTTCTTCCTGATTTTTCTAGATATTTGATAAGCTTCAAATTGATTGCTTTTTTCCATGACTTCGGAAATGATAGAAAGAAATGCTATTGGTCTATAACTGAAGGGTAAAGTTTTCTTTCCTTTTTCAGGAACTGGCAAAGTTCTCACAGAATGATCAGTCAAAATTTGACAATCGCAAACATGTTTGCAATTCTTTGACATGATTCAATGATAACTTGAACCCAATTTGGCATTAATTGGTCGATAAAAACACACTTACTGAATTGTTGGATGAATGCCCTTTGGTGAGGCTTTTTCGAAACTCGGTTGAGATGATCTATATGAGTGAGTGCATTTAGAATATTATATTTGTAAAAATTTAACAACCTAGCGTTATAATTGCCCAGTTCATGAATGAAGCAACATTTTTTTTGCGACATCTTTCACATGATGAACATATACATCCACATATCGAGTTTAAACAAATGAGTTGAAACCTTATTTATATTTTTCAATTGAACTCGATTTTCAAATTCTGATTCTATAAAAGCACTCATTTTACTTTTGTCTGTGTGGTTGACCATTTAATTTGTTTTAATTTTACAATAAAATTCCGTGGAGAGGACGTGATTAGTCGAACTCGATACCTTGTTTTTCGAATTCAGTGAGGGCAGAAATCACTTTTATTTTTCGATCGAAACGTGAATTTCATATTCTGGTATCACACAGCCATTCAATTGACTTTCATCTTCGTGAGAAGTCGTATTCTACATTCTGTTCGTGCGAGATCGTTGGGCCGGGACATACTCTCTTAACTCAACTTGATAACTTTACAATTTAGGGTAAAACGGTTATCACCTGCATATTTGTTCCTTATAAAACTCGCTACAAGATGAGGGCAGTACAAAAATCGAACAACTAATATATCAGTTGAGAAATAGTCACAATTAAAAAATCTTTCTTTCTCTGAAGGATAAGCCTAATTAACAATATAGATTTTTAAGCATCACAGTAATACTAAACAATATTCGATATGATTGAAATTGTTATGAAAGTTTCTGTACGAAACAATTGTTAATCAAGTCCAGCGTGAAACTCACATTTCCATTCGTATCAATTCGCCATTTTTTTTTGCTTTCTTGGATCAATAAACCACCAACATAAACCGCTATGATATGGCATTTTGTTATCGTGAACAATTGTCAAGATTTGTGGAAGTTAAAAAATTGGTGAAGTCGCAGGGAAGCATTTCGTTAAGATGCTTAAACTCTACTCCAGTTGCAATCCATGAGTGAGCTGAATTATACTTTCGAAACTCCATTATCAAAAGCCACAATCAATCATCACTGACATTTAAAATAATTGAACAAAGCCTAAGAGAAAGAGTATCGATATGCACACTATAAAAAAAGATGACATGCCGTGGTTGGCAATATGGATAATGTGCAGGTGAAGTGTCATTTCTGGCTTAGAGATTTAAAACAAAAATTGAATGGATAGAACATAAATAGAATATAAAAGGATGTTTCAGACGAGTGTAGCTTCAGCAATCATATTCACGACATCTTTTCAATTTCGTGCGAGTTTCAGACGAGTGTAGCTTTAGCAATCATATTCACGACATCTTTTCAATTTCGTTAGAGTTTTTTGGAATTCATTAATGATAAATAATTTCAGTGGTAGTTGAAAAGCAATTCAAAACTAAATAAATAACAATACCAAAATATACTGCCTACCAAATTGCAAAGTATGTTCTGTTTTTTATTGAGTTCCTTTTTTTCACATTTGATTTCGTGAATATCACAATTTCAATTTGCATATTTTCGTTTTACCAGAACCTCATCAATCAACTTACAACCTTTCAGTTTTAGAATACAGGTTTCATGTCGAATAGTTCAGGCAATGTAAGTTATAGTCAATATTTAAAACTCTTGTAACGTTCAGAAAACATCGTGCCGACCGAAGGAAAGAAGATGAAAACCAGCATTGAATTATGCATTCAAGCCTCAGAAACATACTTCCCTTGGCAAGATATTCTCCATATTATGAAAGAATGTAGGCTTTCACGGCCGGTGTTGTAATATCGCAAGGTTTTTGGGCTTGAGGGCCGTGTATTGGAATTTTTAATTCCGGAGCTTTCGGCTACATCTGCGGCAGCCATCTTCAGCGGCGTAGTCGTAGGTCAACTCTCCTGTGCGAGTCTACTATGACACCAGTCATGAAAGTGCTAATGTTTGATCGAGGTCAAATATTTTTATGACAATTTTGTGATTCGAAGGCAAGGGTAAAATGAAAAAATTCTCGGATGCCGATGGCAAATCTTAAACACGAATTTTGTATTCTCTGGAGTCTGTTATGATCTCGAATAGTGAGAGCAGTTCCGTAAGTACGATAGCAGTATGAAAGCTTGGACATTATTAACAATTCACATGTGGTCAGTTTTAGGTTCCATAAGCATATTCATAATTACCAACTATAAGAACCCTTGAATATGAAATTTGATGCAGATTCGAGTTTGCTTGGATTTTTGGCAGCAAATTTCACTTCTATGACACCAGTCATAGTAGACTCGCACAGGAGAGTTGACCTACGACTACGCCGCTGAAGATGGCTGCCGCAGATGTAGCCGAAAGCTCCGGAATTAAAAATTCCAATACACGGCCCTCAAGCCCGAAAACCTTGCGATATTCTCCATATTGGTCATACTATCAAAAACGAGCCTTCAACGAGAGGAGTTCAGCACGTCTCTAGGCTCACAAAAAAGGGAGTAAGGATACTTTACTCAATCGAACGACTGATGATTTTTCTGAAGAGTGATAGTCATGGAAACAGCAGCTCGAATGTGTTTTGTTGCCGTTTTGGGCACAAAACAGAAAATCGATTTTTGTCTCCATTTTCTATCTATATGATAATTTTCAGCGATTATTTCCCTCAATGCGAATAAACGATGAAACAGTTGAAGGCTAGACTGCTTTTACAGAGTTTTACAGCGATTAAATGCACTAGACCTTTTAACCGATTAAAATGTTCGAAATAAACCGGGCGTTTGGATCACTTTTCAGGTACTATCTCTGGTACTATATTGTTCCTGTGTTCGATTTTGATGTTTCCTGAGTTTACATGTTTTCTGAAAATAATCTAAACATATATCCCTCCTTCACCAAGTTCAATCGACCAAAATGCGTGCATTTCCATGATTTTCAAAATTTTGCTTTCAAGCAAATGCTTTCGTGTATAATAATTTAAAATAAAATCCCTCGACCTGCGGTCTCGGGATTTTATCAAATTATCATACACTCAAGTCATTTGCTAAGCAAAATTTCGAGAATCATGGAAGTGCAGCACACATTTTAACCGAATAAACTTGGTGCACTCGGGATATAACCCCCGATAATTGTATTGCAAGAAGTGGATTATTATTACCCACACTTCAAACAGCAGATCGGGATGACACATTATTTTGACCGAATATATCCAATGCTAGACCGTACTGAATCTGAAATTAATGCTAAGATGGCTAGAATGACTAAAACACGAGAGAGCACGATATAGGAGTCGTTGATTGGCATTCACAGATGAACTTCTTTCGTGACACTTTGTGAAAAGTCAGATACAGGTTTGTTCTAGCAACACATTTGACCGTTTGGAAATTGGTTTGAAGCAGTCAGAGGCATGCGGAAAATGAATAATGCTCTCCAATATTCATATTGCGCATGCCTTTGACTGCTTCAGACCAATTTCCAAACGGTCAAATGTGTTGTTAGAACAAACCTATTCACAATAAAAAAATCAACAGGAGACAGGAGAATTCATTTTCATACGCAAGTTTCGATTATCACTGGGAGAAAAGCCGCAATGAAAAACCCTCAGCATCCTCAACAAGCTATCAAGTCGTTGGAACCATCGCTAGGTCGACAGGCAGAACAGTAAATAACGTTACACAAAAGAATAATCCTATATTTTTGTGGAAATTTAGGTTTTCTATTAGTTGGTGCATTCGCTGGTGAAACGGATTCGTCATTAGCGACTCGTGAGTGTTTGGTTTGCGAAATACTAATTTTTTTTCTACACACGTACTATATATAATAACACACTTATATGCCCATAATCCGTTTCATGATATCATGAAAAGGATTAAAATCTGTATCGTTGTGAAGAATCTGTATAATAATGGGTCCATTATGATACAGATTTTTCTTTACGATACAGATTTTTAATCAATTGTAAATCAAAAACAGTGGCGGAAAACTACATCGAAAATGCGGTTCAGAATGAAATCAGCATTTCCAATACAATATTTAACTCTGGTGAGACAAGCAATGATGACATAAATGTTAATATTACTTCCACTTCCAGATCAGTGGGACCCACAATACAAATATTACATTTATAGTTCATCATTTATAGGGTGTAGAAAAAATAGCGTATGCAACTCTCATGTAATGGTTATTAATATACTAGCATGAACCATGCGAAACTCACCTTCTGCTCGTTTCGTATTCCGGTTAATGTTCGTGTATTAATAACCATCATTACATGATCGTTGCTATATATTATTGTATTATTGGAATAATATCGTGCTTACTGGTTCTTATAGATAGAATTCGAACAAAAGTTTTTATGGGGCTTGTGAAAGTCGGTAAAAATATTGGCTGATAACGATTTTGAAGGTTGCAAAAACTGCATAATAGTGCAATGGGATTTATTTCATCTTGTCCCGACACTCACCCTAATGAGGGATATGTTCGGTTTGTTGTTCATAGCTTCAAATCATCCCAAGAAATAATTCGTTCAGGCCAGTCCCAATTACTGAACTGTCAGATCGTGTAAAGGGCCTCGTTTCATCTTGCCCAAAACTAACCCCATTGAAGGAATATTTTATATATATATATATATATATATATATATATATATATATATATATATATATATATATATATATATATATATATTCACACGAAAGGGAAGCCCTGGGTTGGTTCTTCATAGATTCCTCATAAAACGCTCTCATGTACATTCACGTGAAAACATTACTTTCCACCCTGGATACCACATTTACAAAATCAGAACAAGAAAAAAATTCTTTACAAAAATAAATGGCCCCCAATGGTAGAGAAGAAAAGTGATATTTTGATAATGATAATAATGAACGTCTTCATACATGACTAGAAGAAACTTGAGACGGCGGAGTGTCACTTTAAAGTACTTTTCAAAACACCACTTTGAGAAAGAATAACCTAGAATCAGTATTAACAATAAAAAAATGTAAAAATAGGTAAATCTAATAAATCATAATAATACTGAGAATAAATAATGATGGAGACAAAAATTATCAAGCGAGAAGAAAATCGAAATACAAGGATAAGTGCTGTGGACATCAACTGGTAGACATTGAACTATGAATCATACTTTCAAACTTTTTTTTAGTTTGTTTGGTAAAGAATTGTAGGATATAGCTTGGGGGCCGTTCATAAAATACGTTCGCATACAAGGGGGGGGTCTGGCTGAGTGTGACAAGATGTGACAAGATGTGACAAGGGGGGACGGGGGGTATACGGCAACGCGACGTTCGCCGTTTATTATTTTTTGACATGAGCGCTAACCAGCTCGACCAGTTCTGGTAGAAATCTACCTTTTTAGTAGATTTCTGACGAAAATTGAAAAATTTTGGTATGAAAGAAATCTTCAGTAGATTTTGGTAGAAATCTACATGTGCGACATCCTAAACTCGTCAGATTTTTTAATCAAATCTATAGTAAGTCCAGAATGGTGAGATGACGAGGAAGTGGACGGTAGTTTTGAAGATGAAGAAGAAAATGATGCAATACTGATTGTAGATATTTCGGCACATTTAGAAAATCCTTGGACTTCTGAATAATAGAAATATTATTTATTATTTATATGTTCGTTATGAAAGATATTTATTAATTTAGTTGAATTTTATTATAATAACTGAAAAAATATTTTTAATTTTCAGAATTTGTGTACTATCATTTAGAATTTATCATACTCAGCGGGGGGGGGGGTCTTAGTTTTGGTAACGAAATATTTCTAAGGGGGTCACAAAAAGTGTGACACAGCGTAACAATGGGGGGGAGGGGGTCAAAAAAAGCTGATTTTAGTGTGACGTATTTTATGAACGGCCCCTTGTATGAAACCCCACGCTTAAAAGCGGTAAAGGAGTGGTGGGGGACGACAAGGACCTGTCTATTCCCAAATCGAATGAGTTTATTTCGCAATGAGTAAGAGTGAGAATAAGTTCACTGTATTAGCACAGAATAATTAAACGTATGGTATAGTATGATATATTCGGCGAGTCAGATGAAGACAGCTGATTAATTTGACGCATTCCACTCTCAATTTTGTCAGTGTAGTTTCATATTGTTGGTATATATTGTCAGATTTCTCAGTGTCGATGAAAGTGCTAATGTTTGATCGAGGTCAAATATTTTTATGACAATTTTGTGATTCGAAGGCAAGGGTAAAATGGAAAAATTCTCGGATGCCGATGGCAAATCTTAAACACGAATTTTGTATTCTCTGGAGTCTGTTATGATCTCGAATAGTGAGAGCAGTTCCGTAAGTACGATAGCAGTATGAAAGCTTGGACATTATTAACAATTCACATGTGGTCAGTTTTAGGTTCCATAAGCATATTCATAATTACCAACTATAAGAACCCTTGAATATGAAATTTGATGCAGATTCGAGTTTGCTTGGATTTTTGGCAGCAAATTTCACTTCTGGGGCCCAGTGTGCGCCGCCGCTGGTGCCGAAGCCAGAGAAGTAGTTATCAAGATCGAGTATCTGTTTAACAACCTAAATAAAAGAGTTTCGGACGGGTAAATGGAATCTGCAGCTTATCCGGGAGCCGTCCCGCCCGCTCCATTACGTCTCCCGGCGTCGGCGTCGTTTCCGCCTCTCTAAACGATTCTAACATCTTTAGGATGTTCTTAGCTTTGTTTCCACTTATTGCCGACATTAGCGGCCGCTTTCTGAGCGGCGGCGAAGCCTGATTGCATGTCGCCGTTCGTTCGACTTTTTCTACTCCAACTACGACGACGACATTAATTGCCAACGTTCTCTTCTGAGGAGCGCATTTTCCATCTAAAACCGAGCTAGCAACATCAAAAAGTAGACCCTGCCTCTCTAGTGAATCCAACCATTTATGATGTAATAACCGATCACCTTCGGTGTGTACCTGCCCTGTACTGAGGTGGGGCAACCAGTCCGAAACCGGTATGCGGATGGCCCCAGAATTTGTGAGATGTCTGTCAGATAACATTCAGAGCTTGGCGTGGTATCAATATTAATAGTGGTTTTCTAATTATATCCAACTTAGTTGAATTCACCGAAGAGTCAATGTGTTTCGACGTTGTTCAATGTAATTATCACTCCAGGCTACCTGAATACACATGAATACAGTTTGCGAAGTCGTAATACCCAGTCATCGGAGTTTAACTCAAGATGTCTGAAGAAGCTAGCCACTCGCGCCAGCGAACCGTCAGAAAACAATTACAAAAAACGACGGCCTTTCAAAGTCGGACCAAAGCAGTGATATTATTCTCAGTGTGTCCATCTCTCAGAAAATCATCAAGCTATGCTCGTTTTCATTGTATGAGTGCTTCTTGCTTTCTCGCCCCTACTCAAGCTTTCGGACATGGGATGAAACAAGCACAAAGTTTTCGTCCATCCCAGGCGAAATTGAGGGATAGCAGGTTGCAATAGTCGCAGATTATGAAACGATGGCATTCGGGTTTCGATGTGGACCTGCCCTGTACTGTCGAGGAGCAAAGGGCGAATTCGGTTTGCTTTTGGAGTACCTCGTCCATTGGTAGATAGCGTAATAACTTCGTTGTTCGCATCAGCTTTGGCCGGGGCTTGAAAATATTTCTAAACCGGTATACAGGTGGTCTCTCCATTTGAGTCGAGGTCACTGTAAGCCTCAGGAAAAACCTTTTTTTGGCAAAGAGTTCCATAGCTTAGGTGTTCTATTGAAGAAAGATCGCTGAGCAAGAGAGGTTCGAGAGGTTTCCAAGCTCACAAAAAAGGAGTGGGAATTCTGTACTCGTCAAGTCATCCGTGTAGATATTGCCAAGGGTGGGACGATTGATAACAATTCGGAAGAGCACCGACCGCGAAAGTATCTGTAGAAGAGAGACAAGTCTCCGACCCTTCTACGATGTTCCAATGAAGTGAGTGAGTCTGTGAGCGAAAAATCACCAACAAGACGAATTGCCTTTCTCTGAATAGAATCGAGAAGCCTCAATGAATGTTCTGGTGCCGAACCCCACACATGAACTGTATTCCATGACAGGTCGCATCTGAGCCTTGTAGATCATTAGAAGCTGAAGAGAACTGAAGTATTTCTTCGCACGAAATAAAAATCCAAGTTTCTAGGAAGCACCTTTGGCGATCGATCTCTCTGGTTTTCTCATGAGAGATTATCACTGATAGTAATTCCTAGCATCGAGATATTTGATTTTGTAGGAATAGTCACTCCTGACATCTGAATATTAGAAGAGTATCTTGCCGCACCGAGTCGTATGTTGGACTAGTGATTTTCATTCTCCATATATGAATGTTATTTATATTGATTCCCTTATTTTCTATAAGACTTGTATCAGTTTCATATGTGAAATATGATTGTATTAATATTACATTATTAGTAATTTGCAAATGTTTTATGTTCCTTTGGCCTGCTACAAATGTATATTTCCTTACATAACGTCTTCAAATAAACTATCTTTCAATTCATCAAAAAAATTAGGTGAAAGGAATACTGAAAAGACATATCAAATAATTCGCAATTCTGGTGATTTATACAGATTCAAAAACAATGTGTGGATTTCAGAGCAAAATTTAATACAATCCGCTTCCCTACAAACTTGCTGACTCCTTTGGATCGAGCAGAAAAGTCTGCAATTCATTCATCTCCATTAGATGTATGTATATGAATAACTGAATGATTCCAGAACGTAGTGTGACCTTCTGCAATCCCATTGACAACTATTTCTTCCATTCCAACGTTTCGATAGACTTTTCAATAGTCAAGATCCGTCTCCCTAGACGAGTTGGTCCTCGACCCTGTACATTCACTTGCCATGGCGTATTTTCACGCCTAATTTGATTCAGTATCAAATGCATCATACATGTCATACTTTTACAGCCATGAATCTTCGAGACGTTCATGCGATGTTTCCGGAATTTCCATTAGATATATCGTTTACGTAAAGAAAGTGTCAAAACGCGTTACATACTCCGAGTATTTTATATCTGGAGCTCATAAAAATTTAATCGCTCCTGAAAGAGTGTAACAGCGCACAGAATATCATAATCGCTATTCCGCTCCTCTGAAAGTGCACATTTATGCAGTATGATGATGATAAATTACATTTTGAAAATCGATGTTTCCTCAGTCGGATTTTTCTTGATTGAATTGTTCGCTGTTGAGTGAAAATAGATCCATGGAACACTGTTTGTTTTTAGTTTGAAAATTCCGTTAATACTGTCAGACTGCAGCCTCATCTCTCAAAAGCCAAAAAAGTGTTATTGAAGTTCTATTATTTCTTTTATCTACACCCGTACTCTAATAATACCCTTATATGCTCACCACCCGTTTTATAATGAAATCCATTACGATACAGATTTTCATTACGATACAGATTTTCAACCAATAGAAACCCATTATTTTTCAATCAAGCATGATGTGCAAGCTTTGCATTTTGACGTTTGTCAAGTCAAAATCAGTAGGTATTGAGTTTTTGAAGAATTTAGTCAATTTTCGATAATCGAATGAAAATGTCTTGTAGCAGTGATATAGAAGAATTACCAGCGACTCCTCCACAGATGTCTTAGACAATAAAAAAATACAATCGAAAGGATTATATTTTTCATTTGACAAATGCAACAAATATGTTGTTATTTTCATTCCAATCGAATTAGCTTTCATGGCCGAGTGGTAAGTGGCGCGGGCAGTGATCACAAACGTCCCAGGTTCAATTCCAGACCACAGCAGAGACTTTTTTTCATTTTTTTCCTTCTCATTGTTGTTTTTTCCGTGGTTATACCATTAATTATAATTCTGTAGAATTTTTCCAAGAAATACGATTGATAACCTACTATTATTGTGTGTATATAAATACCTAATATTATAATATTTTTAGTTATTCATTATTTATTGGGTGTAGATAAAATAGCGTATGCAACTCTCATGTAATGGTTATTAATACACTCGCATAAACCATACGAAACTCACCTTCGGCTCGTTTCGTATCCCGGTTTATGCTCATATATTAATAACCATCATTACACGATCGTTGCATAATATACTATTATCTACACCCGTACTCTAATAATACACTTATATGCCCACAACCCTCGCCGGGCCACCGTGCTGGGTAATCGCACGTTAAAAGGTAAGGCCTCGTTGATCCATTGCTCGCACAAGTTTCGACTTCTGAGGGTTGACGTTCGTCAGCTGGTTAACGAAAACGAACAATTTTAGAACGAACAAAATTTTAGAACAACCCGTTTTATAATGAAATCCATTACGATACAGATTTTTCATAACGATACAGATTTTCAACTAATAGAAACTCATTATTTTTCAATCATGATGTGCATGCTCTGCATTTGACGTTTGTCAAGTCGAAATCGGTATAGGTATTGAATTTTTGAAGAATATAGCCAAGCTTCGATAATCATAACAAAATGTCTAATACCAGCGATATGGGAGAATAACCTTCGTCACCTTCACCGGCAGAAATACAGTTAGAATGATTAAATTTTTCATTTAACAAATGCAAGATTCATTCTTTTATTTTTTCAATCAAATTCTCTGAGCTTTTCGTAGGCGTGCGGTCTAAGGCGCTGAGAGTATATCAGCTAGTTGGAAGAGACATGGGTTCGATTCCGGCCTCGAGTTATCTTTTTTTTTTCCTTTGATTTTTGAACTTCTCTTCATTTCTCATCGTTCCATTTCTCGAAGTAATACCATTGATGACAATTTCGTAGAATTTTTCAAAGAAATGCGTTCAATTAGTATTATTGTGTGCAATACAAATATAAATATATTTGTATTTCTTCACTATTCATCGGGTGTAGATAGAAAAGTGTATGCGACTCTCATGTAATGGTTATTAATACACTCGCATCAACCATACGAAACTCACCTTCGGCTCATTTCATATCCCGGTAGATGCTCGTGTATTAATAACCAATACATGAGAGTTGCATAATATACTATTAGCAACCGACTACTGAATTCGTCAATATTTATCCGAATTCTCGCAAAAAATGGTAACATTTCTTATCCGTAGTTTCACTTATTTCTCGAAAAGCTTCCTGCTAAACCAGATAATCAGATAATTTTACTCAAAGGCACACTCGGAAACTCACAGAAGAAACACAATATTTCGATAAATCTAACGAAAACTTTTACTGCATGTCAAACCTTTTTAAGAATACAATCATAACTGTCACTATCAGCTTTCAAATATATATTATATGAATATAAATCTATGTCTCATGAAATAAAGTGATCTTCAAAGAGTAATCGGGCAAACGGTGAAGCCATATGCCTTTTTTGGTGATATTATTAAACTGAGTAGATTACTTTCAATCCAATGACTGAATAGACGATGGAAATTGCCTATATTATTATGTAAATTTTTATACAATTTTTCTTAGACAATTAAGAACGTCGAGAAGAAGACGAAAGATTTCGAAAATCAAACAGAAGACCCTTTTCAGCCTTATTTTGGGTTGACTTAGATCCACTGCTATCAATCCATCTGCGGTTTTCATGCAAAGTATTATAAGAAGAAATAAACGAATTTTTTTCTTCAGGAACCCACAAACTCTTTAATAACCAAGTACAATCCCATATACATTATTTTGTCAAAAAGCAAGTAAAAACGTATCATGCACTGAGGTATCAAATTGAATTAATTTCTAATTTGAGGAATTTACTTACATTACAGAAAGTTGATTTACTGATTCTTGAAAGGAATATCAACTATACCATTTGAATTATTTTGTCAAAGAGTAATGCATAAACGTATCATGCACTGAGGTACCGAATTCAAAATAATCTCTAACTTAGAGAAGTGAGTTACAATACTGAATGTTGAGTTACGGATGCTTGGAAAGATTGTATTTCTATTTCATTCGAATTATCTCTCCATCAGAACATCGCATGAGTGTATCATGAATTATGAATTATCTGCTTAAGGAAGAAAGTTTTGTAACTGAAGTTTGATTTGACGAATCTCGAAGGGAGTATATAGTTTCATCAATCGTAAATAGTGCGACGCATCGTGCATTGCAGTAACAAATGAAAATAAGTTTCTCATTATTAGAGAGAGGAATTATATTATTGAATATTGATTAACCGATTCTCGAAAAGAATATATGAATTCTCATTCAGGAGGCTATTAGCACTGCCTAGGGAAATCATAATAAAGTGTTTTTTAATTACAAGACCACGTGATTGTTGCACGCTGGCTTTGTGTGCGCAAAATGCATTTTCAATCTAAGTTGTTGTGGGTCATTTATTCAGATAATTTTTGGGGGTGAAATGGAATGTAGAACCTTGCACCATAAGTTACATTCAGGAGAAGCATCTGGACTGAATAACAGAATCGATTATGAATTTCCAATTTTATTCGTTGCGATACTTTCGACAGACTTTTTAGTTCGCTTGGACAAAAACTAGCCAAATTTAGGCAATTTCTCACATGGGAATCACAAAGAAAATAGATGGCGTTTAAATGGAATCGACTAAAAACATTCTTATTTTTTTTCTACACATCATTATCCAAACAGCTAGGACCAGTAATGTAATGAATGACGCCAAAGAATAAGTCCGTTTCCTCAATGCCTTCTCCCAAGATCCCACTTCTGTCCATCTCCGGTAGCTTTTAGCGTTTCAGTATACCAAAAAAATCCATTAAGTGCGGAAGCAATTCGCTGTGATTTAACACATAAACGCGGCGACTAAAGCAATATGCACTAAAGGACTTCAACTTTTCACTGAAGTTAAACGATGTTTAGTTCAAACTCAGTCGGAAATGAAGCAATTATTGATGGCGTTTTGGAAAAATCGCCCCTATTGATATTTAATCGAATTTCCAGCGATTTCCAACGTACAAATATTATTGGTTAGTGCACGTCCATAACACAACCCAACAGCCAATTAGGTGCCTGAAATTTTTTAATTGTTTTTAGGTAGTTATTGAGCGCAGAATCCAAAATAACTGTCATATTTGGTATATCAGATATAGGTTTTGAAATACATAAAATTGGCGCCTTTTCAATAAACTAATCTTATTTTTGAATTTATACACATTTTATAATATTACTTTTTTATTATAATAATAATAATAATAAACGTCTTTATTATTTTCATAAAGTTTCAGTTGCAGATATTGTTGAAAATAAAAGACGAAGTTTATTTTCAGCTGTACCTCAAGGCACAACAAAAAATATTCTTCCACTTAACCCATAACAAAGCTTGTATAATTCATTATGATTAATATATATTACGTAAAATGAGTATGAACATTATATATTGAACTGAAGTATCAAAAAACGAAATTGAGTATTTTTCTCCATTAAACAATTTACAGAAAAGATAGCCGAGCCCGAGATGATATTCGATGCGAGACCATGAACGGATAACATATAGCATTACTGTTAGGCCTGATTGTCCAATAAATATTTCTTAAGTATTTTTTTAAATTTAGAAATCTCATGAACCTTAAACTCGGGTGGAATTGCGTTATAATGAAAATAAAATTGGTATGTGAACGAGCGTCTGATGAACTCAGTCGTGAAACGAGGAACCGTAAGTAAGCCTCTATTTCTAATATTCAAGTCATGGACATCTGATCTATACGTTATTTTGCGATGTAGATAGGAAGGTTTCCCGTCAAGAATTATTTTATGACATAAGGCAATAAAATGACACCTTCTTCTGTTCTCCATATGTAACCATCCAATCTCCTTCAATTTATGTGATACTCGTTGTCGTCTTCTAATACCGAAAATCATACGTAAGCATGAGTTTTGAACTTTCTGAATTTTCTTTTTATATATAAGAGTTAGATTAGGTCCGTATAAGGCATCCGCATAATTGAATAATGATAGTACTAGTGTCTCACAGAGGTATTTTGAAGCGTTTACAAATTGCTTCATAAGCCCCAACTTGATATGCATGGGTGGCAATATGATTTTTTTCCACTTTGCTGTCCAAGGAGAAAGGTTACCATTTTTAAATTGACACATATCCCACTGATGTTCTTCAAACTTTTTTTTTTCAGGACAAGTGATATTGTTTCATATCCTTCTTTCGTACTAATAGAATGGGGGAAATACATGCCAATTTTAGGAAAGACTTCTTGGTTTCGACCTGCAAAGATATCATTTTTATTTTTACCTGTTGTCAAAACTAAAATTGATTGGCCTGTATCTGAATAAATAGAGCTGCTACGAGAAAATGCCAGACATATTTGAAATCAGCACATCAAAAACATACGGAATCAGTTTATAATTAACCGACACCAAAAAAATAATATTATTTTTTTCGGTTGTGTAATAGTTGATTGATTTCATTTATTTATGGTGCGGTTTACGGACATGGATTTTTTTGTACGAAATTCACTCCACTTCAAGGATGATTTTCAATATTTCGAATATTTGCAATACTTTACATTCAAGTTGTTGGTAGGAACTACCTTGTACTGAAGAGGGGTCAATATCACCAAAGGCATGTGCACGAATTTCTTCAATGAAGAACCTTGCACTGACATCTGTCGGATATAATTGAACACCTTTCGTGGAAACTGCCAGGAATGTTAGCCCATCAAACTACTATGTAGCTATAGTTGGGAGTGGTCTAAACGAATTGTTCTCAGGTGTTTGTTCACGCTGTATGTCCTTCCGGATAGACGAAAAGGTCCCCAAGATAGTGTCCTTTTCACGACGAGTACATTTTTTCCGCAGCTCCTTGGGTTCCATCCAAAAAACACGACCATAAATCTTCGCAGGTCGAGGTGGAATGACCCGCTTCCGGGACGAATATCGAAAATAAAACTTTCATTCTTTTCCTTTCTGGAATGAAGCGGCGCTGGTCAGGCATTGTGAAACTCGAGGAAACCCTTTTAAGTGCTCGCAAATAACCGCAAAGATGATAAATAATAAATCCATTCACGAGAAGTCATATCTCGAGATGATAAATCGTTTAGGAGGGTTCGCAAAAACAAAATTACTGGTGTAGCGGCTAGCTGAAACCTCGTTGCCGCCAATAATGGCAGCCGCGATTTTAATATCAAAAGAATATGGAAAGAATATATGGGGAAAATCCATTTCGTTCGATAGACGTTTTAATTATTCCATAATGGAACGAAACTCCACGTCACTAATGGTAGTTAGAGGGAAAAATCGCTGTAATAGATTATATTGGTGGAGAAGCGCTCTCCAAAGCTATACAGTAATTATCATCGGTTTCTCTCGTTACAGTTAACGTTAATGGAAATATGGCTGATGTGATATGTTGATTGATTTCAAACTTATATAAACATAGGGAAAAAAATAGTTTTCAATAATAACAGATGAAAAAAAACTGGACAGACTACCATTATCTATTTCCTTGGTTGTCAATTGATGATAAGCTCTTGAACATTCAATAGAAAAGTGACCTATTCAAGTTTTTATGGACACGATATGAAAGTTGGTTCTCGCTACATTTTTTCGCATCACCTTCGGGCAAGTTATAAGTCACCCTGTATCATGTGAAACCTTCATAATTTTTGTAGTATGACCGATGTTTTTATGTATGACAAATGCCGAGAAGCCTGTAAAAAAAGGTTCCATCCAAATTATTGTTGAACTGAACCAAGTAGCGTGTTATGTTTTTTGCATATTAAGATTTGTTTTACTTTCGAATATATCCATTTTCAAAGGCACACTTCTGTTCGGTGTATATCTCTTATATTGTAACTTATAATGAATAAATGTTACTTTGATTATGTGAAATATACCCGATTTGAATATTTTCCTCCTTTTAGGTGACAAACAGCTGATTGCAGAGACTTTTTCTATTTGGGGGCAATAAGCTAATGATCAAAGGTAAGTTAACGCAATGCGGCGATTGCACCATAGTTTAAGAGATTATTAAACACCCATTTAAATACTGGTGTTTTCACTCCGTATAAAAGATTGTCAGCAAATCAGACGACTGATCTGGCCCACTTGATCGAGAATTGATGACGTAGACCGTAGTAATAACTCAAGAAATTCGCCAGGTATCGTCACTCTCGCAGTTTAGATGATAGTCATGTGCACGTCCTGTGTTGCCAAGTGGCTATGTCGTTGCGAATTCTGGTCTATGTGATGAAAAAATTAGTTGATTGTTGATATTTTCATTTGAGCAATATAATATTGTGATCTCAATTCGAAATCTCGGTTTAGAAGTAGTATAACAATTCAGCCGAATATTATTCACGTTAATGCGTGTGAGCGAATAGGAGTGAGAATTGTGATCAAATTTTATGGATATGTGAAGTGAGAAAATGCCATTTTTTCTGGTGAGTGGAATCATTATTATTTTTTATAATCTTCTGGGTTGAAATCTCAACCACATATCACTGCATTTTTAGAATATTCAGAACGCGTGCACACTCTAGAATGTTGTTGCCAGCAAACTTCTCTTGTGTTTTTTTATGATCACTACGAAATTTTCAAATGGTTATTGATTATACTAGAACGTGAGATTATTCTTGGAGGTAGGTCATTGAAGAGGAAGTTTGTTCTAATCAAACGTCAGATTGATCTCGCGTTCTATTCTCTGTTCTAACCAAAAGTGATCTGTATGGGCAACAACGTGTTCCATGGATCGATTGATCTCGAAAATTTTTAGGAATTTCAACCACAAGGGCACCCTCGAGGCGTAATTTTGAACAACTACACCCTGTCTACAGGTTTGTCTGAAACAATATCGCAACACTGAAAGCACCACCATCTTAGTCCACTACTTCTGTATTCTACGGTGTTCATTCTCGCTTCCACAATAATTTCAATAATTAATTTTGATGAATGAATAATTCTATATGAATTTTTATCACTGGGCTCGAGACAAAATTAAGCACTTACTTATGACACCATCTATTAATTGAAGGGTTTAAAAATTTGTAATTGACTTGACTGTAAAAGTTTGCTTGAAAGTGGTTGGTTGACAATGTTCTTTGGTGAATGGTATTGGTTGGTACTTCCATCGTCGATATAATCAACACTATTGAAAAAAGGTATATTTTCTTTGATCAACCAACCCTTCAATTCTATATTTTTGGCTAAAAAAATTCATTCCAAGCCCCTTTGTTCGGATTTGATTGCCTTATTCGATTAGTATTTTTATGAGTTTTTTGTCTTGCTTAGTAAGATATTTTAATAGAGTTAATAATATAGACAATGGAAGTCCGAATCAAAACCACTCAATGCTGTAAATGGCGAGGGCAGTTTTGGCTACATATTATGAAGAAATATTGCAGAAAAAATTAGCATAGAATCAACAACTTTGTAAAAGCTGCCCAGTCTTCAACTGTTTCAGTATGCAAGTTAGAAGCCATCTCTAGATTCATTGTCACACGATAAAAATTTCAAACAATGAAATTTGAAAAGAAGGCAGGAAGCCATATCGCTTTTATATCAAATAATACATCAAAAAAGCCTCGAAGCATACGAAATTCGATATCATTTTTGACGAAAAAACGTTTTATTATGCGCGCACGCTGCGAGATATAGTGATCTCTTCCGGTACGGATCGTCCCTCACCGTTTGTTGAATATTTAATTCGGAAGGCATAGATGGAACCAATTTTCTGTGAGACGGGGCGTTAATACGGAGGACTCCGGGGGTGCCAGGAGTGTGTTCCGAATTGTTCTAGTGTGTAAAATAATCCGGACAGGAAGTCGCGAACGGCAGTATTTCAGGATAGATAGAGGACGTGCTGATTTTGCCGCACCATTTAGCTAAAGCGTTCGGTTGGCAGCAGTTTACGAAACGTATAAAAAATATATTATGAGATCTACAATTGTACATTACATACCGAGGCAAAAAGTGCATCATTTATCTCAAGAGAAAAATATTGATTACCATATAATGATTAAAAAATATATATTTGCAAGGTTACTTGCAATCAGTTTCGTGTTACAAGTAGCCATCGCAACAACTGAACAAATTACATGAAGGTTTTAGTTAAGATGCCTAGGAAACCCTGGTGTATCTAGTGATTCGATATTGTTTGGAATTTCTTGGCGAAAAACAATCGACGATTACAAAAGCTTTCTAATTTTTGTATAGGGTGCGTTATATGTGAGCATTTTCGAAAATCTATCAAATGTCGGTTTGGTCAGATTGACGTAACTATGAAGTTTATTGTTGTCAATGAAAACTGAAATTTTTCTTCGGATTCAACAGTGTTTGAAAGTCTATATAAGTAGAATAAATTTTGAAGTACTTTTTCACGATGTGTAGAAGATTTCGTATTTTGTGTGGTCAGTAAAAATCTGGGGATCCAAATATTCTTCTTTATTCAGTACATAAGGTAAGTACAAAACAAATCGCCCCGAAATAATAACATGAATGTGGCGTTGTAGCTAATTTTATTCGTTTCCGCTTGAGCGAAAGTCTTATATCGAGGATGAAACATCCCTAGCTCTTATCTATGAGATATTGAAAACAAAGTTTTGTTTAAAAAAAGGAAATATCGATGTGATACGTATTTTGAACCGTTGCATAACTGATGTGTGTATCCCCAATTCCAAGACAGTCTATCACTTTCAATACACTAGCATGAACTTTGTCGTACATTCTCAGGTGAATGGGCAGAGTAAAAATCTCAGTAGGCAAATGATAAACAGTGGTAGAATATTCGGTTGCACATTCCTCTCTAGTGAAAATTAAGCTTCATATGGTATATGACTGATCGCCATCCACAATAGCGATACGAAGCTTTTGCGATCTCAGAAATCAAGCAATCGGTTTTCGCCAAGTTTATCCCAAAATTATTCAGGTATAAGTAGATTCACCAGGGTTTCCTAGGCATCTTAGTTTTAGTTTTCAACTAATAGAGCAAGAGCCTACGACAGGAAATAGACAGCAAAAGTGTATGAAATACTATCTCACTTTCGTCAAAGTATAAAGCTCAGTCTTTTATATTTTCTTCGGAATAATACACACTTACTACACAGACACTACGGTTTTAATCCCCTGTCAGACACCCCTACACTTTATTAAATTTTAATTATACTTACGTTTGACATTATTTGAAGCGTTTTTGTGACGCCATCTACCCTACGATGTCGATATTTCCGTTTACTTGACAATGTAAGACAAAGTTATCTTCTTTGAAGGATGAAGTAGATGCAGATAACTATTTGTCAGTTTGAAAAATGGTTTGATCACAGAATATTAGAACTACAAAGAAGCGAAAGTGAAGTCGGCACCTTTGATGTTGCTACACACAGAAAACTAATTCAAAACAATATCAGTACTTCATGAAGGTATAAACGGTTGAATATTTTGATGAATAATTTAAAGAAAGATTCCATAATTTTCTACAAGTTATTCAATCATCATTAATAAATAAAATACCCTTACCTTCTTAGTAAAGTTATCAACCCAATCTAAATTTCACAAGTGACAGTAAAAAGTATCATTCTTATTAAACGGCGCCTGCGATCGAGCAATGTGGCTTTCCTTCACTTCCGTATAGTTTTGATTTCTGTGGTTTGACTGAAATATTGATAGAAAGCTGATGGAGCTCCAATGCCCTGTTGACAATAAAAGTTGATACGGAAAATAATGGGTCAAGCCTGAAAATATGATTGATCTACGATATTGATGAAGTATTCCAAGTCTGATTCTTGGGTGTTTTCCGGGTTTGATGGCCGTGGTCCACATGTTTTTATTCCTGACGTTTCGCCTACGACTATGGTAGGCATTATCAAAGGGAATGGGTATAGTGAAGCCGAATTCGAACGGGCAATACGACCCAAGAGAGAGGACACGAAGGAAACTGTAAATAAACCTGTTGTGGGAAAAGCCTTTATGCCATATATAAGAGGTGTGACAGATCGGATAGGACGAACGCTGGAAAAACACGATGTGAAAGCAATACTGATGCCAACACGAACCGTCAGAGACAGTTTAAGGTCAGCCAAAGATCCAAGAGAGCCGTGGGCAACACCAGGTGTGTACCGGATCCCGTGTAGCTGTGGATCAGTCTACATTGGAACCACTAAAAGAAGCATCAAGACACGGCTCTCCGAACACAAGAGAAATTGTCGCCTGGGACAGTCAGACAAGTCGGCAGTAGCCGAGCATGCACTCGGAGAAGGCAATCACGCGATTGCATTTGACGAAACGGAAGTGATTGACAGAACGCAGAGCTACTATCCCAGGTTACACAGAGAAGCGATAGAGATTCACAAACACAAAGACAATTTCAACCGAAAAGAAGAAGGCATACACATCAACAAAGTCTGGTTACCAGCTCTAAAGCACACACGGCCCAAACCAGTCAAGAGGAAACAAGCCACGCCCATTTCCAACACAATAATATCGGACGTCGAACAGGAAAACAGGTATAAAGCCGATCATAACGTCAATAAAGTAGTATCTACTGTGAGAACGAGATCATTGCGTCCGTTACCTCACAGACTTTGATAATGCCTACCATAGTCGTAGGCGAAACGTCAGGAATAAAAACCTGTGGACCATGGCCATCAAACCCGGAAAACACCCAAGAATCAGTTACCTCCGGCCGTGAAAGTTTACGTTCTTTATTCCAAGTCTCTTTCTGAATTGATTGCCATCTTTTGACATTATGTATGAGTAATCAAGAATATGTGCGCTTAAAGCTACGATATCCGTTGAAAAATAATCTTTTCTGACTGCTTCCTCTATAAGCAAATAAGATCCAAACTCCATAGTCGCTGATTGTTCTAACCTATATTGGGGATATACACAGACAAACTTTCAGCTGTTATGAAATAACGAAGGGCTCGCTATAACTGATGTCGTTGTTGTCATAATTTGTAAATGCCATGCCACTCACCTACGCAGAGGTTCAAAATAATGACGTGGTTTCAAAGAATGTATTTAATGCCAATCATATCAATCTCCGTTGTGCTCAGCTAAGATTGTTTTGAATAAGCAAAGGTAGGATCACTGATTTATTATTAGCGGAATTTTCGACAATTAAAATGGAATGGCCCTCAGCGAGAAAGACTGACGTCAAAAACAGATGATTGGATGCTGTTACTGATGTAATGGTTGATAAACCGGTAACGTCTCATTTCTAGAAACTGGTGTGGGGTCGTAGAAAAAGAGGTTACAAGTCGTGTCGGGGTTATCCCGTTTGGTATATCTACTTTGATGTGTACACGTTAGCGGAGATCGGAACATTACCCGAATTCAAAGAGGTCAAGGAAGTGTCAAGAGGTTGTCAAAGTTCTCCGACCTCTGCTTCTTCTGAGTGGACAATTGGTCACTTTTCAGATTGAAAGTGGGTTATAAATTAATTAATTAATTTTTGATGAATGACTGTGAACGAAACATATAATAATGCGATATAGAAAGTCAGGAAATATGCAAGATACATCACTTATTTTTTATCGAATATGTTTGGAAGTTACATTTTATTCTCGAACATCATTGAGCCAGAACTTATGTGGTACAGACTTTGACCCCATTATGGGTGGAATTTTGGAAAACCCTCTCTTATTGGATACCTGCGTCATACACACCGTTAAAACATCACATCTCGCCCGCTTTTCTACGACTTGATTTACTTAGGCGAATCTGTCAGAATGAACCATGGCAATTCGAGAGGTATAATAGCTTTGTTCGCGGATCGCATTCGGAACTGATTATAAACCAGGCCAGAACTAATGCAGGATTGTCGTAGAGCGCATGCCCGATTATGAACTTTTTCAGGATTTTATTTTACCGCGAACGAATTCACCGATTTGGAACTGTCATCAGGGTCATCTGTCATACTGTTCCGGGCAAAGGGAAAGTTTTCTAACTTCTAACCTGACCTAAAGTTCGTGTATTTTGGCCACTAAGAAAATCAGTGATACTGAAAGAGATAATATTAAACAGTAATGTTTTGCATTTATTAATTATACTTATATTTTTGGACTTAATTTCCAACAAACTCTGAGGAGGAGAGTCATAAATGGACACACCAAAATACTTGAATATTCCTAGAACTGAGTCAAAAATACCGGAAGCAGGTGGGTTCAATGAGAATGAAAAACTTAAAGAAAATGTTCGAAGAAATTGAGAAAGAAATGAAACACATCACCAAAACTGCAATAACTGGAGCAAACTGCGAAAACAGATGGAAAGTAGTTGAAAGGAATTACAAGAAGAACTCCAAACTCACAGCCAGGGGCAGGAGTGTCTGAATACGCCGAAATTATAGAAAGTATTCTTAGATTAAAAAAAATCGTTTTAGTTGTTATTCTTCTTGAAGTTTATTCTTGTTTGATATTTGTACTACGAATTGCATTTTGTGCTTGAATGTTGTTCAGTAAATGTATATTCAGCATTTTAATATTCCTCTTTGTCGAGTTGAAAGAATGAAATTCAGATATGTACCTATAGAATTATAAATAACACTCTCCTCGTCTTTAGGAAGTGTTAGACGTCTCTTTAAGGTATGAACACTCTCAAGACAAATAGAATGTAGTTGCTCCCTTTGCAGCAAACCTCAAGAAAACTGTTGAAGATTGATTCTTAGAATCCCCTCTCTGCCATTTTTAATGATCAGACCTAGCATATCGATTTGATAACTCTTCGGTCATTTCTCGAGTTAATCGAAAATGCTCTACATATAGATCATCACTGAACTTTGGCAATAGTTCTTCGAAGTAGCATTACTTTTGGGAACTTAAGTTTTAGCAAATTTTCCATATCATCCCTAGACGATAAATGGTCCGATATGGTACATGAAAACGAATAACCAATAATAGACAAACTTCATACTATAAAATAGTAACTTTATAATAATGCTGTAAAGATAGGTTATAGTAACGCTTTTTGTTTGCTGCTTCGAAACATCGAGAACCGAACTTTCCGTCCTAACCAAAATCCTAGGATTGCTAAAACCGATACTGAATGAGTAATGAAAAGATTCGATGTGATCCGCGAACACGGAACGGTTACCAAAAATTCTGAACTATGTGATCCGCGAACGCTGTTTTTCAGACTGCGGATGCAGTCCCTGAACTAGTTCGGAATCATACCCGCGAACAAAGCTAATAATATTACCAAAAGATAAACAGACATTTTTATACGGGGAGTTGAAATAATGACAAAAATGAATAGCTTCCATTCGATCTATTGAAAGAGCATTATTTAAAAATTCTTTTATTTTAATAAATTATCTTAGCTTCCAAAAACATCAAAGAAATATTTCAAATAAAAAAGTGTCAACAGAAAATACAGATGAAATTTGTTAAATATGGTGACGCAAGTCAGATGGCACCCTGTATTGAAAGTGATGCAAAAATTCTTGTCGCGTTCAAAATATCAGCACATTGAAAAATATAAAAATATATTGGGTGTAAAAATTGGATAGGCTACTAAAATATTATTTTCGCGGAGAGCAAAAAAAGGATATGAACCAAAAAAAACCTGTGAAAATTCACCCATGCTTAAATACAAAATATTAAATAAATTGATCCCATTTGATAAAAAAACTGACAAGTTCACGTATAACAAACTCCGCGGTTAACGGACGGCTTTATCATTATTTAGCAAAGGAACCCCTGTTTTGACCTGTTTCTCTCAAAATACTGAAATTCATTTCAATCATAAAATTTCCATAAATTCAATAATCAAGTAGAACTACTCACCGGATTCGTCGATTTCACCGATTTCGCTTTCAACTTCTGCAGATGATTGGGCAGCTGATTTCCTGTGACAGGCACCTCTTTTTTCTTCTTGGCGGGTTCATTGTCGGCCTTCGGAGTTTCGAATTGTCGCATCTTCTCCAGCTCAATTTCCCGAGCTATGAGCTGTTTGTTGGGGTAAGAAAGAGTTTTCCGTTGGAATGGGTTCGTTTTATCAAAAATCACTAGTTCGTCTATGTTGGGCTCTGAAAGCAAGATTTCGAGATGGTTAAGAGAAGAAAAATATAAAATTTTGCGTACTGATTAGTTATTTATTATCCCAAGAAACATTACATGTTTATCATAATGGAATTACTATAAGCAAAAAACATGATAAGAAGTATTGGAAGTGGAAAAAACAGAAATATATATAAACTAACATACTAAAGAGCAGTCAATAATGATATTGCTTTGAGCAAAGGTCAATTGAGCTAAGAAAAAAATAAATTGAGAAAGAGAAAAATAAAAAATAAATAAATATAAGAAAATCTGGAGAGCAAGAAATGGTGGCACGAATATGTCACTTGTCAATCCCAAGTTATCAGGGGGGAATTAATTTATCTCAATCGAAGGAAAGAATGCTAGAATTGTGCAAAAAACGACAGATCGTCTTCGATTGGACTTATGTGCTTATCGTTCTTCATACTCAATATATTACCTAATTTATATTCGTAGCTTCCTTCCGGCTGCCGTTCTTGAATATAGTTCAAATTGTAATCGATCATAATCTTGACTACTCTCAACATCCTCTCTTTCTCTTCTTTGGAATAGAGATGAAGACTCACCGGTCTGAAAGTAGGTACGATAATTCTAGATAAAAGAGGGAGTATATCCAGAATTAGGGAGAGGCGATGGCAAAACGCTCTCACAGAAGGCTGCATTCCACGAAGTACTTCCGAAACCACAGCTTTCTGTCGTATCTCCTTTTGTCGTGCCTGAAATAACGCAATGGGTTGATGCACGTTTTGAGTTTGAATTATTTTAACAACAACCTGAATAACTTGTACTCGACGAGTGTTCCGCCTACAAGTTAGCATCTTGAAAATAATTGACAGCTGCCAAGGAGAGGAGATTGTTCGAGCTCTGTTCAAAAATGTCTCACTTTATCACCTCATTTTTCTTGTTTCAAAATGTGAATCATTGATAACGATTGTGAATTCAAATAAGTATATTAGTTCCGGTGAAAAAATTAAGGGGGGGGTATAAATTTAAATGAGGATAGTAGTAGTTTTAGGTGAAAACTCAGAGCAATTTTGGGTAAAGTTTTTTGATATAAGAGAAAAAGGATACTAAAAATATATCAGGGTCATTTTTCAGTTGGATAATTTTATGTAGTGTCTTGAATATTCGCTTTTTTTATTTAAATTTCACTTCAACATGATGGATGTCTGTTCTTGATTGGATAAGTATCGATTACAGATAATTTGACGTAGGTGCATTGTGTTTTGGCGGTTCTAGCACGAAACAAAACTGAAAGTCCGTTTTCCAGGTACTTCCTGAGAAATTGAGTTTCCTGGTAAAAACCCATAATATGCGTTCATTAAGTTCAACAAGAATTTGGATGGAAGCCTTTTTACAGACTGCTTTACATTTGTTACAAATAAAAATATCGATCAAAGTACAAAAATCATGTAAATATATTGTTTTAAATGATACAGGGTGATTTACGAATTCCCCGAATGTATTGCGAAATTTAACGAAAACCAACCTTCCCCAGTACGCCGATTACAACTGCAATTAGTCTAATGGTGAGAATAACGAAAAATCATGAGGCATACTATTTGGAAGCTTACACCATCAAGAACAAATTCAGGGTTAACCATGAAGTACCACACAGCGCGTAATTTTTTCGCAGATTATGATTCGTTTCAGATTCAAGTATTTTCTATTCCAAAGGCAGACTGTAAAAAATTGGTCCAAAAAATCTGTCACTGCCGCCCGGTCTATATTCACATACCATCTACCTTTACCAAATTTTCGTTTTTGAACGGAGATATCTAGCAGTTATAAATTATTTCGAAGATTCGTTACACCTGGTGAACCACGTTCGAAGAAATCAAATACCCATCCGTTATTGAAAATCCATTGTAGAATTATATCAAGGTCTCGGTAGTGTAGTGGTTAGCATATCTGCCTATCAAGCGGAAGGCCGGGGTTCGAATCCTCGCCGGGCCACCGTGCTGAGTAATCGCACGTTAAAAGGTAAGGCCTCGTTGATCCATTGCTCGCACAAGTTACGACTTCTGAGGGTTGACGTTCGTCAGCTGGTTAACGAAAACGAACAATTTTAGAACGAACAATCATAGTCCATATTCATAGTTTTCGCAAATTATCTCTTCAGTCTCCAATTTCACTATTCGTATATGAAAAAGTGGTATGTAGTACTAGCGTCTTTGGAAACATTCATATGAAATATAAATATCTGTCTTGGAATATATCCCTGCAAACAGTCCCGGATTTGTCAATAGGCCATATAGGCCGTGGCCTAGGGGCGGCAGCGTCCAAGGGAGGCGGTAGATATTAGAGGAAGCTTACTTGATTTCAAAGGATAAAAATCAGAAGTCATGGTTCCTCATGTTTTTTTTTTATACTAGAAGCAGAGACAATGAATACCTACTGTTGGGAATTTGATTGAGGTATGATTGTTTCCCCTATCGTCGGTCAAATAATAGGATCTTACCATCCAGTTTCCTCGTCCCAGTTGTAGGGGTTGCAACCACCTAATCAGCAGAATACTTGCAGTGGACTGTATCTTGAGGGTTGAATGGATGAGTGATTATTCTGTAGCCAGATCACGAGTTTTTGTTCACTGAGATAAATCGTCTTTTTATGTTCACAATACGAGCGAGAGAGTACCGTAAAAATCGCCGGTTTTCGCCGGGAGACGAGAGCTGTACTGTCGATCACCTATCAATTTGACCATGAGCGGGGAAAGATAATATATACAGGACGTCCCAAAATTGGATAAGTGATCATTGAAATAATCATATGCGAAATTATATTTTTAAACTAATGATTTAGTTCTTAAATAGAAATAATACGATACGTGTTTTATATATATGTACAAAAAATAAAGAAATTATGTGAATATTTAACATTCCCCCCACCAAAATACAAAGTATTTTAATCAATATTATTGGTAGGGAGAGGGCAAAGCTTGACACAAGGTCTTTGCAATATACCTTGGGTCGTACGAATAGTAGCAATTCTAACAATACCATCGCTTCCAGGAAAAACTTTTAAGATTCGAGCCAATTTCCATTGGAGGGGAGGAACTGATTCATTTTTTACCACCACGAGATCTCCAGGCTTTAAATTTTCTGTTTTATTCACCCATTTTTGTCTTTGTTGCAATGTATGCAAATATTCATGGTGCCAACGTTTCCAGATATCTTGTTGAAAACGTTGGATTAATTGCCAACGGTCCAATTGGTTCAATTTCAAGGCGGAGAGATCAGGAGTAGGAACGGAAGTGAGGGGTTCCAAAGTCAGGAAATGACCTGGAGTCAAGACAGATAAATCATTGGGGTCCGCGCTTAAGGGACACAAGGGCCGAGAATTGAGAATAGCTTCCACTTGCACCAAAAGGGTAGTCATTTCTTCAAATGTCAACACTTGACTGCCTACCACACGAACTAGATGGGATTTTACCGCTTTTATTCCAGCCTCACTCAAACCATTGAAATGGGGGGAAGCAGGAGCATTGAACACAAAAGAGATTCTCTCCTGTGCAGCAGCTTCTTTCATTAAATCTTGGAGTATACGAGAAGCACCAATGAAATTAGTACCACAATCGCTGTGAATTTGAGCACAACGTCCTCTTCTCGCGATAAATCTTCGGAGTGCAGCAAGAAAAGCATCAGCAGAGAGACTAGACACTAGCTCTAAATGTATTGCCTTAGTGGCAAAACACACGAATAAACACAGGTAAGCTTTCAGAGACTTGACTCCCCGGCCTTTTGAAGGAGTTACCAGAAAGGGACCACCGTAATCTACCCCCACAATTGAGAAAGGTTTAATCCGATTAATTCTAAGTGACGGCAGATTGCCCATAAATGGCTCGATAGGAGAGGGCTTCACTCTAAAACACTTTATACATCTAGACAAGACATGACGAATAGCTCGCCGAGGGGACAAAATCCAGAAATTTTGAGAGATTAAAAAATGCACACTCTGCAAACCAGGATGCATGAACTTCTGATGAATATACTCAATGAGTAATTTTGTTAAACGATGTTCACGAGGCAAAATGGCGGGGTGTTTATGATCATATTCCAAACCTGAATTGTGTAATCTACCCCCCACCCTGAGAACACCATCTTCTCCAATAAATGGATTCAATTTCCGGAAGGGTTTATTCAAGGGCATAGAACTTTCAATTTGGTGAATTTCATTGGGGAATGAATTATGCTGAACTCTTTTTACAAGCACCATTAAAGCCTTGTGTAATTCATTTTCGGTAAATGTACCTTTTATCTTATTTGTGGGATTTTTGAGATTGTAGAGAAAACGCATGATATAGGCAATTATACGTTTGATTTTGTCGAGGGAAGAAAACTTATCCAACAGCACGTCAAGAGCATCTAGGGAAACAAATATTCCAAAGGAAACCTGTTGACTTTCCAACTCTTCAGGTACAAAAGACTTCACAGGCCATTTATCTCGAGATACCCTCAACCAACTGGGTCCATCAAACCAAAGAGGATGCGATATCAACTGTGAGGGTAGGAGACCTCTCGATGCACAATCTGCAGGATTATCTGAAGATCCAACATGAAACCAACATTCTGGTGGAACGTTACCTTGTATGATACTGACGCGATTTGCAACAAATGGCTTCCATCGACAGGCAGAAGACTTTATCCACGATAATGCTACCATCGAATCACTCCAGGCAAATATTTTACCTATTCGGAGCACAGAACTATAAGTATTGGAAACAAATCGTATTAAATTTGATAAAAGGACACAGGCACATAATTCAAGGCGGGGTATTGATTGAGTTTTCAAAGGAGCCACTTTAGACTTGCCACACACGAGTCGAATTTCAGAATTTCCATCGGAAAGACAGAAACGCAAATACACAACTGCAGCAAAACCCTTTTCAGAACTATCAGCAAAGCCATGGAGCTGACAAGAGATAAATTGAGAGGGGAAACAACGAGGGATGGTTAAATTTGAAAGGTCTGGAAGTTCTTTCACATATTTGGACCATAACTCTGAAATATTAGAGGGGGGCGTTTGATCCCATTCTAAACCCAAAATCCACAGTTGCTGTATCAACCATTTAGCAAAAAACGAGACAGGAGATAAAAATCCCAAGGGATCAAACATGCGAGCGACTTCAGATAAAATTATTCTTTTGGAGCAACCCCTATTCACAGGTTGAACTTGGTAGGAAAACATGTCTAGAGATGGGTTCCATCTGAGCCCCAGGATCTTAACAATCAAATCATGAGAATCGAATAGTAATGGAGACTGCTGACAATCTGAAGGGGGGATATTCGAAAGAAGATTCACATTATTACTGGCCCACTTTCTAAGTTCGAATCCCGCTTTACCAAGCAAGGTAATGAGTTCCGATTGTAAACTTAAGGCCTCATCAACCGTTTGACAACCAGTAATAATATCATCTACATAGATGTCTTCGGTCAGTACTGTTGCCGCCCTAGGGAACCTGTGGTTTTCATCAGTAACCAATTGAGAAATTACTCGGAGGGCGAGGAATGGAGCAGATGACAATCCGAAAGGAACAACTTGCAACTTGTAATCCTGGACGGGATCTCTCGGCGAAAATCTATAAAGAATTCTTTGATAATCCTGATGAGTTTCTTTCACGAGAATTTGACGATACATGGCCTTTATATCTACTACTAAAACAATGGGATGAAGTCGAAATCTTAGGAGAATTCCAACGATGTCCTTTTGCAACTTCCTTCCAACTAAAAGAGTGTCGTTCAAGGACGGACCCATAGGGGATTTACTAGAAGCATCGAACACCACTCTCAACTTGGTCGTACTACTATGAGCATTTGTGACACCATGATGAGGCAAATAGAAAATGTTTTCAAAAGAAGAGGGAGGTTTTACAGCCACCATATGATTATTCATCAGATAATCTCTGAGAAAATCGGAATAGGCCGCATACAAGTCGGGATTTCTGAGTAAACGTCTTTCTAATGAATAAAAACGTGAGAGGGCAATTGATCGAGTATCCCCAAAATAGGGATTGGGAGTTATGAATGGGAGAGAAACTATATACCTACCAAACCTGTTTCGAGTGTGAGAATGAACAAAAATTGATTCAGCTTGTTCTTCTTCAGGAGTCAATGAAAGAGTCTGAGGAATATCTTCTAATTCCCAAAACCTCTTCAATATCATCTCAATAGAAGAATCACATGCGATAACCATAGCGTGCGCAGGAACCGTAGGAGGAGAGGAGATTTTTCCCATGAGTATCCACCCAAATATCGTTTTCAAAGCTGTAGGTTCTCCGATTTTTCCTGAAATTTTCCCTGATTCTAGAATTGACGGAAAAACATCAGCCCCTAACAATATATCAACCGGACCAGGTATGTTAAATTTAGGATCCGCTAACTGGAGATTAGTTAAATGAGACCATTTGGATGTAGAAAAATCACATGTTGGCATATTTGAACATATTTTTGGTAAAATGACCGTTTCAACATCAATGCGTGGTTCAGACTGGTCACACGGTTTAATGGTACAAACCATCATTTGAGAAGCAGCGGAATGCATATTATCGAGACCACTGATAGTTACAGAAGTGTTCGAGCGAGGCAACCTCAATCGTTTTGCACACTTTTCAGTAATGAAGGAAGCCTGACTGGCTGAGTCTAGAAGTATTCGAATCGTATGGGGATTTCCACTGACATCCAACACATCTGCTTGCACAGTGGACAGGAGAGTGGCATGCGAGTTGAGAACATTAGTTAAAACTTGGGAGGTAGAGGGGGAAGGAGAGGAGTTCTGAACCGAGGCGTTCTGCGAAGTATCTGATGTATCATTTGTATTTTCATTTGTCTGTTCTTTGAAACACAAGAGAGTATGATGTCTTTTAACTTTACATATTTTGCAAAGAAGATTGGAAGAACAGTTTTTTATTATGTGTTTTGATCCCAGGCAGTTTGTGCACCACTTATTTGTTTTACACAGCTCATACCGCTCTTTAGGAGACTTAGACAAAAATAATGAGCATTTATAAATGGAATGTTCCATTTTGCATAGAGGACATTTACTATTTTCTAAAGTATTTACTAAAAATGATGAGGATGTTTGAAATTTGTTTTCAAAATATTTTTTGTTGTGATCTTTCTTCTGAGAATTTAAGTGACCAGAAGTCTTTCTTATTGGATGCATTAACGCAACCGAATCACGAGCAACACATTGTTTTTCCAAAAATTCATAAAGAGTCTGAAACCTTGGAATTCCAACAGAGCCATGTTGCAACTCAAATCTATTTAACGTTTCGGGGTCAACTTTTTTACTCAGCGTGTGAAACAATACGAAATCCCATTGAGCCACGGGAAGATTCAACTTTTTAAGAGCTTCAATATTATCAGAGAATACACTCAAAATGTGTCTCAAGTTAGTAGGAGATTCTGATGAGATTTTTGGCAAATTACATATTTGCTCCCAATGAAATACAGCCAGTAATCTTTCGTTCTGATAGCGTTTTGTTAACTTTGCATAGGCAATGTCATAATTACTGTGGGTTAAAGGTATATTTTTTACAATCGAAAGAGCTTCTCCTTCTAAAACTGTTAACAAATAATGAAATTTTTCGACATTTGTCAAAGTTGAATTATCATGAATGAGGGATTTAAATAAATCAAAAAAAGTTGGCCACAAATTAATATCTCCCTTGAAAGTGGGAACATTAACTTTAGGTAACCTAACATTTGTTGTGACAGGAGCCCCTGAAGATTGAGTTGCAACACTTGAACCCTGAGCGTTTTTTTGGAAGAGATCGTAATATATTGTTTTGATAGAGTAATATTTTTTATCGACCTCTGCAGCGATTGCACTTTCAGTATTTTCAGTGTCTTTATCTACTTGAGAAGCCAAAGCCTGCATAATATAACTATGATGGACATTAAATTCCTCATAAAGGGCTTCAAGGCTTTCATATCTAACTTTCAAATCGGTGCAATAAGAATCGTCACTTTGAACTTTGTATGCAATATCGTAGATTTCAAGCAATCTATCCATTGCTATTTTTCTGAGAACAGTATATTTTTTCACGTCAATAGACATCTTAATTGAAATTAACTTGAAAACTGAATGTAAATTTTCAATAAGTGTGACAACCTGTATATATCCAAACTGCCTGGAATTCGAAAGAGAAAAAAAAAACAAAAACTCGGAGATATCGTGCGAGATAAAGGTGAGCGAGTATCAATAATATGATAATATGTAATCAAAAAATGAGCAACTAATTTTCCTCGAGAAAATGATTCCCAATGAAAATTGCTATAAATGCGAGAACGAGGTAATTTGTGTTAAATGAGATGAGCAAAATAATCGAAACTTCGAATGGAATACCATATGCGAAGCGATAAAAACGACAATAAAAAGACGCAAAAAATTACTTCGTTATCTTTCGCGAACAAATGAGCAAATTGAGTGAATTTTAATTTGTAAAATCCACTATTACAACAATAACCACTTATCATTCAAATCCGAGCATCGAATGGACCAAAATGTTGGGAATTTGATTGAGGTATGATTGTTTCCCCTATCGTCGGTCAAATAATAGGATCTTACCATCCAGTTTCCTCGTCCCAGTTGTAGGGGTTGCAACCACCTAATCAGCAGAATACTTGCAGTGGACTGTATCTTGAGGGTTGAATGGATGAGTGATTATTCTGTAGCCAGATCACGAGTTTTTGTTCACTGAGATAAATCGTCTTTTTATGTTCACAATACGAGCGAGAGAGTACCTCGACCTCTGCAGCGATTGCACTTTCAGTATTTTCAGTGTCTTTATCTACTTGAGAAGCCAAAGCCTGCATAATATAACTATGATGGACATTAAATTCCTCATAAAGGGCTTCAAGGCTTTCATATCTAACTTTCAAATCGGTGCAATAAGAATCGTCACTTTGAACTTTGTATGCAATATCGTAGATTTCAAGCAATCTATCCATTGCTATTTTTCTGAGTACAGTATATTTTTTCACGTCAATAGACATCTTAATTGAAATTAACTTGAAAACTGAATGTAAATTTTCAATAAGTGTGACAACCTGTATATATCCAAACTGCCTGGAATTCGAAAGAGAAAAAAAAAACAAAAACTCGGAGATATCGTGCGAGATAAAGGTGAGCGAGTATCAATAATATGATAATATGTAATCAAAAAATGAGCAACTAATTTTCCTCGAGAAAATGATTCCCAATGAAAATTGCTATAAATGCGAGAACGAGGTAATTTGTGTTAAATGAGATGAGCAAAATAATCGAAACTTCGAATGGAATACCATATGCGAAGCGATAAAAACGACAATAAAAAGACGCAAAAAATTACTTCGTTATCTTTCGCGAATAGATGAGCAAATTGAGTGAATTTTAATTTGTAAAATCCACTATTACAACAATAACCACTTATCATTCAAATCCGGCTCGAAGGACCAAAATGTTGGGAATTTGATTGAGGTATGATTGTTTCCCCTATCGTCGGTCAAATAATAGGATCTTACCATCCAGTTTCCTCGTCCCAGTTGTAGGGGTTGCAACCACCTAATCAGCAGAATACTTGCAGTGGACTGTATCTTGAGGGTTTAATGGATTAGTGATTATTTGGTAGCCAGATCACGAGTTTTTGTTCACTGAGATAAATCGTCTTTTTATGTTCACAATACGAGCGAGAGAGTACCGTAAAAATCGCCGGTTTTCGCCGGGAGACGAGAGCTGTACTGTCGATCACCTATCAATTTGACCATGAGCGGGGAAAGATAATATATACAGGACGTCCCAAAATTGGATAAGTGATCATTGAAATAATCATATGCGAAATTATATTTTTAAACTAATGATTTAGTTCTTAAATAGAAATAATACGATACGTGTTTTATATATATGTACAAAAAATAAAGAAATTATGTGAATATTTAACACCTACCATATAAATAATTTTGCTCAAAAAGTCCCATAAAAATTGTAGTTCTTGTTTCTCCAATGCCCTTTCTTAATGAATAATTCATATTTTCAATTAACTTCAGTTCCATTTCGCCAGCTACATCCCAATAAAGAACTTCGCGGAGCTCTCGCCATTTTGTTCACGATTCTGTTTTGAATGAAATATTGACTGATGAATGATTTAATTTCGTTAAAGACGTTTTCCCAATAAATAATTGAGTTTTTTATGCAATGAATCTCACTGGCCTAAAAAGATGCTCTCTAATTTCATTACGATTCAATTAGTCATTTAATTTCAGTGATTGAGAAAAAAAAATAAAATATTTATTTTCAATAATCCGAATAAAAAGGTGGAAACCGCATTGCCTGATTGAAGAATTTGCTTGCTGTCGGGGAATATCCATTTCGTTTCGGCCGTACCTCGAATTTCTGAGGGTTGACGTTCGTGGGGAGATGTCAGAGCTAATTAACGGAAAAAATCATTTCAAAACCATTTTAAACAGTATTCAGTTCAAGAATTATGCCTCTTGAAAGACGAAAGTCTTCTTGTAAAATCTCAGAATTTTCAAATTTATATGACCAAACAAAAAAACTTTCAAAATATTGAATTTCAATTCCGGAATAGTTTGGAAAACGAAACAGATTCAGTGTTTGAAATGTTAAAAACAGAGATAAGAATTTTTTATAATTTGATGAAATATTATTATGCTTTTTTCTCCCACAAAAATACTTTATATAGAAATGATGATAATTATGATTTCCTTATTTAAAAAGAACATTTTTGTAGACGCAGCAACTTTTCGGGGTAGTTTGGAAGCTTGCCCCTCTACACTTGTATAGCTTCCAAATAGCTTCTTAATTTTTTCAGATCGATGATTTTACATTACATTGATTGTAATAATTCATTGCAGAAACGGAATATAAAATCATAAGAAAATCCATAAAAACATCAGCAACTCTGATTGAAAAATCCGTTGAAAAGGATCTTATTAGTCCCATCGCTGCAAGTATATTCGAAGAAAGGTTTGCACGCCTTGGCAAAAAACCGTTCATTCCGACAGGAATCTAGACACTCTCCATACCTTCATTAAAACAAGTGAGATTCCAATTCATTTCTTAATGATGTCTTGAATAATGTAGCGACTTGCGTTACATTCTGAAAGGGCATCATCCAATACGGGAAACAGTAATTAACGTCCTTGTGTACTTAGTAAATTGTGAGGCTGTGATTAAAAAATATCACTGAAACAAAACACCCGTATGCTAAAAGAAGTTTAGTACAGTAAATTTAGTTTATAACTATGTTCGTCAATTAGTATAACTACTGCTCTTCGGGCTTGAAGGCCGTCGTTCTTTGGAATTTCTTCCTGACGTTTCGCTAGCGCGAGTGGCCAGCTTCTTCAGAGGCTTATTCATCTCCGATGACTAAACAGTTCGATTTCTCAAGGCGTACTTATATTGATGCAGGTAGTCTGGAGTGTTAATTACTTCTGTCGGGTTCGGGGAATAATCATCATTATTAGTTGCCGCACTACCTGCTGTGATTTCATTAGTTATTCTTGATTTCTTCAGAATCGGATTCCAAATTCTGTTTAGAGTCAACGCTTCTTCCTTTCTGTTAAAATTGTCCGCATGTTTTTGGATCTCTATTGCCTCCCGTACCAGTCGGCTATGGTAACCCTGGTTGGGGGCAATCAGTGTTGCATTTTCGAACAGAATCTTGTGGTCGCCATCACTCAATGCGTGTTCCGCCACCGCCGATTTGTCGGTTTGCCCCAGCCTGCAGTTCCTTTGATGCTCTTTGAGCCTTGTACCCATGGATCTTTTCGTGGTACCGATGTAAACCTTCCCACAGGTGCACGGTATGCGATAAACCCCTGCCGCTGACAGTGGGTCTCTTTTGTCTTTAGCCGACCTGAGGCTTTGCTGGATCTTCTTGGTCGGCTTGAAAACTGTTTTTATGTTATATTTCCCCAAGAGTTTTCCAATTCTGTCAGTGACCCTCGGGATATATGGCAGATATGCATTCGCAACTACCTGAGAGTCATCCCTGTTATGAACCGTGGGACTCTTCGGTTTCATGGCCCTGTTGATCTCAGATACACTGTACCCATTCGACCTCAAGGTCACTTGAAGATGTTCTAGTTCCTGCTCTAGATGTTCTGGTTCACAAATCCTTCGAGCACGTTCAGTTAGGGTAGATATGACTCCTCTCTTTTGACTGGGATGGTGGTTCGATAGTGCGTGCAGGTACCTATCCGTGTGCGTGGGTTTTCGGTATACTTTGTGGGTTAGTCTAGCGCCACATCGTTCAATCAGAACATCTAAGAAGGCTATCTGCTGGTTCTGTTCGGTTTCCATGGTGAATTTGATGCTGGGGTGTTGAGCGTTTAGGTGGTCCAGAAAAAGGTTCAGAGCGTCCCTTCCATGTTTCCAGACGACGAAGGTGTCATCCACGTAGCGTAGCCACAAGGTCGGCTTCAAATCAAAGGCGTCGATTGCCTTCTCCTCAAACCGTTCCATAAAGAAGTTGGCTATCACTGGGCTCAGTGGACTTCCCATCGCCACTCCATCCAATTGCTCATAGAAGTTTCCCCTCCATTGAAAGTAGCTTCCCGTAAGGCATGCTCTAAAAAGTCCGACAATATCACTTTAGACTTTTTAGAGCATGCCTTACGGGAAGCTACTTTCAATGGAGGGGAAACTTCTATGAGCAATTGGATGGAGTGGCGATGGGAAGTCCACTGAGCCCAGTGATAGCCAACTTTATGGAACGGTTTGAGGAGAAGGCAATCGACGCCTTTGATTTGAAGCCGACCTTGTGGCTACGCTACGTGGATGACACCTTCGTCGTCTGGAAACATGGAAGGGACGCTCTAAACCTTTTTCTGGACCACCTAAACGCTCAACACCCCAGCATCAAATTCACCATGGAAACCGAACAGAACCAGCAGATAGCCTTCTTAGATGTTCTGATTGAACGATGTGGCGCTAGACTAACCCACAAAGTATACCGAAAACCCACGCACACGGATAGGTACCTGCACGCACTATCGAACCACCACCCCAGTCAAAAGAGAGGAGTCATATCTACCCTAACTGAACGTGCTCGAAGGATTTGTGAACCAGAACATCTAGAGCAGGAACTAGAACATCTTCAAGTGACCTTGAGGTCGAATGGGTACAGTGTATCTGAGATCAACAGGGCCATGAAACCGAAGAGTCCCACGGTTCATAACAGGGATGACTCTCAGGTAGTTGCGAATGCATATCTGCCATATATCCCGAGGGTCACTGACAGAATTGGAAAACTCTTGGGGAAATATAACATAAAAACAGTTTTCAAGCCGACCAAGAAGATCCAGCAAAGCCTCAGGTCGGTTAAAGACAAAAGAGACCCACTGTCAGCGGCAGGGGTTTATCGCATACCGTGCACCTGTGTGAAGGTTTACATCGGTACCACGAAAAGATCCATGGGTACAAGGCTCAAAGAGCATCAAAGGAACTGCAGGCTGGGGCAAACCGACAAATCGGCGGTGGCGGAACACGCATTGAGTGATGGCGACCACAAGATTCTGTTCGAAAATGCAACACTGATTGCCCCCAACCAGGGTTACCATAGCCGACTGGTACGGGAGGCAATAGAGATCCAAAAACATGCGGACAATTTTAACAGAAAGGAAGAAGCGTTGACTCTAAACAGAATTTGGAATCCGATTCTGAAGAAATCAAGAATAACTAATGAAATCACAGCAGGTAGTGCGGCAACTAATAATGATGATTATTCCCCGAACCCGACAGAAGTAATTAACACTCCAGACTACCTGCATCAATATAAGTACGCCTTGAGAAATCGAACTGTTTAGTCATCGGAGATGAATAAGCCTCTGAAGAAGCTGGCCACTCGCGCTAGCGAAACGTCAGGAAGAAATTCCAAAGAACGACGGCCTTCAAGCCCGAAGAGCAGTAGTTATACTAATAACCTCGGCCGCGAAAGCCTCAACCATTTTGTCTATGTTCGTCAAAACTACACGAATTTCTTTCTGGAAAGGAAAGTCCTCTAATATTCAAAGAACACCACGTGAGTGAAGGGACAGGAAATAAGAATTTACATTACCTATGCATTTTTGAAGTTTGTAAGCCTCAGAAAAAATCTCCCACGGAAGGGAGTTCCAAAGTTCACCTGTTCTATTGAACAAAGTTCCCTGAGCAAGAGAGGCTTGACAAGTATGCAAGCTCACAACAACGGAGTGAGAGTTCTGCACTCGTCTGGTCATCCGTATTGATACTGCCAAGGATGAAACGACTGACAATTCAAAAGAGCATCGACCGTGAAAATATCTATAGAAGAGAGACAAGTCTCCGACCCTTCTACGAAGTGAGCAAGACGTGAGCAAAGAATCACCAACAAGACGGATTGCCTTCCACTCGATGGAATCAAGAAGTTTTAATGAATGTTTTGGTGCTGAGCCCCACACATAAGAACTGTATCTCAAAACAGGCCTCTGTGCATCATATCTGCAAATAAATTCGCTCTTTGATTTTGATAGTGTCCATCTCTTTCTATCTTAAAAAAAACACCTGAAATGTTGATTTTTACAAACATTACTATTTACCTCATTATATTTCTGAGTGCTTCCCACAGATGTAGGTTCGGTTGTAATTGTTCCAAACGTATCAGTCTCAAAGTGATACTATTTAAATTCAATGTAAACAAGGAGGAGCGATTAATATTAAATTCTTTTGATAATGGAAAATATGGAGCGCAAGAATGAAGAGCCACTGCAAATGTATTAGTAAAAAGATAAATATTTCAAGTTTCGAATTTTAAGAAGCATAGTCTGTTTCCCTCTCTTACTATATGGCATTTTTACAAAATCACATTCTTAGCGAAACACTATCGATTCGCTTAGACTTTGATTGATGTCTCCAGAAAGCGATAGTCTAGCATGTGAAAACAACCTGAAATGTTTATTTTATCAGTTTTACGGTTTACTTCCTTCTGATTCTTACTACTGATTCCCATCGATGCTATTCAAAATTAATGTGAACCGGGTGTATATATATATATATATATATATATATATACAAGATAGCTAGCTATCTTGTGGTGGGCATTTCGAATTTAATGCAAATTGTGATAGACCAGAGAATTTGATAATCTATTTATCAGTTTCCTGATTCATCTTGCTTCATAGCAAATAACACTTTCTCTTTATATATATATATATATATATATATATATATATATATATATATATATATATAATGTTTGATTGGCAAAGTTATTTTTTTTTTCGTATACAGAGTGTAACTGAATAAGTAAAACATTTGAGGAGGTGATTCCTCATCGGAAAAAAGATAGTATCTTTCATATAAAGAAACTTCATTGGAGCATCCCTTGTTAAGATACAGCCCCTGAAAGGGGGTACATAAAATAGTACATAGGATCTTCCATATAAAGAAACATTGGAGCATCCCTTGTTAAGATACAGCCCCTTAAAGGGGGTACATAAAATTTCTATAACAATTTTTTTCCAAAGCACTGAAAAAGTTACAATATTGAAATTAACCTGAAGTTTTGTACTACCAAAAAGACAGTCAGTAATTTATTTGATTTACCCCATGGTTGGAAAATACAACCCCTAAAATTTATTTCCAATGTAACTTTTTTCTTATTATTTGTTTACCATTTAAAAATTTATTTCCGATAGCCTGTTTCATTCTACACAAAAAATTATTTTACGAACAACTACAGAGATACATCGTCATAAATGCGAAAATACGAAACTAATCTATCTGGTATGTCGCTGGTTAAGTGTCTTTTTGGTATTACAAAACGTCAAATTAATTTCAATATTGTAACTTTTTCAGTGCTTTGGAAAAAAATTGTTATAGGAATTTTATGTACCTCCTTTAAAGGGCTGTATCTTAACAAAGGATGCTCCAATGTTTCTTTATATGGAAGATCCTATTTTTTTTTCCGATGAGGAATCACCTCATTAAATGTTTCACACTTTTTCAGTTACACCCTGTATATGTGCTTATGAACATTTACAATTTAGGTTATGTACAAATGTTGTGTAATTAATCTCATTGCAGAGATTCGTATTCTCCTTTCCCCACCAATGATTGCTGATAATCTCTAAAAATCAGTAATGGTTTGCCGTTTCCCTAAGATTTAGGGGTTTTAGTTATAAATTTAAAAGAGTTGAGCCAAAGTTTAAATCACGTTCTCTTCACAAGACTTCAACGAAATAATATTTTGCGATTTTGCGAGTATAGAAGTTGCCAATCCCATGAGACATGAACACTTTTAAAGGCATCTAGGTACAACATACCACACATCTTTATATTATATTCTAATTGTCACTTGAAATGGGGGTCAAAAACATTCCCATCCCTTTTCCGCTGTTCGGCTTCCCAGATCTTTTCAAATAATCCTTTTCAATGAAGGAATAAAAAAGTGCGCATTATATTTCGAATAAAAAAGCGAATACATGCGCCACCTATCGGTCCCTAGTACAAGCGATGCTGCGTCTAAAAGCAACCAGCAGAATTCCATATTTCCGACATAATCCAGTCGATCATTTTCCCGTATATTTATCCCTACCCCCGTTTTCATTGAAATTTGGATTAAGGTTCTACTTACCATCTCCGAAGGAGGAGGGCTCTTTTAGCAAAATATGAAAATTACCGAATGCAGTTTTTTTACTGACAACATACTTGAATGGAAAATTATCAGGTTTATTTTGATGCACGAGTGTAATTCGGTAGAATATTTCCGGAGTCAAAACAACGACGTTTAAAATTCAGTATTTTTGCCTGTCAAGATGACAAATGTACATTTTGACAATCGCTACTATAGATACACGAACCGAGCGGGTATTTTTCGATACCTACCGGGTATTTACCAGCCCGAAAATGTCCCGCTCCATATGGGATTTTTAACATACATACGATGGAAATATTCATTGATATGAGTGCGGAAATCGATAAATTGACAAATTGTAAGAAACTCTTGTTCTATACAAAAAACAAAAACCACGTTTTCAGATTCTTTTTTGCGAATAACTAGAAAAATATTAATTTAATCCAAAAACCTGTAGAGAGCTAAATTATAGCTTTTGAAAAAACCAAAGAATATCGTGTATTTATGATTTATGCAACGGAATTCTTGCTTGTTGAAAGTTGATTGGTATTTTCAAACGCAAAATGGAAAATTTCAACGTACAATAACCAAAAACCCATTAAACCTTTTTTTAAAGTCCTTCAAAAAACCTTTATTTTCATTTTTCATAAAAGTTCCTAGCATCAAAACTAACGTTAACTGATTGACGGGGACGATAACTGATTGACGGGAAAATCAATATTTCATCTCAATCAATCAATACTCGTGCCCCCTACATTTTCCAAGAAACCCTTCAATTATTTTTTCAAATCCATTCATATGCTTCTAATGAACCCATGAGAAATTATTTGTTTTTCTTCTTCTCCAAATCAAATAATAGATATCACAGCTTCTATGAAAGATGTAAAATCAAAAAAAATTATAAACATGTACCTATCAACAGAGAGTTTGTTAATGGTTTTCATTCTACTTCTTTTGTAGCAGTTGTAGAGAAGAAAGCGAAAAAATTGCTCAAACTTCATTGTCTCCACAAAAATAGCCATGAACCTAACCCATGAGATCATGAAAATGATGAACGTGATTTGTATTTTCTGGAATCAGGGATGACCAAAGAATGCTATGAATGATAAAGAGGTTGCTAACAGCCAGTTTATAGAAGTTGATTTGAGTATGCACTTTGAAATTCATCATATTCTTGTATTTCTATCTCTAGTGTATATATTAGCCTCAAAAGCGCATTTGGAGAATACTGCATTTTATTATTGACAGGGAAAATATAAGTGAGACATGACGTTATCAAAATATTCGACATTCAGGTTTTCTCAGATTCTCGTTTCATTATCTTTTTCATTTGAAACAAAAATTTACATCAAATACTCACCTCATATCCGGCACTCGGATAGTGCAAAGTTTGGCTCTGAGGAGTTGCAAAAACAAAATTCCAAACGACAAAGGCATACGGCAAATAGGAACTCAACGTATAATTCTGTAAGGAATATATTTGTTTGTTCAGCAAATCAGTGAAAATAAACCATTTCAATGCTTCACTGATGCCTTTCATCGAAGAATCCCTCAATTTCAGTTTCGGATAGTTTTCAAAAACTCCCTGCGCTAGTCTGTCGTAGTCACCAAATGAAGAAACTGTTTCTAAAATTTTCGACATTCTGAATGGTAATATTTTTTTGCTGTCAAAACTTTTCAAATCTGCATCAGAATTCATTTTGGGTTTCTCAATATGAAAAATTTCTTGCCAAACCGCAAAAAGACCTGGAATTAAAAATAATAGATTAAAATAAGTGTGAAAGCCTATTGTAGGGGAAGAAAAACTTAAAAACCTTGATATTGTCAGTTTGTGTTTGTCTAGCACTCAGATTGATATTATCGATATACATATATAGGTACCTATATTAGGTAAGTTGGGATAATTATTAATTATAATAGAAGTAATAATAACGTACAAACTATCAATGACCAAACATACATTAAAACAACACTAGTAAGTGATGAACTTGCTGAGGAATTCAGAGCAGCTTTGGGGAGCTTCTATAACTCCAACAGAATACTAAAACAGGATCGAAACAAATAGGTTTAGACATTTTTCCACTTGAATCCTCATTTGTACTCTCACTCACAGGGAAGTAATAAAATGTATAGTATTTTTCACAGTGAATGGTATTGGCTTATTAACTGCAATAAACTACCCGATTTAATCCCATTGTGTAGAAAATCATCTGGTAAAAGATGCAAATGTGCTACAGGGTCGAACTTAAGAAATTTGAATTTTGCATAATGTAGGAGATATACAAGTAATTCATTTAAATGTTACAATTCTATTCTATATTTAGTTCAGTGTCGCTATCGCTATCCTCATCTAAATTAATTATAATTGGCGCATTTGATTTTACAGAAAGGTATGAGTTTTCAACATTTATAACATGACTAACAGAACTTTTCCAACTCTCAGTAGGAATGTCATTCATACAGTTCCTAATTAATTCTACTACACTACCACTCAAAGTCGGAGAAGTATTTTTTCCGCGCACGCTCGATTTAAGTTGTTGCCACATAAGCTCTATGGGATTGAACACGCAGTAGTAGGGAGGTAGTCGTAACACTGTATGTCCCAATTCTCATGCAACTGTATCACAAACATACGTTTTTTGTTAAGAAAATGACTGAAGCACTTGTAAAAGTTTTTTTTTGTATAATTTTCCTCAAAATATATGTCATTTGCAGCCATGAAGTTTTGAATCTCCAATTTCATATTCTTTGAGCCAGGAATTTTTTGTAATTGTCGACTATGATAGCTTGCGTTGTCCATTACTATAACGCTGTTTGGCGGAATGTTGGGTAACAGACAATTTTTAAACCAATCTTCAAAAATCTCTGCTGTCGTATCTTCGTGATAATCAACACAAGAGTCCCTAATATTTTTGGCAGAAAGCCACATAGCGTTTGGGATCCAACCATTTTCTGATCCTGCGTGTAATATTGTGATTCTCTTCCCTTTATTTGATGGTGCTTTTGTTTAACACTTATCAGAGGAATCAGACCATCCTTTGGAAGTGGTGTCATGCGTGTCAAACCATGTCTCATCGAGGTAGAGTATTGGCCGATTTTCAGACCGGTATTTTCTTATTGACGTTATATATTCAGAACGCCAGTTTATTAAACGTGTGGATTCCATTATTACTTGTTTCTTGTCAATTTTGCGATATTTAAAGCCCACTGCAGACAGAGCTCGCCAAAGAGTAGTGAGGCCACAGTTGATGTGAGTTTTGTCATTGATGAGCCGCTGTTTCAGACTTTTGATTGTAGGGGCACGCTACTTATCGTACATAATGTAGATTTTTCGCCTTATCAAACCTTTTTCCCAGTCGTCTAGACTTTTTGTAACACCGGAATCTTTACGCTTTTTTCTTGATTCCATGGAATTTTCAACAATTCGTCTAACTGAAGTAAGAGGCACCTTCGTCAAATTACTGATTACTTTTGCTGCAGCACCCGCGTTATATCCTTGCTGAAGTAAGGAACTATACACATTCTTTATAATGATTTTCGCGTCACAAGATAAGTGATTCTTCTTTAACGAACCACTGGAAGAAGCACTATTACTTTTTATCCACGGACGCCACATACTGCCTATTCTGTACGTTGGGGTATAAAATCTTTGCTATTAATGTCTGTAACAACAAATAAATGTAATAAAATTATTGCAAGCTGTAACACAAGTGAACACTTCCAATGAAATACAAAGACTAAAATGAACAAGAAGTGTAAGCTGTAATCCTCTTCAATCCCTCTCTGAGAAACAAAATTCCCTGAATCCGGTCCTTTTACATTTATGATGTGCATCTCGGATTTTACAACTTAAGGGTCTAATTATAATCCTTCAGTCAATACCATTTATTGTGAAAACTACCATAATATGAGGAAGAAAAATATATATATATAATGGTAGAGTTAGGGTTGAACCACTTTAAAACTTTGTAGAATTGTTAACATTATCAATAAAAACCGCTAGAAGCACGTCAGTGAAAAACACGAGAAACAATTCACAAATATGGCCGTCTTGAACGATAGAAGATTCTATTATCAGTTCTATGTAATGATTTTCAACAAAAAATTAAGTGGCTTCACGCTGAGGGCTCAATCTTCCCATTTCCCTTTTTCTGTGACAGCATCTAAGAAGTGAACAGATTGAGACCTCAGCATGGTCACATCTTTTCTTGAAAATGGCTCCGAGATGGGAGCCGAAACGACAAACACAAAACTCTAGAAGCGATTCGTGGATTTTTTTGCAATTTTCATCAATAGTTTCAACAGCTCTAGAAAGTTTTAATATGTTTGTGCTCTATCATTGAAATAATAATTTCAGCAAGATTTACCATTGTGCCAGATCTTGGTAATATTCCATTGAATGTATGCTATTTTCCAATATACCCTCTTATTAGTAAGTATATTTTCTTTTTGATGTAAGTACTGTAGTATACATCATATTTTCCTCAGGAAATAAAACAACATTTCTGAAAGCTTGACAAGTAACAACTTGTGTAATTTTTATATCTGTGAACTTTTTTCTTAAATATATTACTGCAATGATACTGTACCTTTCTGTATATCCTTCTGTCCAATGTTGGCCCTATAAACATCCGACAAAGTAACAGGTTTCTTCTGAACTTTGAAAAAGTACAAAACAGACAAACAAGATCTTATGTCCTTATTGCCTTTATCTGCCAAAGCCAACATTGCCCCCAGGTCAGTCTTGATATTCTCCCTTCTGGCTATGCACATTAGTCTATCTGCCAGCCTCGCACTGGACGTGTGTGGGAAATTAATCACGAACGCTATTTGACGTAGCGGTCTCAACGCTGGGACGTACACGTCGTTGCAAATGCAAATTATAGGCCTTTTGAGAATGAACTGTTTTGGACCCTTTCCTTTCTTTGGCTTCGTGGTTGCAGCTCCGTTTATGAATTTCACGAGGAAATCTATCGATGTTTGTGGAGCTCCGTCTATTTCATCAAAAACAAGGCAGTTCGGACGACCCTCCCTATCAACAACCGAACGCATTTGTGTGGCATTCTCCAAGGAGGTTTTGAATGCCTCGGTACTCCTATCATCAGAAGCGTTTATTTCTACGACGTTATAGCCTGCGTGTTTTGCTGCTACGTGAGCCAGGGTTGTTTTTCCTGCAAATCAAATTGGTTCTTCAATTCATTGATTCCTTGATGTTCATTCGAATATTAAATAGCATATCATTTCTAAATTTTTTCTGGAAGATTGACCTTCCGACAATAACATAACTGAAATCAAACTGGATTTAAATTTGGGACATCATTGTAAAAGACTTAGATGAGATTCCTGGAGGGGTATTTACCGCTGTGGCGTATTTTATTTGCTCACCCCTATCTCACATCACCAATATTGAAGAATTATGGGAAGAAGGGCAGTATCCCCACATCTTCAAGGTTTCTAAAACATTATGTTTCAAAGAACGAAGGGGCCATAAATGAAATATGTAATTATAGAGCCAAATAGCGAAGATAAATAAAAACATTTTTTAATAACAGAATATTACTTTTTCTTGAACCATTGACTTAGTTACAAACTATAACGAGGTTCTTGGTATATTCGGAGAAATTTGCAATCAAAAACAGTTGAAAAATTTTATCTATAGATTTTTTGAAAATGAGGCAGTTTATTCAGCATTTTTCTTGAATCATAGAATAACAGACAACCCCCTTTAGCACAATTTTCTGACTTGACTTAGTTATAAGCTATAATTAGGTTCTTGATATATTCGGAGTAATTGGCAATCCAAAACAGTTGAAAAATATTATCTATAGATTTCTTGAAAATGAGGCATTTTATTCAGTTGATTAATTTTTAGCAACTCAGTTTTTAATCTGTTAGTTCAAGATGTGAATTTTAGAACATAACAGTGGCGAACATTTGGGGGGGGGGCAGACCGGAAGCATCTAGGCCTACACCTTTTCAAGTGTGATACTCAATTCTGAATACTTCTCATTTATGATTTCCTTGTGTGAATCAGTTCAATAAATTTAAAACACAACTGAATTTCAACCTCCGACGATAAACTTAGTTTTGTTTCAATGAATGGTACCTTTCAAAGGCTCGTGCCCCCCCTGCCAGTATCCAATCTGGAAACATTGACATAATTAATTCGAGTAGAAGTTCGTAAATGCAATTTCAACTAGCGCGGTTAGTACTTGGATGGGTGACCATACAGGGAAATACCGTGTCGAAAGCCCGTACAGCTGCAGCGGAATAGCATATCATAGCTCGCAGACAATATATCAATGAGCACAAGATATATTGAGGATTTGCCGTCCTTCGAAGGGGACGTAAAGCCGTCGGTCCCGAGTCCATGGATGTTGTTGGGCTCGTTAAAGATCCCTACCTCTGGATGGAATACTAGAGGGTTCGGCAAAATTTCCGGTTGGGGGAAGTGTGCTCACCGGCGTCGGTGATTGGCCTTGGTAGCAGAAATAGGCCGACGTTAAATAAAGAATTAAAAACACAAAAATTCATTTTTACACTGCTTATTCATTTACGATAACTTTCAGCCCTTTTTTTAAATCCATTTTGATTTTTCAAAACCAAATGAAATTTAAAAAGTTAGTTTGTGTAGAGACAGCACCAGAAACAAAAATATTACACAAAATCTTATACATCCCACTCAACTCACATGATCAAACATTCTAAGTAGAAATCATAATAGTTCAATGAAAAATTCCATTCAAGACATCTGGAGCTGAATATTATATACTTACGGTAAGAGGGGATTCAAAATTGAATTTTTGGATAATATTGGCAGTAGAATAATAGTAGGATACCGCTTAAAAAAAACAAAATCAAAACTGCAGATTAATCCTATTTCATGAATGATATTCTGAATCTGCCAGCTTGGTTGGCAACATGGCATGATATGTATGCAATTTTGAAATTGGAAAGCAATCCTAATTAGCAAATACTTTTTGTGTACATAGTACTATTTTACCTAATCCAGGAGGGCCACATAGTAGAGCCACCTTATGTTGAGGTCTTCCATGTTCATCAAGCTTTTTATCAAGTTCTCTTTCCAAGTTGAATTTATTCTTGGATTCATCTGGTTTCACTGGACGAATTTTTGGTCTTCTATTGAAAACAACCTTATCCCATAGTTTCAACCATTTCAACATGATTCTATTTGTGCTCTCATCACTCAGTAATTCTACATATTTACGTGGCTTATATAAGTCAGTCCAAAGTTGTTTACTATCATCTGGTTTCTCCACCAGCAAAACATCATCATTTATATCTGTCTCACTTGATGCCAAAGAAGTTTGTTTGGCTATCTGCAAAAAGGAAAAACCGAATGTTTTCAGCTGAATTCCATCTGAAACAGAGCTCAAAAGAATTTGAGTGGAGTTTCCTAGATACAGGATATCATTTACAACGCAATGTAACTCATCATAATTCATAGTAAGATAAATTAATCGGCCTCTCAGACCTTCTTTTTTATTTGAAGATAGAAAGCTGAAAAATAGTTCCTGTAACTTTGTTTTCTCCACGATAAATTCTTCAGTATACCAATTTATTTTATTGAATGAAAACGAAACAAAGCGATACTGTCAGGAAAACTGAAAGAATTATTTCTCAATAATATTATTATTATTACCAAAGCTCTAGCCTCTTCCCACATTTGTTTACAGCTATCTTCTATCACACCTTTCGAGGAACATTCTTTTACAATCCTTCGAATCTCTTCCTTCTCATATTCTTCTGAATGGAATCTCACATATACTCTCTCACCATCATGCCTCTTAACACCTATGAATGGATACTTTGGCACTCTATAAGAAATGTTATCACGATCACGCTGCTTGTTATAAGAAGAAACATTTTTTCTAGCACCAATAATGTTATGTTTCTCACTATTCAATCTTCTGAGCTCTATAATATGTTCCATTAAAGCCAGAAGCTCCTCTTTCTCACTAGGTTTTTGTTTTTTAATAATTGGTTGGTCATCGAATATCAGATCATCACCCAAATCATTTATATCTCCAAATAATTCCTCCACTGTTCGTTTTCTGCTGGTAGATGACTCCACAAGACCACTATGGGAAGCTGAAGCGTTTGATTGTAAATTATCACTCACTACAACACCAGACTGTGTGATGTGCGAGTTTGAATCCGATGGAATTTTTGTAGAACAAGACATGGATGAAAGAGTAGGAAATTCATTTTCGAATGATTCCACACTCTGAGATCCATTAGTTGGCAGTATTTTCTCACTACGTTTGGAATTCACTGGTGAGGAAAAGTCAAGAGATTTTCGCGATTTTGAAGAGGGTTGGTAGATATCTGAAATCAGTCAAGTTTAAATGAAACTTGATTAGGTAGCTGCTATCAAGACAAACCTTCCTCTTGTTCCCTTAGTATATCTAGTTCGTCACCATACATCAATTCGAATTCCTCATCTGGATTCGGATAATCGTCCATAATTATGAATAATGATGAATTGTTGGGAGTTGTGATTATTTTCAAAATATTATGGAGGACATTCCCGCTGAAATTAGTAACCTTAAAAATTCAAACGTCAAAATTTCTTCTTCTTATGAATGGACTATGAACCAGCCTCCAAAGATATTGACATTATATGGATGCCAACAAACCTCGAAATCATACCACTTCGTTGATTTTTCATTATATTTATACCATTAAACAAACTTACCTGAAAAAATCCACAGTAATTATATGAAGCAGGGCGTCCGAATATATCACTCGATATAGTACAGCCGTTTTGTACTGAATGACCACAGTTTGAAGCACAAAACAAAGAATTTTTTTCGTTCCCATACCGGAGACATAGCCACCATCAGAGGATTAGCCACCCACCGTACCACGCGTGCCTCATCCATTTGTCTTTTGTTTGGAGCAACCTCAGCCAAGGAAGTTATATCACAGATTTCAATGAAATCTGTGGTTATACCATTGAACTGTATAAGATGTTTTCATTTTTTCGGAGTCATGCCCACCGCACTCTCAAATTGTTTTATTGTTATTCTCCATTTCAGAATTGCAACTTTCATTGGACGAGACCCTGGGAGGGTTGTGATATATTCGGAAGAGCCGCTTAATATAATTACGACTGAACTTCACTGGTGATTATCAGCGGCTCGTCTTCCATATCACTAGATGAAGGCGTTTGAATATGATGTTGCAACCAACTCCCACCTTAGGAGTGGAACTCATATGAAGAAATTATTTCACAAGCAATTACCATACTCTCACCAATCTCCGGGACAGACCTCTGCCCAAGTGCGACACGAGTAACTTGAAGGCCATTTGCCACAGGAAATTTCAGGAAAATCCAACATTCAGGTCTATTCTGGTACCTTATTGGAAAATATTCAAGACTGGGACCAAATGCAATCATGATACACATCGAAAATTTTCAATAGTCAATATTTTCCAAAATTTTTTCGGAAATTGAATATTATGTCATATAGAAAAACCAGCACCTACAAGGTATTTCAGAGGACTCGATGGTGCATCATATTCCTCTATAACAGTTGCCGATCATTTTCGATAACCAATATTCAATAGTGAACGTTATCCAAGAATCACTAGAATAGATCTAGTTCTCAAGACATGTTGGAGTACAGCCCTTATGGTTTCTAGGTACATACTAACTTTCTATGCCCAAAAGCTACATATATTTGGGCTCGATGCCTTGTGGAACATCTTAAAAGAGTTCTAGTTTCAATTCCTACATCTGCTTGGTTACTTCAATCGGATCTTAAAGTTATTGCGTAAATGCTGTTCTAATGATTTAATTCCTACTTGAAAAGTAAATTTCGTGCCTCGCGTTTATAATGGCTATTGAACGAAGCAATAAATATCTAAGTGTAGGATATCCCTGTTGAAATGTGAATTATATCTTTATCAGGTCCAGAGTATGAACCCAAATACGGAGGTCCGATAGGTAACCTATTTTTTAATGAACTTCTTCAAGGTAGGTAACATTCCATAGCAATAATTGCTGCACTTCCTGTAAAATGTGAAAGTATATAGAAATAGCTCACCCTAGCGTTCAGATTTAGTATCAGTTTTCTTTTCCTGAAGATGCCAATCTTCTTAGCGAAACGCAACTTTAGCAATTTGTTGTTAGGGTATTTGATCTCTACGAAAGGTTTCAGCTTTTACACCAAAGGTTCCAATCTTATCGTTCGAACTTTTGTAGGAGTCAAAATTGTTGTTTGATTTTGGTGAATGTTTACGAAAATTTTCAAGTTTAATAAATATCTCGGCAAAGTTATTGTCGTAACTTTTTTCAATATATGCTGGTAATTCCAGACTCAATCGATCTATTTCTATATATTTTTCAACATGAAAATCACCCAATATAATATTGAACTATTTTTGAAGAATAAAGAATTAGACAGCCTACGGATGAAACAAGTGTAGTTACATAAAAATAATGAGGATGAAACTTCAATGTAGAAAAAATCAGGAGTATACAAGTTAACATAAAAAGGAGCATAGAAGTACTTTTTTGAATAAATAAGAGATCAATTCAACACAAGCAAATCATTCTCTGACTGAAAAACATGCATTTGGAGAAGAAAAATTAGAAACCCGATCTGTTGGAAACCTGAATATAAATCAATATAGAGTCGAGAATTCGAGACATTTTGTTGAATTACCAGATAGATGCGAATACTTCTCCAGTAACCAACCTGTATATCAACAAGCAGGTCTGTTGATCGTAATGAAAATATAAATTACAATAAAAGCACGCAGTATATAAATTGTATACGTGTAGCGATTTTGTAAAACTGTCTAGTGAAAATCATACAATGAAGTGTTTTCAATTAAGTACGTTATGTATCTTTCCTACGAGCCAGTGGTAAATACCATAGGCGCTGGGCCCCTCCCACTTTCTTCGTTGGTCCGACTGCAATTTGTCATTATGTCTGGGTAATTACGTGGTAAAGTCCGACATTGTTCCTCTGGTGTGATCGGATTGTTTTTGTGTAGTTATAGGATGGATTTCCACGTTCTTGGTACTCTTTGGGCGTCGTCTTTCTTATTCATACTACTCGATCGTTTCTCAATTTCGATAGCCTCTCTAACACTGTTGCCAGCGTGATGATTAAATTTTTATAAACAGACACCAATGAGACCTATACACATAATTTGTTCTAAATTAAACATTCGCGCTATGAGAGCATGATAACAGATTCGCAAACCAGAACTTCACTATGGGGGCTCCGCCCCCATAGCCAATTTTCTATGGGGGCCCAAGCCCCCATTGCCCGCCCATGGTTCCGACGCCCCTGGTAAATACCCAGAGTAGTTTTAGAACTCATCCTCCACATTTTGTCCTCATATCAGGCTACTAAAGAAGCTATTGAAAATCACGCAACGCTTTTTAGCTTTGGTCGATTACGAGTAAAAAGGGTTTCATCGGATGATTCATTTGTCGCATCAAATTCGACAAAAACCCAAGTTTGAAATGATCTATTGGATAATAACTGCGTATAACTATGAGAGAAAGATCATGATAGATAATATTCATACAATTCGAAGTTATCTCGAGTATGTAATATTCCTTGAATCTTTATTTTCGTCACCTTATATTTAAAAACTTTTTTATTCAGTTATCATCTAAATCCATGAAAATTCACATAAAGAGTGAAAAATTAGGAAGGGAAACTCAAATTTTACCAAACGTGTCACCACTGGCCAAAACCTAATGTGACGTCAGACACAACATTGTATTTTTCGACGTCGACATTCCTACTGTGTTTGTGTTGTTTGGAAAACATTGTATTTATCGACGTCGATATTCCTACTGTGTTAGTGTTGTTTGGGAAACAAATTCAAACATGGAGTTCGTGTGGTTATTTCTAGTGAATATAGTGTTACGATATATTTCCTTGGGTTTTTTTTTTTTTTTTCAATTAGCAAAATAAGCACATGAAATGTCTCACTGAAGTTTGCACTTGTTAGTGAGATGGAACACGTGAGTGCACCAACAAAATTCCAATTGAACATAAAACATATCTTAAACTAAGAATAAAAATGTATATGAGGATTAAAATATATAAAAGATAAAATATATCCATGAGAACATGTTCTTACACACATTTTCAAACATATACAATTTTACGCACAAATAAGCATGGAAACAATCAAAATATAAAACACAATAAAAATATACAACATTCAATAGTCATTAAAAATAAAATTTTAAAAATTAACCTTTTCAAACATATACAGTCCACACATATAGGCAAATACAAGTAAGCATAGAAACAATCAAATTATAGAACACAATAAAATATACAACATTCGATAGTCAGTAAAAATAAAATTTTTAAAAATTGAAATATTATCATCTCATGGTAAGTATGAGTGTATAATATCTGAGGAAGTGTTTTTCAAGTGGATTGTCAATTCTTTTTTGAATAAATAGAATGAGCGGCATTCCTGGATATTTTTAGGAAGGGTATTGAATAGTTTTGGACCTAAATAATGATAACTTTTCTGTCCTATAGATCTGTGTGTTCGGGGACATTGAAATTGGATGTGACGTCGTGTATTATATGTATGGGTGAGTTTCAGTAGATTATTCTTGTCTTTAAATTGTTTGGTAGTACATCTCTTATAATATAGTTGCTTAAGGTCTAGTATGCCAGATTCTTTATATAAACTGTCACTTGGATATCTAGCATTTTTAAACAGTATCAGTTTCAGAAAGCGCTTTTGAATAACTTTGAGTGGGCGAACATAAGTTTCAGCCACTCCTCCCCATCCAAGCAAACCATAATTAAGATGACTTTCCACTAAGCTGTAATAAAGCGTTTTTTTTTGTTTCAGGTCAAGGATTTCATTAAGTTGTCTGAATTTATGAAGAACAAAGCGAAGTTTTTTGAGGGTGAAGTTTATGTGTTGATCCCATCGCATATGTGTATCTATCATTATTCCAAGATATTTTATATGAGTTACTGAAGAAATCTGTAAATTATCGTCTAAGGAAAGATTTTGGAAATTTGGCTTGTTCGTTTCATATATAGTGAATGGTAGAAAGTATGTTTTATCGATGTTGATGGTTAACAATCTGTAGTCAAAAAATGATTTTATTAAAGAGAAATCGGTTTCTACATCATTTTTTAGAAAATTCCACTCTTCCCCTTTATAAAAAATGGCGGTATCGTCTGCAAAGGTAATTATTTTTCCTTTACAATTAATTGAAAATAAATCATTCATATAAATTGAGAATAGTATTGGGCCTAACACTGTACCTTGAGGCACTCCACATTCTATAGTTCCAAACTCGCTGAATGTTTCATTTATTTTAACACACTGTTGACGTTTTTCGAGGTAACTTTCAAATAATCTGAGGCTGTTATCTCTTATACCAATATTCTCGAGTATCGACAACAATATTTCATGACTTACTGTATCGAATGCCTTTGCGAGGTCTACGAACACAGCAAGACATGGTTTACCCTCATCCAAGGCTCCATAAATATATTTTGTGAGTTCAAGTATAGCATCTTCGGTTGATTTTCCTTCCTTGAAACCAAATTGCATATCAGATAACAGTCCATACCTATTCATATAATTAGTGACTCTTTTCTTTAGAATTTTTTCAAATATTTTACTGAAGTTGGTGATGAGTGAAATGGGTCTGTAGTTCTTTACATCTGTATCATCTCCTTTCTTGAAAATGGGTTTCACCACTGAAATTTTAAACTCTTCAGGAAATTTTCCAGATTCTATACATTTGTTAATTATATAGGTGAGTGGACTAACTATGTAACATGCAATACATTTGAGTGTCTCTGCCTTAATATTATCGATACCAGGGGATTTTCTATTCTTTAATTGATGTATGGTCTCGAGAACTTCGGCCTGTGATGCAGGACTGATGAAAATGGAGTTAGTTGTAGTCTTCCCCTTAATATTTTTTGAACCATTGTTAACGATTTTTTTTGCCAAGCTTTTTTCCATACTGATGAAGGTGTCATTGAATATGTTAGCTTTTTTATAATCATCAGTAGTGATTTTGTTTTCATCATACTTTATTCGATGTATATCAGTATTATTGCAAGCACCAAACATTTCATTGATATTATTCCATAGATTTCTAGTGTCATTAATGTTTTCATTTATGCGTGTTTTATAATAGTCTTTTTTTTTATTTTCCAGAAGCTTGCTCAGGGTATTTTTATATATTTTGTATTCACGTTGTAGTTCTTCATTTTGAGGATTTTTTATTAATTTATTATACATGTCATTTTTCTTATTTACAGATTTAATTAAAGATTTTGTTATCCACTTCTTTCTCTTTCTTTGATTACTTTTGATTTTTATTTCCTGTGTGCATTCTTTTATAGAAGATTGTACTACTTCTAGGAATTTACTAGTTGCTCTTTCTATATTAGGTAACGAGTATACTTCTTCCCACGATATTTGAGACATTTTACCTATTAGTTGTTTATTATTTATACTTGTGATATATTTAACTGTTTGTGTATTTTTTTGCTTTTGAATCGGAATGATAATCTGCAGGAGGGTGGAAAAATGATCTGTGATGCTGGTTCGTAGAATGATTGGTATTAGGGTGCTGTAATCTTCAGATTTGGCATTTACAAAGATATGATCAATACACGACTTGGATGTTCCTTGTACTCTTGTATAATCGTTCATAGCTGAAATATATCCATGTTCACTCAAAACATCCAAGTAATCATGTGAGAGATCAGAATTATTTAGAAGATCGATGTTCATATCTCCAACAAACAGTTTTGTATGGTATTGGTTATCGTTATCATCATTTAGGTACAATTTCAAATTTTCAACAAACTCATTGATATTGGTGGAAGGTGATCTGTAAAGGGCATGTACAATAATATAGTTTCCTCCGATAGCTAGTTTCACTTTGATTGTGAAAGATCCATTGAATGCATGTACACTGTGGCACTGATAGAGGTTTGATTTGACATACACCACAACTCCATCATTTTGATTTAGTGTCCCTTCATTGTATATAATTTTATATCCACCAATATTGTACATTGCGATATTAGGTATAAAACGGGTTTCAGTTAAAACCATGCAATCAAAGGATAATTGAAACTGTTGGATGAAAATCTCGAACTCGTCTATATTCTTGGCAATACTACGAATATTGTTATGTATTAATTCGAAATCCTGTGCATCATTGTTCACACCAAAAATATCATTTACTTCAGATACAGTGTTCAAGGTGTAGGTATTTATTTGTTTTATCTCAAAGTTTTGTTTACTAAAACTCCAAACAACACTCAACTACTTTTATTAAAACTCTTTATCACAATACAATACAATCACTTGAACTGCTCAACTAAACTATCCAAAGCTCTACTCTCTGATGAGCTCTGTACTTCGACTTCTGCTCTTAGCGATACCAAAGCTCTCTCCACTAGATACTCTGAATTACTCTCCGCCGTCGCGATGAAGTGTCTCCCTTTTTATACTTGCGCACGCCTATGGAGAATCTTCCAGAGAGGTCTCGATGATGTGTATCGAATTATCTATGCCAACCGGGATTTCTTGGAAAATGTCGTTCTCTTCGACCTCTCACAAGAGATTTGTAGTGCATCTAGGACGAGGACTCAAACTGGCTTTGTCCAAGCACAATCGTACAATTCACCGAAAATACATACATTAATGATAATAGCATCAAATCTCAATTATGTCCACAGCAGAGATGTATTTCATAAATAGATAGTCAGATATGTAAAAACTAGGTAAGGTTAGTTTCACACCAAATTTTCCACTGCTAAATAGCTAATGAAAACTCACTTCTAATTCACACTGAGCTGTATATAAATATAGAGCATACTGCTTACGTTGAAATGATGAACAATATCAACACGATTATTGAGATACATTATCCCTTCTCATCATTCTTACTTTCTCAAAGCTTGTTATAGGAAAAATACTTTATTTTTCTCTTGTCCATTACTGCTTTATAATACCTTGGCAACGGTTGTTATACAGTCCCATAACGCCCGCTAAATGTTTTTTCTGTATTTCAATAAATAAATACTCAGAAAATTTTTGTTTATCACTGTAAATAAAAAAGGGACTAATTATTTTTTCTCAAATAGAAATCACCATTTTCAAATGTTTCTGAAAAATAAGTACCAAGTTTGAAGTTCTGTGAGTTGACCGATGATGAACTCCTCAATGTGCATTCGGTTCCGTTCGGGACGTTAACATTTTCTTTTTCGTTTTATCAAATAGGTATGAAACCCTTAGCAATCTCTTCAATGTTTCCATGGCAACTACATAGAAGCTCACTTGTGCTCAGTTGCCGACCAGAACGCAGTAAATACCATAAGATATAAGAAGAAATTTATGAAGTAAACAACGTAGTTTAAGATAATTTTTTCGTGAAAAATAAAATATTGTTGCACTACGAGCGTTACTAGATCCTAACGCCCATCGGGCAACATTCATCTCTCGGTCAAAAGGCCACTCGAGCCGAATGTTACCCTCCGGGCGTTAGGATCTATATAACGCACTTGGTACATAAATAACTATTATATCGGGATTTATTTCATTACTAATAGTGTTTATGCACTTCGGTATCACAGATGAATACTTGTAAGAAGTTTTTTTAGCTTCCTCCATGACCTGCATAGCAGCTGAAGTGAATCGCTTAGAGTAAACAAACACGGGGCATGTCATGCGACGTCAAAAAATAATTTGAATATCTTCAGCTCTATTCATATCGTTTTCTACATTATAAAGATGTTAATGATGAATTTGAGACATAACAAAAATCTTGCATATAACCTCTCCAAGAGACATCCAGACATCCTCATCACTTCCTAATTATTCGTCTCGCCCGGTACACTCAATTATTCATTTATACCCAGCATTCTTTTAGGCACACAAAGTAACGTTATTCGTACAGATCCGGTTTCTTTAATACCTCAGTCCCTGGCGCTCCGTCCCAATAATGTCTAGCATTTCAATGGTCGACTGCAGTGTTGATAAAAATGTGCCGAGATTAGTACGTGGTACTATAGATTATTCGTGATCGTGATCCAAATTGTGATAGACCGTACGCAGTGAAATTGTTTTATTCTGGTGGGTACGTAAGCTTGTATAACAGGATGTGATCATCTGAATCAATTGAGTACCTATGTTGAATTCATTTTGGAGTGGACTATACGACAGTGTGCCTCATTACCTTGATAGGATTTAATTGATAAAACTGGTATTTCCATCAGGTATAAACATCTCCGGTAAATACAATAATATACACTTTTATGATGTTATCATTGTTCAGATACAGGGAAGTCCGAAATGAATCTGGAATGTTTACATCGGATTCAAAATGTTAAACCTCGCAATTCATTTTACTTTTGGTAAAATTTCGGTTAATGTGAGCATCTGATTTTCGAAAAAACATGTGGACCTCACGTTATTTTTTTGTAGTAATTCTCATTTTTGCTTGGGGTGAATGTGGCGGAGACAAGAATAACGGAAAAGCTGAATATCTCCCTTCAATGCGTTTAATTGAAAATTGTCGGGACTTTACTTGTTTTTTCCACTCTGTACAACTGAAAACTGAATGAAAATGAGAATTAGTTACCGTGGTACATTTTCTGTTGAAAACTACTCGTTCGAACGATGTAATAGGTACTATTATCCTCATTGTAGACTCCTTTATAGCCTTTCCTGTTTTCTATATTAGATAAAAACTAGCTCTTTCTCTAAGAGGTGAATAAATTTTCGAAGGAATTTCAAGCATAATTGTCACCGAAAATTCAATGTAACAATACCAAATCTTCAATTGTTAATATTATTAGGCCCATTTGATTCACCTTAGTGCACAGAAAAATCTTAAGGTCGGTTGAGATATTTTTCGACATCAAGGTTCACCTGAGAAAGAAAATTCTAATTGCAGACCTAATATTATTGATTTGAGTACTATAAGACTTGTTCTCGAAAAAAGTTTTTGTGTGAAAGAATGTGGTCATCCATATAAACGTGGGTAGTTTCAATTGAACCGTGGTAGCGTATAAGTGCTTATATTAAGGGGGGATTCTGGGGGATTATTGAAAAAAAAACGATTTGTGGGGATGATCATGACCCAAAATTTTTAGTTTCAGTTTTTTGAGTTCGTTGGAAGTGGTCAGTGAAATTCTGTTGATGTCGACGTTTCGCCCTTCCCTTCCCTTCATCTTCAGGACAGATAACTCATTTGAAAAGTGAGAACTGATTTTCAGAAACACCTTTCTTTCATACCTACAGTTAAAGTTTTTTTTAAATTGTGAATTTAGGGTTATGAAACTTTGGGAATACAAGTAAAAAAACATATGAAATGTGAAATATTGCAAATATCACAGATATCATACCAGGTGAACATCTCATGCCATGAACCCACCAACATACTGGATTTCCTTTGTTGGACAAAAAAGAAAATTTGTTTTCTCGGAACACTATGAATTAACTGAAATTGACGTAGATGTCATATAACGAGCTCATGTTGAAACAAGCTACATTGTGAGATCATTTTAGCAAAAAATAAAGACGCACGTCAAATCAAAGCTATGGTTTTTCAATAAAAATTTGCACCACATGTTAGAATAATTGAATCATCGTAATTCGAAAATAAGAAATGAAATCCAGTCATCGAAGTCATTACAGAGTTAGTATGTCTTTAAGCTTTTCTATTCGTGTTTGATATTTCAATTGTCTCCACTAACTTCTATAATAAGTAGTACGATTTGAAACCCGTAGGTAAGTACCACCATCGACCCCACAATAACTTCCAAAAATTCAAGTTTTTCTATATTCGTATGATATATCTTGAAGAGAAATAGATGACTCATTTTCCTCCGTCTCTCTAAAAAGCCATATGTAAGGGTTCATAGATCAGCAAGGAAAACGTTCATGGTTTAGCGACCCTGTGCATTCCTGACCTTTTTTCGACATTCACTTTTTCATGCCCAAATTGTGGTGGACGGTGATGAAGAGAAGGAACAGAAAAGCACTACAACATAAGCACCCAAATGTCGTTCAAAATCCGTCTACAATTCAAATCTGCAAAGATAAACATAAATGTTATTTATTTTCACTGCAGAGTGTTTCTTGTGGGAAATCGGTATAACCTGGCGATTTGGAATGATATCAATATTTGAGGTACAATCAGAACATGTAATCATATTTGAATAAAACATAATATTCCATTTGAAAGGACATTACTTCGGTTTGTCCTGCATCTGGAATACCTTGATATCAAAGCGTACATAACACTTGGAAACTTTGTATGTTTCGTATTTCCTTCAACACGTGACATATGTAAGAAACATCAAATTTGGGGCATATGGTATACCTAGTATGGAAAAGTTATTCTTGCACCAATGAGCTGACATAAGTTTCTCAACAACATTTTACACTTTACCAAATAAAGCTTTGGTTTCAGTGGCGTATATCCTGGGAGAAATTGTAATTTTGGATTATAGATATATTTGAATGTAGGATTCAAATATTTCCACAAATGAATGTATGAACGTGTGAAATCAAAAATATTCTGGGAGATATTTATCCCCATAACCCCCCATGTAATAGTGTTATTGTCACCAGATACAATTTTCGATATGTCACCGTGTAGGCAATTGAAATTGTTTTCCGTTTCAATAAATTACCTCTACCATCATTAAGGCGACATACTTTTATTCTGTAATGGATAAAATATTCTCTTTGTTACCCAGAAATGGTGAGTGAACGGTAGTCGATTTATTCTTTGTGTATCAAATTGATGCGAGTGCCATAGAGATATATTTTCGAACATCACAGGTATTTCCATGTGAAGATTTGATATCGTTCAAATCATTATTATTGTTAAAACGATATGACATCTCGAACATGTTTTTCCTCAGAAACCATCGTGAAAACTAAGGAATTCCATTGAGCAATGGTTCTGTGAGAGAAAAGAATTCTAAATAAATTCAAGCAATTCAACAATTTGTCAAATCCAGTCAATTCCAGCCCAACACGTCTTTTTCTTGAGAAGCCATTCTAAAATTTCCAAAGATATAGTACGAGTCACTTACTGTAGGTATACTTATCACAAAAATTGTCCGTTTCAATAGAGAGAAGAATGAGTAGAAATGCCAATTCATTGATTGATACACTACCAATCCATCATATCCCAGTATGTCGGTTTTCGAAACTGATCATGTGAAACTATTGGATATTCAGAAGCATTCTTGTCACGGCAGTGTTACATCACCCACTCACTCCAAAACATTGCAGAAAAGTTTGCGACTTGCCTCTCCCTATTGATATTTTGATAGTCATCGCTCATTTGAATTATCTGAAAAGTTCCGCCCAGTAGATAGCGGTTTATTTAAATACGTTACCTCAAAACCAAATAGTTATTGTTGAAGCTAGTCATTATTAAACAGACCACAATAAATGTTTTGGAAACGGTAAAACATACAAGGATGATTTGAATCAAAGAAAATTTGTCTATTCGAGGGTATAATTAAAAGACATTTCCATATAGATATTCGTGAAAAATGAAAATTGTAAGTTCTCACTTTTTTGCTCCCATCCCTCCATTTCTATTCTGATCATTTTTCTTACAATTTGATGATTGATATAAACTGACTTTCGACGCACCTTTTTTTTATTGTATTCCATTCTCAATTGTTTTTTCAAATACAGACCTGTACTTTTTTCATCAATTTATATTACTGGACGTTTTTATTGAACAAAACATCAAGATGGTCGTTGGAAAATTTCTTCCATATAAGAATCCTAATTCTCGTATTATGTATTGAGTTGAAGCTAATTTCAAGTGGTAACTCAAAATTAGGAAACAAATACTGCATGTTCGCTCTACGCTTCCGAATAATATACTGATGAATTGAAAAAAATCGACATAAAAAAAGAATGGATCATAACACGCTATTACTATTATTTGAAAAAAATATTGACAATAAAATTCAAAGTTCGAAATGTCGCAACGAAAATAAGTTCAACCCTATAATAGCAAACAAAGGTGCTTTATGAGTACTACAGGATCTTTAAAGGAAATGCTATGAAAGCTAAAATGGAAATCGTCTGATAATATTCATATTAATTTTCTTTTCAATATTAGCTATTAATATAACGGGCTGAATCGAATGGACCACTGGTCACTTTCACAATACCACCATATTCAGGTATATCTGACTCTCGATAATTCACATGTACATAATAATTCTCTTGTACATTTTGATCAATGTCAAAGTGATTTCATCAATACTGTGATCCTCATCTCGACCATGCTGGGCAACACTTTATTTTATCGTTCTTCCGTATGGAATATGAGCACGATCCTCTTTGAAACGAATTGTTAAAGCCCACCGACTTTGACCAATGTACTGTTTTAATACGACTTATCTTTTATGAACTGAGGTGTATATGGAAATATTATAAACATCTCAGGATTTTTGTCTTTTCGAAAAGTCGAAGCTTTACGAAGATTTTACCTGAATTCACATTTCCTTGTTAGTCCTTCAGCTACATGCTTAAATCACGCTCTTCTCATTGTCGTACTTATCCTTCTTCAAAGAAAAATGTTATACGCCTATGAACGAGAAATGGTAATTTTGCCATTTATTGTTATGGAGAGTGATTTGAACTATATTCGGAATGTGCCTGAAAGTATTTGTGTTTCTCTTGTAAATGTCAAATTCAGTACCATTCTATATGTTCCTTACGGCCATTACATCTGAAACAAAATAGCAACTATTTTTTCCCTTTCTCTTTTATGCGATTTCGATTCTCCTGTACCTACTTGCTATATTCGGGGGTTATATCCCCAGTACACCAAGTTTAATCGATTAAAATGCGTGCTGCACTTCCATGCCTTTTAAAATTTTGCTCAGCAAATGACTTGAGTGTATCTATGATAATTTGATAAAATCTCGAGACCGTAGGTCGAGGGATTTCATTATTATCATTTCATTCATTATCATGTTACCATTAAATTATTATACACTGCTTGAAAGCAAAATTTTAAAAATCATGGAAATGCACGCATTTTGGTCGATTGAGCTTGGTGAAGGAGGGATATATATTGAGATTATATCCAAAAAACATATAGTCTCAGGAAACATCAAAATCGAACACAGGAATAATATAGTACCCGAGATAGTACCTGAGAATTGAGCCATACGCCTGGTTTATTCTGATCAGTTTAATCGGTTAAAAGGTCTAGTTCATTCAATCGATGTAAAACTCTGTAAAAGCAGTCTAGCCTTCAACTTTTTCATCGTTTATTCGCATTGAGGAAAATAACCTGTATTAAATTCACAAATATGACTTAAAAAACAACAAGAGCTGCCAGGGTTCAAATGTATTCATCGTAAGGAAAAAGCAAAATGGTATTGTATTTAACATTCACAGAAAAGAAACGAACACTTTCAGGTACTGTGTTCTCCTGAGCACTTGGAATAACTGGTTTAATTTTTTTTTCATTTGTTTTGAAAAAATATTCAGGCTTCCTTCCGAAGAAAACTAACGCCTCTATTTTGTATCGAGAAAATGAAATAATGAAAATTTTTTAAAAAATTTTCTACTCAATGTGATCATTCAAATGGTGTACCACTCGACCCCTATTCCATTATTGAAAAACATATGGGGAAGGGTTGAAATTTTAATAAGGGTAGTCGGAGGAATGGGAGTTGTGGAGTTACGACTTTTTGTTGCTCTGCAGATCTAAAGTTACGGATCTCGGTGATTTTTGATATTTCCATTTGTTCTGAAAATATTCAAGAGACTGGTTTTGTTGGAAGACAGAGGGTGTATCTTAGTTGAACAAATAATGCTACAATAACCAACGAAGGTGGTTAAAATATCGCATGAGTCGTGCAATTCATGAGGAATGTTTCCACAAAACTTTATTGAGAAAACCAATTGTTTACCAGAAAATTGTAAATCCGGTCCTGCGAACATTAATGCAACTCTTGTAATACCCTGATAATCCTAATCATCTTCACCAAATAGCTTTAAATGTAGTGTTTTTCTTTTACAGATAAAATATGGAAGATATTGAAAGGTAATCAACTTCAAATATGCATAGATAATCATCGAAACTGCCGAATAGCCTCTACAATCTCCCGAAGGTCAAGGGTCTCATAAACATCTTTCTTATCGCACCAGAAGACTATCAATGGGCAAGTTTACTCGGATGAGAATCAATAAGTCCAACGTCTTCGTCCAGTGAATTTGGTGTCCGTAACAATCAGAAGTTTTATTTTTCAAAAATGTTACCATCGATAAACTCTTATTCAATTCTGTACACTCTCTTCGCGTGGTTTCTGGGACTGTGCTATGGATTCGTATTGCTCTCTTCAGCTGCCGGACAAATTAGTGACGTTAATCTTTTCGAAAATGGTGAATCGCTTCGGTACAAGTTGCAGTCGACGGTATTGTTGAACGAAATGGACGTTTCCGCTAAAAATGTAGGGTTTTTCATCGATGGAGATGTTATCGTCGATGTTGTTTGGGGAAAAGGGAATCAAAAGTTACTAAGAGTTCAGGTGAGTTCATTCAAAGTAACAATGGAATAGTATATTATGCAACGATCATGTAATAACCATTACATGAGAGTTGCATTCGCTATTTTATCTACACCCGATAAATAGTGAAGAACTACAAATATTATGTTTATATTTGTATTTGACCCAATATTACTAATTGAACGCATTTCTTTGGAAAATTCTACAAAATTGTGATTAATGGTATTACTTCGAGAAATAAAACGATGAGAAATGAAGAGAAGATCAAAAATTTGAAAAAAAAAATAACTCGAGATCGGAATTGAACCCAAGTCTCGTCCATCTACCTATTTTACTGTCCGCGCCTTAGACCACTCGCCTACGGAGAGCTCACAAAATTTGAATGAAAAAATAAAAATATAAATCATGCTTTTGTCAAATGAAACATTTAATCATTCTAACTGTATTTCTGCCAGTGAAGGTGTCGAAAGTGATTCTCCAATATCGCTGGTATCAGACATTTTGTTATTATTATCGAAGTTTGGCTATATTCTTCAAAAATTCAATACCTATACCGATTTTGACTTGACAAATGTCAAATGCAGAGCTGCGCATCATGCTTGATTGAAAAATAATGGGTTTCTATTGGTTGAAAATCTGTATCGTAATGAAAAATCTGTATCATAATGGATTTCATTATAAAACGGGTTGTGGGTATATAAGTGTATTATTAGAGTACGGGTGTAGATAATAATAGTATATTATCAAATCGGTAAAGCCACCTGTAGAAAATATTATCATTAGTAAAAATTCTAAAAGCGCCTGGAAAAAATCATTTTTAATAAAAGTATAAAAATTTCACTATATCACATATTATTCTTCATCTATAGTTTAATGATAATGCGTTGAACACCATGAGTTTTTGAACAGCTGGATGTGAATCTTCATTTTCCAAAAGTTGAAGATTATGAATAAAGCCATGATCATTCACATATATTCACATGTAATTCAAAACGTATGATTTTCATCAAGATCCATTGTATTGGTTGAAAACTCGCTGATGATACATTTCCTCTCTGTTCCAAAGCCGTTCATCATTTGTTTATTCACAATCAATAGGAAATGTGCTCATTTCTAACCTACTTTTGGGTTCTTCTTTTATTCGAAACGACGTTTTGCCCATCGGATTTTTTGAAGTATTTAGATCCCGCTAACCTGTACATACCACCGTAGTTAAAGAGAACTAGCTAGCTCTGACATGATTTTACAGCTATTACACATTATCTCAGTACCAAATGGACAGGAAAGATTTAGGTACTCAGTTTCTGCCTCGAAAACCATAAAACTCTTCAATAACGAAGACACCAGTTTCCAAAATTGGCACGTTACCGTTTTATTAGCCATTTTCTCAAGTAAAGTGTTCAGCGCTTTTTTCACTCGAAGCCAGTCCATTTTTTCAATTCAAATCACTTCATTAATCCCAAGTAACGCTTTTGAGTATAGAGGGATATAAAATTATGTACAATATGTGAAATAAATACAGTGAAAAATTAAAATAATATTGAATATATAGGAGAAATCAATACATGTGAAAGAATAAACGAATAAACCCAGAGATAGTTGATAAGATGATTAGAAAATGTAAATTTAAAGAAACATTTCGTAAATCTTCGACTTTTTGAAAAAATGAGAAGCATGAAGTTTATAGTAAACCCTTATGAACACTAATACACTAGAGGACTTCAACAGATATTTGACAAAGTGAATATGAAAGTTGCTTATAAAACCTCTTACAAATTACAACAGCTTCTTGGTAACCCAAAAGATAAATAGAAAACTAAGAGAAGTCGGGAATTTACGAGATCAGTTGTCAAGATTGCAACAAGTACATCGGCCAGAGCCGACGAGCTATTGAAACCCGTTTCAAAGAGAATTTGGCACACATAAAATACGGAAGGGTAGAAAAATCCAGTGTCGCCCAACACGCTCTAGACAATGATCACAAAATTGGTGAAAGCAATCTGAAACTGATCAGATATGTGCATGACACAAGACTACTCGATGCATGTGAGAGTCTAGAAATAGCGAAATGTAAAAACAGCATGAATGGTGACAAGGGACCTATCCCTTTCAGTCCGCTTTTCAATTCATTGTTGAGAAAGTAATCAAAATAATCAATACTAACAGATGACGGAACTTGCAGGAAGTGAGTTCATTACCGAGAAATTAATTATAATAATTAACGGTAACAAACAAAATCCATATCGGACCAAAAAACTTTAAGTGTATAAACAACTAACCCTAGCTTTAGATTTAGTATCAATTTTCTTCTCCTGAAGATGCTAACCTTGTTAGCGAAACGCGCGTCGGGTGCAAAAATATCAGTTTGGTGTTAGGGTAATTGATCTCTAGAAAAAGTTTCAACATGTTAAAGAGCCAATCAAATCAGTAAAATTTGAATTTACATTATTGGTTCAATATATAGTGCTTTTTCAACTAAATATTTCTCAAGTTACGCGGTATTTCATTATATTTTTTTGTTGTCAAAAATGCCGTTTATGTTTCAATAAGTTATCCAAATGTTGCCTGCTATCAGCAATCACCGAAAGATTAATAGCCATTCTACTCGAGTAGAATACTATACTTAATCCACGACTAAAGAAATTTTTTTTGAAGTTTCCTGTTGGAAAATGTTGTTACTTTACATACATATTCTTAGAAACACTATTATTTTATTCTAACAGATATTTCATATAATAGTTCAGTTCATCATTCAGAACAATTATTCAGCCCCATTTTGAGTACTGCCCTACATTATTATCACTGCTTGATACTAACTCTTTAGCATCACTACAGAAACTACAAAACAGAGGAATGCGAATTCTCCTGAGATGCCATAGATATACCCCCATTATAACAATGCTTCGGATACTGGACAGGTTATCAGTAAAAGATAGGTTGTATTATTTTTCAATGATATTTATATTCAAAATGATAAGAAGTCTAGCTCCCTCATACTTTGACCAATTTGTTCTACACAGGCATGATGTACATAGCTACCACACAAGAAACAGTAACAGCTTATGCATACCCCGAACTAATTATTCAAAAACAATGAATTCTCTATTCCATGAAGGCTTCCTAGAATATAACAAACTTCCAGACCAATTGAAAAACTGTAACACTTTGCCCAATTTCAAACAGGAACTAATGAAATACCTTAAGGTGAAGTACAATGCTTAGAATGTACAAAAACGTTGTAATCATTGAATTGTAAACCTACTACTATTTATTAATATTTGTAAATTAGGATGTACCTATTTGAAATGAAGATTATTATTATTATTATCTATATACAGTACCCGCTTAGTTATCGAAAGTTATTATCGTTTAATATCTCATAATAATTAACACAAAAATCCATGTATTTAGCATAACAAATATCACATATCTAATCTTACGAGATGATATTTATATTACAAGATATTCATTGTGGTTATTAATGATTGTATTATTTGAACAATTGGTCAAATCAATCGCAGGAATAGAATTAACATTAAAACAATATGAAATGTATTGTTTCTTGTTCACTTATGGGTAATCGCACTTTAAAAAGTAAGGCCTCGTTGTTCCATTGTTTGCACAAGTTTCGACTTCTGAGGGTTGACGTTCGTCAACTGTTTAACGGAACGAACAATACATTTTTTCTTAAACAATTTCGAGTGATTGTGAAAGAAATAATGTAGAAACCTCGGCAGAAGATAACATTATTTCTCTCTTGAGAAAAGTTTCAATTTCAATCATTTATTCCAAGCATAATGTTTATGTTAGGATAGAATTCGATGGGGATACTGCTTTCAAATATTGAAAGTATATAAACATTCAATAATACTTTTTTTGATATGAAAAACAGTTTTCAAGTTTCACATCTGAAAATCCCTTTGTTTTTCCAACAGCATCCTCTCACACCGAATCCGGTTTTTTGTAACTTATTCCCTTTACTCCTGATAATATCCCAATGACAAAATATTATTTAACAAGTAATCGTTCAAATCCACAGCTCAAATCACCCCAACTCCATATTCGATCAAGGCAAGCTCCATCCCCAGATGGATTCATCGCCCATACTTCCAAGTTGGATAACGCCGAAAATAAACCATTTTTGGTCGTGTGGAGCAATGGAAGAATCGAAAAAATCCTTTTACCGAAAGGAGAAACTCTTTCTCTATCAAACTTCAAGAAAGGGATAGCGAGTTTGTTTCAGGTGAGTAATTTTTTCTTTTCAATCAGATTGTAATTTTCAATTCACACAGTGTACAGCTTATCCAATCCATCTTGGCACAGAACTGATAACGTATATGCTCAGCAATCTCAGTGAAGTATAGGTACTAAGATAAAAATACCGCTTATATGTATTCACTGTGTTGAAATTCATTCCTATAGTAGGTGTTTTTTCTTTCGTCATGGTCTACGCTAAGAGTATGCAACTGGAAAAGTACGGGTCGTCTTGCTACGTCGAATTCTTCCTACGGCGAATTCTTGCTACGTCGAATTCTTCCTACGGCGAATTCTTCCTACGGCGAATGTCATCCCCTCCACTAACGTCATCGAAACACGAACGTTTCCGATGATGGTCCATACACCCTATTGTGGAAAGTTCGCCGTAGGAAGAATTCGACGTAGCAAGAATTCGCCGTAGGAAGAATTCGACGTAGGAAGAATTCGACGTAGGAATACGCACCCCTCATGGAAATATTGATTTGTTTCTAAGGTTATAATGCAGATGACGATAGGATTTTTTGATACATTTCACGTATGAACAGACAGAACAGGGTACAATAACCAAAGCACTCAGGAGGCTTATTTTCTCGTCTATCTCTTTTGAATTCCATACTCAGGTTATTCCAACAGTAACGTGAAATTATTCGAAAACGAAGGAACGGGTGCACCCATTTGTTCAAACATTGGAACATTTCATAAGTAGTGTTACCGCTATAATGAAAACATTTTCATTGCCTCAATGGATAAATACAGTCGGACTGAACCTCTCATAATGCACCGGAAATCATGGGTCTGAGTTGACTTAATTATATTAGTGAGCAAGTATTCACAAATTATAATGTAGACGAAATGGATTCTGCTATTTTAATAACTATTTCGAGCGCTCTTTGAATTCGATACAAATTTTGTCTTCAGTTAAGACTCAAAACTTTCGACTTCACACAGATATGGGGATTTATTTGTTGGGATTCCATTCAAGAAATATAATATGATAAGTCTATTATATTCCTTAACCTAGAAACTGTTCAAAAGACATTATTTTGTGGTGGATGATTCCTTTCTTCGTAGTTTTTTGGGTTTTATAACCAAAATCTGAAAAAAATCAAGAAATAATGTCGGAATCTATATCATGATGTCTAAAGAAAATTTTACTACTTCACTTGATATGAATCACACACAACTACCCCGCCTGAAAGACAAAATGTTACATCAAATCTCAGATTTTTGAAAATTTGTCAATAACGAATATTGAAGCAAATGAATTTGTGAATAAGTTTTGAAAATGGAAACGGATTTGGTTAACGAAATGTTAACGATAAGTATTTTTTATATAGGTATATATCAGTTCTCGTATTTTTTTGATGGCATATTTGAGTTATACGAGAAGGTGCTGACTATATGGACGTTTTCTTTCCAAAAGGAGCTCTTTTTCAATTGAAACAGCAACTTTTCGGGGTAGATCAGAAGTATACCCTTCTACACTTGTATAGATTCCAATATTAATTTTTTCAGATTGTGATTGGTTAAATACCCAAAAAAACCCTAAAGAAATAACTTAAATGTTCACTACTCTCAGATATGGTTTTCAATGTCCATTCTCGTCAATTTCTTCCTTGGTTTATTTTTAGAAAATACAAAAGTATTGAGGACAAATAATTGTGAAATCGTTCCTGATCACATACAAAGAAGGAATATCTATTTGAGAATAAAAATGGCCCATTTCTATTCACCAATAGCAAACACCTTTCTATTCTCCAATAGCAAAAACATGAAATTGACTGTTTTGCAAATGTGTCGTAAGAGCATGACGTTTTGGAATAGTTTTGAGAGATTCCTGCAGTCCACATACTAACAGAGAAATACATTTGTCTACAAATGAAAACGTGCTGCCTAGTTAGGCGAAAAGATATAAAAAAGTTTAAAATGGAGTAATCTGACACCAGGAAGGAAACATTTTGAAATTAATTTAAGATGTCCAGGGTTCTGCATTTTTCAGTGAGGCAAATGATATAAATTTTTCAAATAGAATACCTAACCATTTTGTTTTTCTGTCCATACAGTGTCCCTACACAGCGCTAAATTTTTTTTCGGCCACAATGTGCTATCAGTAATAAATTTCATCCTAATACAAAAGATACTTCCAACCCAGAATGATTTAATACCATTTATTCCTCTACTAACATTCAATCAAATTGCACGGTGTTTAAACAATATGCAAAAATTTGCCATTCCAGGTACATTTTTTCGCAATAGCATTGTTCCAGTTTGGACGAAAATATAATTCTTCTCCTTCAAATTTCATGTGTTAATGATTTTTCATCTGAACAATTGATAACAAAAATATTAGAGATTCCTAAGGAAACGATTCTTACTAACAACAGAAATAAAAAACTGCGATACGTGTTTTCTAAAACATTTCTAGGGAGAATGGTACAAAAAATTGTATTTTCTGTTATGTATGGGATTCCATGCTGATTCCAATTATCTCATCAGTTTCAGCTCCTTGATGGACCATCGGACGAAACAGATGCATCTGGAAAATGTACTGTGACTTACTCGACCTCATCACCAACGAAGTTCATGAAAACCAAAACCGCCTGTGAATCTGATACACTCCCATTCACGAAAAACATGGATAAAATCTTAGGCATCGAAGTTAAATCTCTGAGACAAGCTGAATACGAAGTGGATTCTACTTCCTCGCACATGAAATCGATCAAAGCCAAAGACACTCATCTAGTTTTCCTTGCAGCCAAAGAAGATGTCGGCACCCATGTCGAAGGTCTCCAAAGTTTAACCTTAAAAGATAAACAAAAAGCTGAAACTTTTGCCAAAGACAGTGTTGATGAAGTTATCGACGCAATCAGCAAAAGCAGTGGTATCGTTTTCACTCAAGAAACATTGCTCACGGAAAGTGAGTCGAATCAAGCTGAGGATGCGATTAGTTTCTCGAAGCAAGTCGATAATATGCGAAATCCTTTGAAACCAGAACACTTTGGTTCTTTGAAACCCGCCAAAGTCTTCTTAGAACTTGTGAATTCGGCCAGAAGTGCATCAGCAGCAGAAATCACAAAAGCATTGTCTTCAAAGAAGAATAAGCAGATAGTGTGAGTAAACCAGTATACACAGGGTGTAGGCGTAGTCAGATCACCATTGCCATGGTTATTGTAGAACTTTTAGTCCCACTTTTGATAAAAGTAACAATGTGAAAACAAAATTTTATCGATATCTGACTCGAATATACTCTCAAATAGCTCCGGTTGGAGCGTATGTGCAAAATCCACGGTTTCACGAGGTCATAAATGTTTTTTCGTTATCTTCCCGTTACATCGAGGCAGACCCGGTCTGGCTCCATTGGGGGCCCTCGGCTAGACGGTGATTTTAGCCCCCCCCCCCTCCCCGCCAGAAATGAAACCACTACCATGCCCTCTCACAGCAAAATAGTTAGCCTTTCTTTCAGGCATGCGGCTAACGTGATTTTGAATAGTTTTGATTTTTTTTATATTCTGGTTGAAAAGAATAGTTTTGCTAAATATTTTACAACGCAATTTGAACGTCTTATCTTAGCGATATTATTTGCTAAGGTAAGAATTTCAAATGACATTGTATATAAACAATCCAGGGCAAAAATGATTGAAATATTTGACCTTTATATCAGCACAAAATTTAAATTATAAATTGTTATTACTTGAAAGATCAATATTAATTGCAGTACTACTTGAGAATGGTTGACCTAAACAGAAGGATAGTTCAATGAAAGGCCAACTACGAATATGACAATGAAAAACACAATGCAAAAAAATCGCTGCATTACATTAGGCAAAACTTCAATGCAACACCCTAGTACCAAGTATACATTGATACTAAAATATGGCCTAATGTAATAGAAGTATAATATACATCATTAATATATAAAGAATTTAAAAACAGTATGAACAAAAACAACAAAAATTCCTACCACAGTTCTGAAATTGTTCGTTTCCGTTAACCAGCTGACGAACGTCAACCCTCAGAAGTCGAAACTTGTGCGAGCAATGGATCAACGAGGCCTTACCTTTTAACGTGCGATTACCCAGCACGGTGGCCCGGCGAGGATTCGAACCCCGGCCTTCCGCTTGATAGGCAGATATGCTAACCACTACACTACCGAGACCACAGTGATAGTAATAATCAACGATAACCTATCCTATCAGTTTAGTTCGTCACTACTCCTGGCCACGACATTAATTATTTCTTCTTTGTCGATGTCAGAAAACAGGTCTCTTTCTATATTCGAAAAAATAAGGCTAGACATGAGGTCTTGGCCTAAACTAGCCCTAAGACGATTCATTTATAATTTTTAGCTTCGAAAAAACCCGTTCACATGTAACCTGTGTACAAGGTATCGTTAGGATAAATTTATAAACTATATATAAGTTAGTGAACAATCCTGATCCAAAGAGTTCAAAAAGAACTGAGAAGGCACATGACAAACACTTGAAACATTTTCTACTATCATTGCAGAAACCACGAAAATTGACTTCTTCTGATTCAGGTTCCGAATCGAATTCACAATCTTTTAAAATTTCTTCAGCTTTGTTTAATTCTTCGTCTGGGACCTGTTCATCTTGAGTGTTTACAACTTTTATAAAACTTTTGTACTGATCTGCAAATTGTTTTAGTTCTATTAACAATATACTTCTTTCAACTTTGCACAGTTTTGAAATACAAGAGAGGACTCCAGTCGGAAAATCTTTAAGCTTCATTATGTCATTAAATTTTTTTGGGTGTAACCAAGACAGATCCTCCAAAATTTCTCTATTTGGGCAAAATCTTTCTTCAATGCTTGTTCTAGCACAGTCTAAAATATTGAAAAGTACATGCTTGAAATTTTGTGCTGTTGATATTTCAGTAGCATCATCTTTTGATTGTTCCCCAGGCATTCGTTTTTTCTTTGAAATTCTTGTGGGTGCAAGCTGAGTCCAGATAGGGCGCAGACACGCCGCTGTCGCATCACTACAGCTCGGTGAGCCGAGCCGAACGGTGTGGCGCGGTGAGATCGTTGACTGGCCCCGAGTGTAATCGCTGTAGTACCTAAGGTTTACTCTTAACTGTAATTCAATAAATAGGTTATTGTTTATTTAAAATTATTTTTGCAAGATTATGTCGCTGTAAAACAGTAAAACAAAATAATTTTGATTATAAAAAACCTTTGTTAACTCGTATTTTTTGGCTTTTGGGGGCCCCCTTGAGCCGGAGGCCCTCGGCGATCGCCGACCAGCCGCCCTGGCCAGACCGGGCCTGCATCGAGGTAGTAGTTACAGCGTTATAGTGAGGGTAGAAGTTGGTACAATGACAATTGTTCAATATAGAAGGAGAATTGGGATATTGCGTGAAAGAGCGAGAAGCAAGTTTGCCATTACATGTACGCGTTTTTAATTTTGAAAAATTTTCGATGCAGAACAGGCAGTTGAAATCAATGATGTATTTTGGTTGATCGAATCGTTAGTTATCTCTGAAAACGGTCATATTATAATCGAAAAATATTTGTTTTCCTTTTGCAAAAGTTGTCCAACAACTCAAATAGCGGATAGGTATTCGGTTTAGGCCGCTTGTCAGTTTTTGCACAGCCTGCTGAATTTTCTCTAGACACAAATGCGCGAGAGTATTTTCTATTACTGTTATATGATTGGCTTGACAGACAGATATAGTAATCGAATACCAGTACAAGAAAATAAGCTTATCCGCCTGATAATCTAACGTCAGACATCAAAGCGCTCGTAAGCACTTACCGAAAAAAGTTATGCCAAGTGAGTGCCATCAGTAGAATGCATAGTGAAATGAAACATTATTTTTTCAGAGACCAACTCTACGATGTTTTGGGTTACGTTCAGACTTCGGATTGCCACGATGCCGTGATGAAAAAACTACACTTCGACAAGGAAGAAAATATAAACTCGGTTGAAAGGTATCTTTGGTCGTTGTCTTTTTCATCCCAACCGAATCCCGAAATTGTTAGAGGATTATTGAAGAAATTCTCGAAGAATATCAACTTTCCCGAAAAAGTCAAAGAAACTTTGATTTTGGCTGTTGCTTCCATGACGCATAAACTATCTAAACTGTCTATAGATAACTCAAATTCAAAGGTAAATATTCTTGAAAAAAATACAGTTTCTTGAAAGATTTTCACTCTAAGATTAGAATTTGATCCAACTAAAATCCAACTGGAAACGGTTAAGGATGGTTTTTAATATGGAGATTGATCAAGTATCGCTCACTTATTTACAAATTACATATACTTCATTGGAACCATCTGTCATTCATTATTCAAGGCAATCGGAAATATTTTTAAAAAGGAATGAGCGTCATTTTACAATTCACATACGATATGATATACAAGCTTCAAGTTGGATAATCAAATGAACTGTTTTTTTTCTTGGGGTGAGTATTGCTGTGTCACATCTTGGTTTTCATTTCGAGCAGGGCCTTTCCGCTCATCCTCAAGTTTTCGATTTGAAAACATCCCAGGATATACAAAAGGTTCCCGAACACCAAACTGCATTATACGCCAAATTAATAAGACTGAATCAACAAATTTTTGTTTTATTTCAGTTGATCAGAGATGTCGAGGACACCATTATAAATAATCTGGAGTATGCCAAAGGCGAAGAGAAATTTATGTATTTCAGAGCTCTGAAGAATCTGAAATCACCGACCACAGTTCCAGTCTTACTGAACTACATCAGAAATGGAACAGCCAAAGAGGGAGTTTTGTCCTGGAAAGCCATGCAGTCTTTCGATGCCTCACTTTGGAATGAAGAAGTATTGAAAGCAGCGAAAAAAACATTCTTTCAATTGGACAGAAGACATGACAGTAGCTCCAGAACGTTTGCCGCCGACATTTTGTTGCAGACAAGGCCAAGCGATGATCTTTTGAACGATATGCTGAATTTTTTACTGGCCCAAGACCCCGTCTATGAAATCAAGCAATATATTTTCCAGAAAATTAAGATGATTGCTGATGCTGACTCCGACTTCAAGCAAAGAGTTCAACGATTGATCAGAAACAACAAAAAGTTGAATAACTATTCCGGAATATCGCCAAGGGGTTTGTCAACGGCTTTGACCAGAAGGTTCCTTACTAGTGAATCTAGTAACGGGAGTTTAGTGTCAATACAGGAAATGAAGTCGGGAATTGTGAAGCGTGGAACTATTGATGTCGTGATGGAGAAGGGTGAAATCTCGTCACAGCTGTTGAGCGTAAGTTGATATGTTTCCGTACGTGATATCTTTTAGTATATCTTGTAGTAATAGTAGTAAATGTCAGGAGTAACTATTCCTACAAAGTATCTCGATGCTAGGAATTATCAGTAATGGAAAAACCATGTGAGATCGATCGCTAAAGGTGCTTCCCAGAAATTTGGATTTCTACGGATTTCTATTTCGTGCGCATTATCCGACTGAAGCTTTCCGCAACCTAGTACCTGATATGTCACAATTGTTTTTCGTCACTGAGCCCCTTAGCTATACAAGAGGAAATACTTATGAGTGATATCAACTTATTGGGGATAAAAACATGAAATATGATTTTGATACATAATTCCAGATAACTCAGCCTAGAAGCAGGGGATATAGTATGCTATTTTACATTCTCAATCGTTTCAGAAATACAAAGGGTTCACTCCCAATGAGACCAAACGCTGCAATTTCGATTCTGGTTGTTGCAAACATCTGAAGATCTAGAAAAATATTTTATTTCATGAGACCTTTTGGTCAATGCTCGCACAAGTTTCGACTTCTGAGTATTGACGTTCGTCAGCTGGTTAACGAAAACGAACAATTTTAGAACAATTTTTTTTATACGGCAGCATCTAGAAATCAATAAATTTCTAGTAGTGGTCATACTACCTTATTTAAATGGGTATGTAGAACACGAATATGAAGAACAAACGCGGCACTCTTCTCTCGTCCAGAAGTTATATGGCCCTTCAGAATTCTGAACATGCCATATTCCACCTTTCTTCTTCAATAAAGCCCATGAAACACACTCGTTTTTCATCAACATTTCACCTGTATACCCTATTCCAACATCTTCGACATATTCTGATAGCAAATATACCTTTTTTCATGAAAAAAGTCGACTTGAAGTTTCGTGACACAAATTTGCTGTCCTATGCCCGGCGCTGTCACCAAAGATGTAAAAGTGATATTTTGATGATGAGCGAGTGTGTTTCATGGGTTTTATTGCACAAAAAAGAAAGTCTGTTCGATATGCGAAACTTCACCAACATTTTGATCGATGTTCCACAAATATGTTATTTTTTACTTGAAGAGGTTGCTCAGGGGTGGGCAATGGGTGAAGTTACGAGTGTCCTAACGTCTCTCGGGGATTTTTCATTTCTATTCTTTTCATGAACCATCAGACTGGAAAGTTTCAGTCGGAAAGCTCCTATATAATTCACACAACTATGTTTTCATTCATTCTTTTTAGTTGGGTATATTTTCTGGTGGTCTTCACAGCTTCATCTCCAGCGATAACGAAGCAGGAGAAGATGCAGCGGATGAATCTGCCACTGCCGGCATCGAATTGACCGTTATGGGCACGCAGATTCGGCCCTTCGTTTTTTTCAATGGTCAAGGAGAACTGATGGGACACGTTTGGTCGGGAACGGCTTCTGAGAAAACACCTGCGTTTCAGGTATGTTACTTTTCACCTCGAATAGAAGGGTATATCGAGTTTCAAGGAAATCTTCAGGTTTTAGCGCTGCTTCATGATCACTTGGAATACATGAGGTTGAGTAACGGATTCATCGCTAAAGTTGACTTCAAAGGAGCCACTTCGTTTGACCTTTCTGGTAGAATTGAAATATCCCTGTGGAATAGAAATGCCGAAGGATCAGTACAAAAATCGTGAGTAGAACTACTTTACTTTCATTGAATAATAGTATATTATGCAACGATCATGTAATGACGGTTATTACACCATTACATGAGAGTCGCATACGCTATTTTATCTATACCCGATAAATAGTGAAGAACTACAAATATTATATTAATATTTGCGTATGCACACAATAATACTAATTAAACGCATTTCTTTGAAAAATTCTACAAAACTGTAATTAATGGTATTAGTTCGAGAAATAAAACGAAGAGAAATGAATAGAAGATGATCAAAAATTGAAAAAAAAGATTACTCGAGGACAGAATCGAACCCATAACTCTTCCAACTAGTCCAACTAGCTAATATAATCTCAGCGCCTTAGACCGCTCGCCTACGGAGAGCTCAGAAAATTTGATTGAAAAAATAAAGATATAAATCATGCATTTGTCAAATGAAAACTTCTAACATTCTAACTGTATTTCTGCCGGTTAAGGTGTCGAAGGTGATTCTCCAATATCGCTGGTATGAGACATTTTGTTATGATTAGCGAAGTTTGGCTATATTCTTCAAAAATTCAATACCTATACCGATTTTGACTTGACAAACGTCAAATGCAGAGCATGCACATCATGCTTGATTGAAAAATAATGGGTTTCTATTGGTTGAAAATCTGTATCGTAATGAAAAATCTGTATCGTAATGGATTTCATTATAAAACGGGTTGTGGGCGTATAAGTGTATTATTAGAGTACGGGTGTAGATAAAGAACAATTAAATTATCAGCGAAATATTTTATATGTGAGCCATAAAAACTATCATAGACCGACGAATCAGGGCATATTCAATATATCGGCAACTAACATAAAAAATACCGAATATCTACGCAACAGGTATCAGTCAATACACGCTCCGTAAATCACTGGGTTACTTAGAACTAAGAATTAGTCCAAGAAAGAGAAGTTATGCTGAAATAAATCAGGACATTAGACAAACAAAAAACTGAAAAACAATTTGATATGCTCTTTGAATCGAACATGTTCAACAACAATAGTGATACCACAGATATATTTCCAAATTTCAATAGTTTCAGTCACTAGCAACTACAAAAAAACAAAAGATTGCAATTTATCATTCACAGACATGTTGCCTAGGCCTAGGCACCTTTTCTTTGACAAAACAAATGTCCGCTGTCATTGCTGTCGGAAGAACATCATTAGATATTCTATACTACTATTATAAAGAGGTGAAGTTTCTAACTTTGTTTGTTTATAGGGGGTAAACTTCGGAAATACTGATCCGATCATGAAAATTACATCACTAGATTGAACAAAAAATTCAGTGCAAAATAATAGTATATGTAAATGAAGTCGGGAAAAAGTGGGCGCGATGTGATGCTTTACCGGAGTGCGCTAAACCTAAACTAAACGGTTCGGTTTGTCTTCTGCGCGGACGAAGTCGTGGGCAACAGCTAGTATGCTATATAGAAGCATTTTATATTCTTTCAACAGGAGTTAGACAAAAAATTAATGGAGTTCATTTCAAATGAACACAGAAATACAATTTAGATCAAATGTATAGTTGTTTCAGAAAACCAATCATCACACCTCAAAGAATTAATGAAATTTGATTTCATTTTCAAGGCTTCAGGAAATAGTTAAAATGCTTCGAAGTTGAAGGTGAATTGCGAATTGAATTCCACTTAGTCATAAAATTAGTTAGAAAGGAATATACAGGGTGTTCTTCAAAGACATGCTTATATTCAAGGGCCTAATCCTTGGATCTATTTTCAGAAGAAAAAAACTTCCAATGAATGTACTTATGTCCTGGACGTACTAACTTTCGAGGTAAAGTTTTCAGAAAGAGTAAAAATTAACTGAGTATTATAATGTCATTTATACATCAAGATGCGTTTTCTCATGTAAAAAAATATAATTTTCTATACCAGGAACGTACGGGTTTTACACTCAGAATTTTTGAGGGAAAAATACTACGCCGGTGCTTTTTCTCGAAATAAAAATCATTTTTGAAATAATACTCTTCTTTGTTCGATGCATGGTTTCTGCATAAACAAACTAAAATCTTATTACTTCAGGATCAAGTACATAAAGTTCATGTACATCGATTTGTTGTGTTAAAAACCATCAAATCTAATTTTTTCTATTAATTTCCTAGCTTTTTGAGTTATCATTCAAAAACTGTTTATTTTCGTCAAGACATTTACTTTCCCAACTGTTAGGGGTGCAAATTTTTGTCGGGACACGCTGTATAGCAGGATCCTGTGTCTTTTCTGGGGATATGGAGAACCTTATTATTATTATTATCAAATAACGTGCAGTGAATATATTAGTATTCTTTTTTTTTCAGTGCTGGAATAGTTGTAACTGGTAGAACTTCGATCGATACCATGTTTGTGAAGTCCCAAGTGGAGTTCAGTGCATCCATAGAAACCAAATTGGATCTTCAGACAGATATTGAATTCGCGTCGAATATTCACTTATGTATGAGACTTACACAGCCTGATGCACTTTTTAGGTAAGACATTCTTGAGAAGTTCCTTTCTGTGAATTTGAGCCCGTGAAATACTTGCAATTAAACTTATTGATATGGCGACAATCCGATTCATCAATAAATAACCCTACCTAGCTGTGATTTTGATAAGTGGAAGTTGCTCTGACTCGAAACGTCTCAGCAGTGAAACAGGGTTCCACCTCTATCAAAAAAGTGCGCATAGCTCTACGAATGCAGAGCCAAAGCTATTCGAGACTAAATTTTTCGATAGGGGTGGAACAATACTTGAGTTGAAAACCTTGTTCAAAAACAAGAAAATGAAATAATTTTTGTCGTTGTATTTGAGCTTTGTGAGAATTTAGCACGTATTAAGTCAGCCAAATCGCCTAGTGAATTTGCTTCTTGCCATCTAATCAGCAGTACCGGGATTTTTTATCATTTTCTTCTCTTATATACATAACGTTATTAATTTCGGTTAATAGTTTTGGTATAAGATTTTCTTACCGAATCTACGGCATGCTACAATGAATTCCGTTCTTTTTCTCACTAACTGCTTCATTTTTATTCAAAACGATATAGCAAATAAAAAAAATATTTCCGTTATTGATTGAATGCATTTTTTCTAGGCACAGCATTTTCAAAGTCGAGAGGATTCCAGGGAGTAAGCACAAGATGAGAATATCGAAGTACAAGAAATATATTGTACCAGGGACAACATATGCAATAAACAAAAAAAATAATGAGATGTGTAGTGCAATATTTGGGTAAACAAAAAAAAAGATATCACGGTTGTAACCATTTGAAAATCCATTTTTCACCAAGAGCTTTGAAAAGAAAGATTAAATGTGCAGTGCACTCATTATGCCAGTTGAAGAATGAATCGAGCTGTGCTTGTCAAAACTGTTTGTATAGTTATATCTGTCTGCTCAATTATGTACATACGATATTTTGTAAATAAACATTAAAACAACACAACTCTCCCATTTTTTTTTATTTATTGTGAAGATAAATTACATGTTAAATATTCCAAGCCAGATGGGAAACTGCATGTTTCACTAAAATGAATGTTTTTCACGTATTGAACTGTTCGACGTTTCGACTCTCATACTGGGGTCATTATCAATACCGCTATATAACCAATTAATCCCCCTATACGAGTCAACCAGTCAAACCACAATACTAACTTCGACATTCTTTTTCTTCTTCGAGTTATCTGATGATGGAGTAGTGAGAGTCGAAACGTCAAACAGTTTGCACACGGACCAATTCCCGAAAGGATTATTATCTAAAATTACTTGCGGTATTATTTCTTGCCAAAGTAGGGATGACACCAATGTTCTAGGGTTTGATGATTTTTTCAATTTCAGTACCAACGTTTCGGCAATAATTTCCGACACATTTAGGGTTGAAATAATAAAAATAATTATTCAGGCAATTTTCATCCGAGAAAAAATTACCACTATTCAGTTTTTTGACTCACCCCAATTGTATTTGAGAACAAGGTGTTGGTCAGGTGAATAAGAATTGACTTTTTCTCGAAAAATCTTAAAACTTGTGAGCTTGTTGAAATACGGGACTATATGCAACCAAACAATGAATGAGTCTTCGATCATATAGCACACATAAACAAAACTGACAAAAAACATTGAAATCTTTTCTAGCTTCTCCTGTCCCAGCAAAGCTGCTTCGGTTAAAATGAATCGGTTTTCTATCCGGAGGTGCAGCCAGTCCATTCTATCCAGCAGAGTCGGTTCTATGTGTTTTCTATGAATATTATGGAATTCTAACATACTTTTTCGAAGCATATGAATAAGTTGTCCGCTTCATTCTCGTTTGATGAAACTCTGATGGCATTCATAAAATTATATCTAACAAATCGATCAAACTTTGTTAAATTCAATAGCTTAAAATCAAACAGCTTTTTCAGTACCTCAGGTGTTCCCCAAGGATCGATATTGGGACCGTTGCCCTGTCATGTTTGTTAATGATATTGATGACCATGTCAAAGGTGCGAAATTCCTTTTATATGCAGATGACTTGAGAATGTATTTATTTTCCCCTCATTATTGGATTCGTCTCCTCAGTTTTGGGGTCCATATTAGGGAATTAATAAATAAACTTGCGGCAGGTTAACATATGGGGGTTTGCCATGCTCCCTGTTGGTTACCCTACCATACTTCAGCCTTCTCTAGAGGGCCGCACCTTTCTGTTATGATATTTGGTAGTAATGTAGTGTGTTTGTGTTTCAAGTTTTGTGAAAACAATTATTCGAAATTTTCATATTAAGAAAATCTCCCCAAATGATATACTGTAAAAAGCACAACCAGGACATCAAATTTAATTCGCTCGAGTATTTTTTTGAATACTTTGGGGCTTCATGATCACATTCAAATCGTCAGTCCTTCGACAGATTCGTTCGAGTTCACTCAACATCATCTCTAATAGGTGACGTTCTCTATTATTTTTTTATTCCAATTCCAAACGGTTCGATCGACAGCTTCTACAAGGTGAACCAGCAGAATATATCCGTAATCGGAAACAGGTGAGGCATATACAATATCATTATCTGATGCGCTCTATAGTAGTTAGGTCTATCTAATTTTTCCTTTTTAGGCAGAATGAAGACACTCCCCCATCGGTGGAGGTATAAATCATATGCAATATTCTGCTACCAACCATCTAATCTGCAAAATTCAATACGTTAATTCACACGAAGCTCGAATAACACCTTTTTGCATCGTGGGCTCCAGTATTATTCCCCAATGTCTCTTTTCTATGTAATCTATTTGATTGAGTCTATTCTCGATCACACTCACTCATCTATTGAAATAACTCTTTCAAGTTGTTCTACATTGATTACGTGTATAGACATTCCAGAACAGCATACCTCTAAAATCATTTTTACTTACGAACTGAATGAGAAATTTTAGACCAATCTGTTAACTTCTTGAATTGAACATTTTCCTTAGATATCTGCGAAGAACAAAGATTGTTCTCCAGTTATAGCAGCGATGGTGGAGCCATGATGAATGTGAATAATTCTCTCTTCTCTTCAGAAAAAAAATCCTAAGAGCAATCCATCTCATACAATTTACCTATTAGAGAATCTTTTCCTGATCATAATCCCGGGTATCAAGATGGACTATTTCATTGGAGGAATTTTCCTGTCAAACTACCGAGTAGAATAATGAAGAATCAATCGCCTTTCTCAACATGTTCTTGAGATAAGCGATGATTGAAGTCCACTCCATTCTCTCCATTTAATAATTCATAGTCCTCATTCATAATATTTATAAATATTAGTTCCTTCTGAGAGGCAAATCTGAGTTATAATAGAAGTGTTTCATTTAGAAGGAAATATTTTCAATAAACGTAGCAAATTTTCGGGGTACATTAAAAATACGTCTTCCCTTCTACATTAGTATAAATTCTCATATTGATTATTATTTTTTTGACCAGGTAAACTCGATCTCTATTAATAATTTCAGCTCGTATTTTCCACTAGCAATTTCTGATAACCCCATCCAAAGATAAACCCAAATGGATCTCAAGTGTTTCTTACGGATACCAAGCGTCGCGACGTTCATAACAGTTCACCTCAAGCAGCATTTGAGCAAATCAACACGATGTATGTGAGCTTCGTAGTGACCGTTTCGATCCTGTTATTTTTGTGGGTATACCTCCTAGTAGTTCTGAAATATAATTTGTTTCAATACACGTCCATTGAACTGAATATAGTGAGCTCTAAAAATATTGGTTCTCACCAAGACTTTGATGAAATTTCGAGCAGTGTTGAAAACAACGATGTGTCAGAGAAGAAAAGAAAGTTTCACGTTCCCAAATTCATGTTGGAGTTATACGAAAAAAATAAAATTGGTGCGAGAGATAACGAAAGACCAGACGTAGTGAGAAGTTTAATTCCAATACATGGAGGTGAAATAGATGTACGAAATATTAGTAAGTGGTTAAGTCCAATTTCTGGCATAATGAATGTTTGTAAATTGAAACTTACAATTTGCTGGTGATATCCTTATTATGGTATCGATAAGTCACTCAAAGAGTCAACAACGAGAAAAATGTATTTATGAAATGAACAAAAACGTCTCGTACGAACACCAAACTTGAAACTTCGTATAAAATTATTTTTTATTATTTTTTCATTTGTTCAAGTTCGTTCGTTTTTTCATTTCTTTCCAATTCTCTCATTTTTTTATTCTTTCTCATGGTATATACATTTTTTCCGAATAATTCACTTATTCAATGAGAATTTATTTGATCTTATCAACTCATTCATTTTTCTCTACTATAAATGTGATTTGATTATTTTATTCTTCTCGTTTTCATACATTCTGGAGGTTTCAATATATTTGATCTCATTGAAAAAGCGGAAGTTGGAGCCACTATCACACAATACCATTCCAACAAAAGTCATGAACAATTGTCATTTCATGTGATAATTTACCTACATAATGACGATTTTATTTCAGTCACTAATATTCGTATAAGGAAAAATAATTTTCGGTTATCCACGAGTCAGTTCAGATATTTTCCAGACTTTTTTTTGTCATGCGGTCCACACAAAAGGGAAATCCCTGTACTTCGAAAAGCTTATAGGTGATAGTAAATATATAAAATATGCAATAATAATAGAAATGAACAATCAGATGGGTCAATTATTGTTGACCACGTAAGGCCGCATTGTACATAATCAGTACACCATTTGATTTCACAAATGCTTACTTTACAGAGCCAATTCAAGACAATGAGGTATACGATGACCCCACCAACCGTCATTTTTTAGTATTTGATATCCCTACTATAAGTGAAGATGAACATTTTCTCAGTGCAGAATTGAAAATCCTCACATTATTAGACGTAGAATCGGTTAATGAAATAGGTAAGTAGTGATTTTTTTATTGTTTCTATGAAAATACTTCAAAAATACAAACAACAAAATATGTTGAGTTTTATATTGATGACCTGCCATATTCGTGTTTTTTCTAAATAATTATACATTTATGGTGTAAAAACATAGAAATAATGTGTACCATGAAATGAATGAAGCCCTTTCTCTCCCCAGAAATTGATAATGTGAGGTTAGTGATAGTCCTATAAAGTATATTCATGAATATTACTTCATGACAAGATTTGGAAGAATCTTGGTACGAAATTATCTACCTGATAATTTTCTTTTCCATAAGTTACTCCCTTTTTTCTCATTAACTCGAATGCTTATACCTACTTAGCTTCAAGAGTTGTTATTTCTTCAACAAAATAATCATCAATAATAATCACCTTCAATCATTCTTTGAAATTTTCAGATATACTTAGGTAGCACAAGTTATCAGGTTGAATTTCTCATAATCCTTCCAGGCGTACTGGAATTTCATACAAATTTTGGGTAATTTTTCAATTATTATTTAGTTTCCACATTCGGGATTATTATATTATTATTATTCGACTTCCAAAATGTCAGTAACACTTTTCTCTGAAATGAGAAAAACCAAGATGGGATGTATATGAGGTACATAGTTGTAGGTTGTATTAGATGCTACATATTCGAGCTATATCCAAAAAATAACACGACTCTCGTGCAAAGTATGGCATTTCATGAGCTCAATTCAAACTGTAATTTTAATTAATTCATTAATCATTCATATTACAGGCGTACGTCGTATTTTGAAAATATCTCTTTATGACGATAGTGCCAAACGACTCCTCGATTTCCAAGAAATCCAAGTACATCACCTGAACAATTCGTGGGTAACTTTGGACGTTACATCTCCAGTAAAAGACCTCCTACGAACAAACTCAAAGAACAAAATTTTGAAAATCGCTATTACCATATCATCGTTTCTTTCCCGAGTTGATGGAAAGTTTAAACTTTCCCTAATGCCCACAGAAGAAGATTTCGAACACGATTATCCAGTCTTGATTCTCTCCTATTCTTCTGATAAAGAAAAAACGGAAAATTTTGCCCATGGGAAGCAATCTGCAAGATTGGGGAAGAAGAGACAAAAACGCAGTTTAGAAGATGATTACGAGGAAGAAACTAACCGAATATGGGATGACGACGTTTCCAATAAAAAAGTTCAAATGAGGAAAATGAAGAGACTCAGAAACTCATGTAAAAGAAAACCACTTTATATAGACTTTGCTGAAATCAAGTATGATATATGGATAGTTCAACCAAGTGGCTATGAAGTGAGTATGCTCAGAGATCAGAGAGATAGATAATGCCTGGCTGGTATCGATAGTATAGACTACAAGTGAATTATTAACATTGATACTAACATTCTCAATGGAGTCTTTTAGCACAAAGGTTATCCTTCAATATTAAATGTTCTCTTCTAAACGCAAAAACAAATATCGATTATAGGACTTTCAATGCAAAGTTGAGCCAGCCGTCAATCATAGTCGACCTGATCGAATGTTGCTACTTTCACACTGCATTGATTTTGCATAAGTTGATAATTATTTTCCACATCTGTATAGTTTGTATCACGTTGACTCGGAACATAACAGAACTTTCCCTTCAAGCGAACCCAGAAATTTTAAGAAATTCTTCCATATAAAAACCTAGAGATGAATAAAGAATCAATCATTTTCAAAAATTCATAAGATCGACGCATATCAATATAGTACAAACAGCTTTATTGAACCATCGATATTAGTTCTTCTTGATCAAAGCAAAGTTACTTCACCTTCTTCTTGCAAAATTGGTTCCTAGGTAGGGGCTTTGATGGAGTAGTGACATTTGAGGTCGATCACAAAGAGTGATTCTTGATGGAAACTGTCATCAAAGAGACTACTTCTGAGTACCTACCCCAGGGCAGCATTCTTGAGTTATTATTACATTATCCTTTTCAATATTCAATTTCGACTCTTCATCGGATCTGAATTTTTATCAAGCTTACCTGTATGAGGCGATTTTTTATTATATTCAAAATGTATTCTGTCTGAAATAGATTATTGTGGGAATCATATAAATGAAACGGCTAGAGAATTGGTGCTGGGTTACGCATCCGCCTGTCGACCTAAAGGTCCCGGGTTCGCTTCACCAACGGGGCAGATATTTTTCTTTATAAGAATTTCTCTGTCGTGTTGGCGAATGACGGGTCCGCGAATTACCATGCTGAAGGACTTTGAGAGAAGTCGAAGGCGTTTGGTATATAATAACCACATCTATACTACTACCATAAATGAAACTCTCCAAGACGGTTTATTCTGAAAATCCTGGCCTATACATGAAACCTAACAAAACTGTTGCAATTTGCTTAGAATTGGGAAGGCAGACATAAATTAAGAGATAAATCAACCAAATATTGAATTAGTCCAGTCTATGACCATTTTCCCGTGTATTTATCCCATACAGCACCAATTCGAATGAAAATTTGGATTCAGGATCTACATACACTCTTTTTCAAAATCTACCCTGTGCCGAGGGTTGCTTTCTCCCTGGGGGTGAATGCCCCCCCATCTTGGGGGTGAAAAAATTTTCATTGAAAATAAGTGCGGAAATCAATAGATTGACTAATTCTAAGCACTTTTTGTTCAATGAAGTTTTTTCTGAAAAGCAATACTTTTCGACTTATTCGCGAGTGAAATTGTCGGTTTTCAGTAAAAAATAAAAAAACACGTTTTCCGATCTTTTTTCGCGAATGACTGGAAAATAATGCATCTAATCGAGAGACCTGCAGAGAGCAAAATTATAGCTTTTGAAAAAACAAAGGCGATTGTTTATTTGTGATGTATGCAAACCCACTACAAACTGAATAATTGCTTGTTGAAAGTTGATTGGTATTTTCAAACAACAAAATGGAAACTTTCTACGTACAAATAACCAAAAACCAATGCATTTTTCGGGAAAAACTAGTTGGACCTAAATCGTTGCCTAGTGGAACTATCCGTATATATACATATATAATATACATTACTAGGCCTGAAATATAGTTACTATGTGTATTCTTCAATATACTAATGTACATACCGAGGTACATACTCTAATTTCACAAAAATTGTTTTTGATTTTTCCCATAACTCGCTTAGTCTTCAAGCAATCAAATCCACCAAAAAAGTATTTTGTAGCTTTCTTCCAGAGCTATAAGCTAATTTACATTATTTTTAGTTTCAGATTATATTTTTGAAAAGATTCATGCTGAAAGAGCTCAAAAAAGGTACTTTGCGCGAATCCTCACAATATTTAATTGGCCATATCTCATTCTATTTTCATCCTGCAGAAAAAAATCAAATACCGAAATTTTCAGAGATGAATAGCCTTCAATTCTGAACTCTAGGAAATTTTGCATGTGATCAATACTTTTCGAGTTATTTCGAAGAAATGGTGATTTTTCGCTGAATCACGTATATGATTTTTTCTCTTCAATCTCAATTTTTTCCGAAACTACGTACTTTCAATTGATAAAAAACTCAGAACTCATTATAAGAACATGAATGAAGTGAATTATGGAGTAACAATGATTTTTTTCAAGGGGGGGAGAAGAGAGGATGAGTTATTCACAATTTTTTTTTCAACGAAAAAATAGGATTCAACATTATTTCATTCATACCTCGGTCAGTTTTGATGCTAGAAACTTCTATAAATAACGAAAATAAAGGATTTTCGAAGGACTTCAGAAAAGGTTCAATTAGTTTTTTCCGAAAAATGCATTGGTTTTTGGTTATTGTACGTAGAAACTTTCCATTTTGTCGTTTGAAAATACCAATCAACTTTCAACAAGCAATTATTCAGTTTGTAGTGGGTTTACATACATCACGAATAAACAATCGCCTTTGTTTTATCAAACGCTATAATTTTGCTCTCCATAGGTTCTTCAATTAGATGCATTATTTTCCAGTTATTCGCGAAATAGTATCGGAAAACGTGTTTTTTTTTACTGAAAACCGACAATTTCACTCGTGAATGAGTCGAAAAGTATTGATTTTCGGAAAAAACTCCATTGAAGAAAAAGTGCTTAGAATTAGTCAATCTATAGATTTCCACATTTATTTCCAATAAAAAATTTTTCACCCCCAAGAAGGGGTGGCATCCACCCCCAGGGAGAAAGCAACCCTCGGCACGGGGCAGATTTTGGAATAGAGGGTAAGTAGAACCTATATCCAAATTTTCATACGAATCGGTGCTGTATGGGATAAATACACAGTTTACACTTTTTTCACCGTCATAGACTGGAGTAAATGGATAAACCTTGGAAGGATTAAGTGATCAAAATTTAAGTTTTCATGATCATGTTCAACATATCTTAGCTTTCTCCAAATTGAATAACTGTGCAAATATTTATCAGCAAATATATTTTATAGTAAAAAAACTTCGAATTCTTCTTCCCAAATTTCGACAATTGAAATGATTTTTAACAATACCACAACTTGAAATTCTATATTTTGCCTTAATACAATCCCAAATAAGTTATGGAATATTAGGCTGGGGCGGGGTGTCTAAAATATATAAACATAAACTGGAAATAATACAAAAAAGATTTCTGAAAATAATTTACAATAAGGACTGGAAATATTCAACTGAATTATTATTCAAAGAAAGTGAAAAAATGGATATAAATCAATTATACATTTATAGAATGATGATTTACATTCATAAAAATAAAAAAAATATAATTTATAATGAACATAAATATGGAACTCGAAATAAAACTGTAATTACATCTAAAAATAAAATTAAAAAAAAAATTGCACAAAGAAACTACAAGTTTATGATACCATATCTTTATGACAAAATACCACATGAAATCAAAAAAATCAAATCATTATCATCATTTAAACAAAAAAGTAAAATATGGATTATCAAGACCTCTCGAATATATTTTGACACATTTTTGAATAGTTTATGAAATTGGTTTCTTTAAATTGATGATTATCTAGGTATGTAACTTCAAATGTATTGATTGTAAATTGTTATTACCTTCAGGTAACCTTACAACAAGTTCTCTTCGTAAGGTTTGTTTTTCAGTTTATTCACAGTGGCGTAAATAACGCCTTGGCAACCTTGGCGGCGCCAAGGGGCGCAGTGCAGGAGGGGGCGCAACAAAAGGCATTCAATAACAAAAATAAATATCTGAAATGAATAAACCTGATGAATGTCATATAGATAGAGATAGAGGTACACAATTGACAATTGAAAAAAAATCAGGAGGAATGTGTTACTTATTGAAGAAATTTAAGTAGTTCTAACTGATTATATTATAAGTTGCGTTCGATTTGACGCCCGAATGCCCGAAACAATCCGGGCGCGTTCTCAATAACCTGAATCACCTCGTTGCATTTATTTTCAAAGTCGGGGCGAGTTCTGTTCCATTGTTTTCAATAGCATTGAGAGCTGGTAGTGATTACTTATTTTGAATTAATTTTAAAAAGTGAAATTTTTGAGGCTCCCAACTCGTTTCGGAGATACAGCCCCTCAAAGACAGGAAATTGGGGTTTTACGCCTTTGTTTGTTCCGCAGTCAATTTCGCTCGAAATTCCTCTTTTCTATCAGCACAATATACACATTATATACCACCTTCTTCGTTACTTTATAACCGAATTATAAGCATTTCTCACTACAAAACTCTTTAATGTGAATCGTCATAGAAATTTTAGAGTTTTGCAGTGAAAAATGGAAAAATTCGTATAATTCGGTTGGAAAGTGATGAAGAAAATGATATAGAATGTGTATATTTTGCTGATAGAAAGGAGGAATTTCGAGCGGAATTGGATGAGAAACAAACATTGGCGTAAAACCCAGATTTCCTGTCTTTGAGGGGCAGTATCTTCGAAACGAGTTGAGAGCCCCAAAAATTTCATTTGACTTTTTTGTTCAGGAGGCCAAAATACGTAAGTTCCACCAAAAATTTTTCATATTCGAGGCGTAGCCCGATTAACGGAATTTTACCATACATATATATATATATATATATATCAAATATTATTTATAGGGTGGGGGGGGGGCGTATAGCCTATGTTTGCCAAGGGGCTTGGCATACCTTAGTTACGCCACTATTATTCATAAAAATGTATATTCATAAAATTTTCGAATTGTAATTATTATTATCTATTCATGAATAAACTCATATTATTATTATTATTATTATTATTTATCATCATCTGTCAACAGAAATGAAACTTAAATTGATAAAATAACTTGTCTATCCTCACTAAGAATATTGAACTTTATTTAGTATATTATAATTTTCTACCAGAATATAATCGACAAAAATTTACAATTGCTTGTATGCATTCTGCCTGCTGCGTAGGTACCTTATAGGGAGCACATAACGTCTCTTTTGATACGTTCGAAAGAATTGAATATTATGTGAAAAATGGAGTATTAAATGAGTTTATTGCTTTTCAAACTAGTAAAAAAACTTACAACCATGTATTTGAGTTCGTAGTAGGCCACTCGGGATATCCGTCATATCAATACTATGACCATTATTTTCAGCATTCCTTGTAACATTGTAACATTTTAATATGATAGTGCTTTTCTCATATGGTGCCGTATTTCATTATATTTCATTCCATAGTGAAGTGATTTACAACAATAATTTCCCTACTCCACAGGCCTACCAATGTCAGGGGCGTTGTTTCTACCCCGTAGCAGATCATCTCAACCCTACAAAACACGCCATCCTACAAGCACTTCTTCACAGTGTAGCACCTTCGAAAGTGTCAAGATCTTGCTGTGTGCCGACAAAGTTAGATCCAATATCGGTTTTGTATGTAGATACGAATGGAGTTCTAACCTATCGATATTCATACAAAGACATGGTGGTTGTTGAGTGTGGATGCCGATAAAACAATGTTAGTTATTACGGGTGTTGTCAAGGTTTGAAACGTTCAATCATGTTTAAAAACCAAATAAGTTCTGATTAATGTAAATATAACTTATGTTACCATTTTGAATGTTTAGTTTCACGACTCATTCTACATCGCCGCCACTACCATGCCGAGACTAAATTAAGCCAGCCAAAATTCAAAAATATACGATAAATTGATTGTAATGAGCTATGCATGCAATAGCACTTTGCATGCCTAAATGTTGAAGCAAAAATTGTTAAAAAGCAAATATTGTATGTTTCCATTTTAAATGCTTGGTTTCATGACTCATTCTACATCGCCGCCACTACCATACTGAAACTAAATTAGGTCGGCCAAAATTCAAAAAAAATACGATATCATAGTTATGAACTATGCAATACCACTTAATTTACATGCCTAAATGTTGCAGCAAAATTTTTTTAAAATGTTATAACCAATATCATTGTTTTATATGCTCTTTGTTCCTTTTGGTGAATGAATAAAACGTCTAACGTACACGTACTTATCAACAGAGAGTGTAAGTAATTTTTTTCATTTCACTTCTTACATAGAAATTGTAATTTCTATTTTTCGATTCGGAGTAGAAAGTCAAAAAATAATTCCTGAAATTCACAAGTATACATTGAAAGTTTGTAAGTATTATTATCGCCAAAACAGAGAAGTATTTAATCGATCAAATTTAACTTTTTCTACGAATAAAGACTATTTTTTGATAGTAACTCCAGCATGAGAGTCGAAACGTAAAAGGTTCAACATTCTGCGAACGAAATAATACCCGAAAGGGTTATTTGAACGGGTAGAAAGGCGAGGAATATGATCGAGCGATGCCTTTTGACCAATGGAACTCTTGGGAGTTTTATCAATTGTCGGACCTAATTATGATAACTTTTTATTTCCCAAGAAACTACAAATTTTATAGAAGGGAAAAATATTAACTCTGAGAATATTATACATCAAAGGAAAAAAAGGGCGATGAAATCAGACTGTTTCATTGTAGAAAATGAAAAAAGAAATTATGGCAATAAAAAAATAAATAAAAAATTGCCAATTATCTATTTCATTAAATGTTTTTTCAAGTTGGCTTTAGAACGGAGTTTTCCATATTTCTTCATTGCATCTGGTAATCTAGTAATTGTGAGAGGAGTATTTTATATACCAGTCACCTAGAGGCGAAACGGGCAGTCGAAGTCAGTATTGCGTGATTTGGCTGGTCAATCCTAATTTTTCGATAATGACACCAGCATGAGTGTCGAACAGTTCAACATTCTGCAAAAGGATCAATACCCGAAAGGACTATTTTCTATATTCCAGCGCCCGTTAAAAACATTCATTTTAGAATTAGAATGATCTTTCATATCTCTTTTAGTTTTTCAATGTAGCCATAAATTTTGATTCCACCAATCAAATAATATGTGCTCAAATAATAAATAAAATATATTATACTTAGTATATACACAGAAATAGTAATTAGAACTATGTATATTACTTCTAAGCGGCAACGTCAAAAAATCTGTCGATAATTGCCGACACTTCATCTGGTTTATGTTTGATATATTTTTCGGGGTTCTTTGTAAAGTGCATACCTGCATACCTACAATTGAAAAGCGTCTTTAATTCAATTGGGGCAGCTCGAAAAACAAAATACTCACTTATTGAAAAAGGCATTATATTTCGGAATGATGAGTTCTTTATTATCACGTTTGATACTTTCACGCAGCTGTATGTCTGGAATAGAATATCCTCTCTGAACTTTCGAGATTTCATCTATTTCCTTATTGAAACCCTGAAAGTAACCAGAAAAGTAACATATAATGATTAATCAATATAATTTTTTCTACGTACTGCAAATTTCTCCTTCAGAATAGCTCTCTCTTTATCTTTGAGTTTATCACTGTGGAAGTTTGCAGAAGGGTCGTCACAGCTTATATAATTCAAGAGTTTGTTCCAGCTGAAATAATCCAGATTAAAACACAATTAGTTCAGGAAATGAAGCATTTTGGCTCGCAATTTTTTCGTCCACCATGGATTAACCCGAAATTTTCACCGAAGGTAGGGAATAGCTCAAGGATCATTTTCTATATCATGCCGCTGTACGCTAGACCCTTGGGGGTGGTTGCCACCCCATCACGGGGGTGGAAATGTTTTATTACATTTTAACTGTACGAATCGACGGAAAAAGTTATTCTAAGAAAAAATGTTCCATACGTTTTTTTCGCAAAAGTAATATTTTTTGAGTTATTCGAAGTTGAAAGTAACAGTTTTTTAACGAAAAAATCGACTTTTTAAAATGATTTCTGCAAATAACTCTAAAACTATGCATTTTATCAAAAAAGTGTAGAGAGGCAAATTGTAACTTTTGAAAGAACAAAAACAATGCTTTCTTAATAATTTTCCTACGACACATACGAACTGAGATACAGCAAATTAATGCTTAGCATTTTTCGTCAAATGTATAAATTGGGAGATTTAAAGCGAAATAACTAGAAAAATTTGCATTTGTCGAAGAAAGCTCATAGAATATTTTTCGAAGTATTCAATTGTAGCTTTCAAACAAATGAAAAAATGTCTTCCTAGCATGAGAATTGACCAACTTATGATCAAAATAAGATCGGTACCCGCTTTTCTCTACGAAAAAAATCTGTGAAAACAACCCCCAAAGTACCCCCTAACTAAAATTGATCGCCACCCTTCTGTGATTCTATTTATATATGTACTATCAATACACACACGAAGTCTAACCAATTTAAAATGCCTAATTTTAGAAAAATTGGAGTTTAAAGAGAAAACGAGTTTTTTTTTTCATTTTCGTGTTTTTAACTATTTTCTTGAAAATTTCTCTCAAAATACTAAAGATACGAAAAAAACGAATGAGTACTAAATTGTAGCTTTTTTAATGACAAAAATTTCCCTGTATGTAGATTTTTGGTAAAGTGAATATTCGGCGAGATATAGCCGTTTAACACCTATATTTACGATCGAGCATCACCTTAGTCGAGCGCTTTAAATTCTCCCCATTTAAAAATCGAGGGATCTTAAGTAATTTCATTCACATAGTCTTATACTTCTTGAAAAGCTCTACATAATCGTTTCCGAAAAAAATTTCTATCACCTGAAGTGAAGGAGCTATGCCTAAAAAACCGATAATTTTTTTTTGAAAAATTTGAATTACCTGCTTCGGAGCGTATTAATCTACAAAACCGGTATATTCGGCCGTTACGTTATATGTACCACTTTTTCCAATCATATTGGAAGACAGAGAAGAAGAAAAATCTGCTGGCGTGTATGAGTGTATAATTCGTTGATTTCTCACCAATGTATTCTGAAGTTCAAAGACATATCATAAAAATTTCAATGTTTTCAAGGGTAGTTTATTTTTAACAATTAGGGGTAGTTTTCACCCCTGAAAAACAAAAAGCGTACAACGGCACAATATCCCAAATATTTGTAGAAATCGGTGCTGGACGAAAAAATTGCGAGGTTTTACCATTTTTTCAGCTTCATTTTCTGAACTGAATATATTGACTAATATCTTGAAGATAAATCTTTGAAACGTTCTTTCCTCCTGAAAACCTTGGGCAAATCAAAATTCCATTGCCAAAAATAAACGATAACAGAGAGTGAAGTATGATTGGTCACAAATCAGCGAGATGTGCAATGTGCATATAGAATTTAGATGAAAAGTTAGTGAAAATCAAATTTATGAATGTACACAAAAACACGCAGGTTGTAGAGTTTTGACATGAAAATTTGTGGGCAGTGGAAACTTTTTCTTATGTGAAATATATATGATCCCAAATATGTATTTGTAGATAACAGAATTAGTACATCACATAATTTGTTCATTTTTTGAATCAATAAGTGCTCGACGATTTTTCTATGTGTATTACCTTTGAGAGTAGGCCTTTTTATTGTCTTGTATTGAAGTATAATAGTAATCTTGACAATTGGGTTCAGAAATCAAATACAAATCCATCAAATTACTCTGAAGAGATTTCAAAATGTAATTGTTATTGTTCAATCTGAATAACGCCTTCAGAGCCGTATCTCCATACTGTTCGCTCTTACTGATCAACGTATGGTTCAATTGCACCAACACTTTTTCTGAAAGAAGATATAATCAGAAGAAAAAAATCGAAATAAACGTTATACTTACTGATATAGAGACCGAGCAATGCCTTACTCCGGTCGCTATATTTCAATTTACTCAATTGCCTCACATAATTTTGATCTTGCTCCAAAACGATTCCGATGGTATCGGTATAGTCCAACAGTTGTTCGAGGAACATGATGACATTGCTAGTCATCTCGTGAACGGTGCCGTCGCTCGGTAACTGGGTAACCGAATCGGAACGAATACTATCGATGAAGTCCTCTAGTGCTTTAGAGCCCTGAAATAAGGTTGTCCAAGTCCGAATAGGATTTATTGTTTAGAACCTCAGGTCCTTTTGTGTAGAGAACGATGTCTGAGGAACATATTTGGCTTTGTTCTTCTCCGAATCAGAAAATATAAATCACAACCTCTATGAAAGAAGTATATATATATATATTCAATAATGTTCAAAATTCAAATATATTGTAAGTGATAATGATATAGTGGACTCGTAAAATGAGATTTTCATTTGGAAACACCCATATTTCAAATGTATTAATATGGATATTACCTCACTGATAAATGACGAGAGGAATCTCATTTTCAGGTGTAGATATTTAAAAAAAAACACATAATTTGAAATTGTGCTGTCGACAGTTTTTTCACTTCTAAAACATAAAATTAATGTCAACGAAACTGATTCCATTGATTATTATTTCACTGATAATAAAAATAGTTCAATTTCCCAGGGGAACCAACCAAATTATATCATTATATTATTATTATATAATAAAAGTATTTATATAATTATTAATTTACTTAATTCACTGCAGTAATTTTGTTTTGTTATACTCACAGTAGTATGAAGCATTTGTATTATTTGATCGAATTTCTGTTTGACATTCAAGTCATAGTTCTCCACAGTTCTCTCGAATTCTGGTTTCAAGTTGCGTAACTGCTTGAAAATTGGAAATATCACCAAAACTGTGGCAAAATCATGCCTAGCAATACACTTTTTGGCTCTGGCAATAATGTTCTGTAAAGAAAAATTCAGTTGTCAGTGTGAACAATTTATAATCATCGCATCAATTACTTGAGTAGTACATATATCTTTGTTAACATATAATAAAATTTACCAGGCTTGAAAATATATAATTGGGAAGTGTTATTCATGAATTTATCATCTCTCGATTTTTAGTTCGAGCTGAATGAATGGTAGTCGCTTAAACTTCTATTAAATCACCTTTTTTGGAGCCTGTCAAAAACACTTTAGAATTCAGGGAGAATACAGACTCATGAGTTTGGGAAAATCTTAAAAAAATTAAGTAAACATAAAATGGAAATGATATCAATGTATTCAAAATAAATAAAATGTTACTAAAGTGAAATATTCCCTCAGGAAAAAAAGAGTAAAGATGAAAGATGATGAGAAGTTCCAAGATGAATGCACACACCTTGATAGGATTGCTAGCTTTGATAACTAACAATTGCAAATATTTGCGATCAAAATGTCGTGAGTACTTTAATCTTGTAGCTTTATTCAAATTTTTAGACCACAAAATATTCAGCCTTGATAACCGAATCCATTCTACATTTTCATCAACCTAATGGTCATTTGGACTTTTCTTTTGAGGTGATTTAACAGACAGTGGAAGCTCAAGTAACTATATCATTCAACAAGAATCTTAGTGAATAACATAATTTTTATCTGAAACTCTTCCAAAAATTAAACTGGTGTTTACCTCACCGTCCTGAACAATGGTGTCCATTGCTTCTCTAACAATCAACTCAAAAACTCTTGGCTGATGGGCAGGCGTTATGATATCTTTCATCAGTATTTGTTCAAACTGCATCAGTCTATGCAAGGCTATCACAGACATCAGGTAATTTTCCATTTCTTGTTCATTATCCAATTCCTCCCCGATATAAGAAGTATCTAAAAAAATTAATCTCTGCCTGAAGTAAAAGAAAAATTTTTCCACTAACCTAAATGTGATGCTCTTCTTGTCCCAAGAGAGAGTCCCGTGGAATGTTCCAATGTCTGAGAGGCCTTCAGGAACATTTTATTTGCTTTTCTTTCGAAAGCCTGATGTATTCTTCTTGTTGAAGGACGTCTCGAAGATTCATGTCTATTGGCGAATTTAGGTTTCTGAAAAAAATGTCGAATGATACATGGGAATGAGCTGAATTAAGAAATAATCAAAGAATATATCAGTCTACTATATAGTACGATAAGTAATTTTTTTTTGAAGAAAATGAATTGTTCAGGCACATTTTTAGCCTTTTCTCTCTCTCTCTCTCTCTATATATATATATATATATATATATATATATATATATATATATATATATATATATATATATATATATAACTGAAACAAGAGAACCCAAAATAGGAATGCTTGAAAAATGGTCAATTCAGGCTTCTCTAACTGTACTTTGGGCATTGAATATCAGAAGACATAAAAAAGTCATTCTTTATATCTTAAAATGTACATCAAGCGAATATTATAGAAAGAAATGAATACACATTCGCAATACCCAGATCGAGAATCGGTTAGAACCATATCAATCCTTACCAACATGGGAGAACTGGTAGTACCATGAACGCTTCCACCGCTAACCGACTTCTGATGGTTTCGTAACATAGTGAGAGACCTTTGCAGTACACTACCACGTATTTTACCGTAAACGGTCAAATATTCGTCTCTACCATGGTCCAGCAGCCAGGATGCTATTTGAATAAGATGCGATTTTGGTTCATCCGGAATCTGCTTGGGGATCACCTTTATTTCCTTACTAGAAGGATCTAAACAAAATTTCAAAAACTATTTTGAGACTCGTTGGTTACAAAAAATAATGTCCAGTTCAATTAAAATAGTGGAAATGGTAGAGTTGAACGTACCATCGAAATTAATCAAGTCCAACAATACCACCGGCAATATTGGAGTATTGTACTTGTCCAAAATAGTTTTGAATTCTGCATTGAGCTTGTCACTGCCTTTGAGAAAAAACGACGACTGAAAAAACAGTTCATTAGTGTCGATAAATATAATAATGTTCTGAAATAGATACAGTAACCACAATCTAACATATTTAAACGAGCAATATGAATATCTATATATAAAATGAATCTCGGAAATGGCTTCATCGATTGTCATGAAATTTAGTAGGCAGGGATTTTCGGGGCAATAAATCGATCCAGCTAGGTTTCATTTTCAGAAAACGTTGTGTTATCTTTTCTTTCAGGCAATAATTCTTCATGACTCTGCCTGACATCTATTGGCGAGTAGTAATACTATCATTTCATGCAATTACTCTTCCTGACATCTATTGGCGAGTACTAATACTATTTTGATTTGATTGGGAGCAACCAACCCAAAAAAGGAAGAAGCAACAAGTGAACATGTGTTTTCAAAAGTTTTTAACAAATATCAATGTAATCTCTATACATAATGTACATTTACAGTTTTTGAAATATTTCTATTTTATTATAACATTGACGTTTAATGAAGAATTGATCTTCATGTGTGATACATCGTTGCTGACTTTTTCACATCCTCCAGTTATTTTCTTGATAAAGGAAATAAACATTTCCGAAAGCTTGACTAAATGACAAAGAGTTTTCTTTCACTTTTGCCCAATATCACATATTGACTGCATTAACGAGAAATTAGATAAAGTAAGTTGCAAATAGCTTATTTCGAAATACGTCGGAATTCCGACCTAGTATCTCTTATCTTAGTACGAAATTCGGAACTATTTTCAAAATATTAGGTCTGAATTTCGGCTCAACAAGTCAGAGTTTGCTAGCTTTCAAATATTACGCCTTCGTATAATAATTTGTATGTATAGAACTATTAGTTTTTCCTATACCTTTATTATGAGAAACTTAGTCGGCATTAGTTATCAAGTCAAAGTTCCGAATTAGCAAGTCGAAATAATCCAATTCGGAACATTCGGCCAAATGGAAGTACTTTTACATGCCAACTAATTCTACAATTTTGGTCGAAGTTACATTTACAACAACTGAGGTATGACGGTAGATTCGAGAATAACGGGACAGATCAAATGATAGACTTTATTTAATTGGAGAGTGTTGCAGAAGAATCAGTTTTCAGCTTTATAAGATGTTATGCCTCACGCTCTTATTTCAGTATCGTTTGTTTTATAAACAATCTGATATGATACAAGTAAACACGCGTTACTTCATAAAAAATATCAAATTTATTAAAGCTGATTCTCACATAATTTTGCTTGACTGATGAGTGTGTTGATCAAAATCACATTATGTTGATTCATTAATGCAAATTAGTCCTAATGTCATATTAATCGCTTGTTTGTTGTAAGTTCATCACATGGACGTCCTTACCTGATTGATGCTTGATGTAAATTTTGACATATCTAATGATGTACAATTAAAGGTTCCAGACGATTTTTTACAGATTCTGTGGATAATTGAGGAAAAGTGGGTTTTTTGATATAAAGATGCAGATAAGAATCATGTGATTATACAGAGGATACAATTATCCAGCTATTATAAAATCAAGTTCTATTTGTGAGTTACCCATTAGCCATACATACAAGTCCCCAAGCTTCTGAAAAACATGTAAAGTATTTCAAGCAATTTGAATATGGCCTTACCTATTTCATAATATGAAAACCGTTTAAAGATATCAATTTACAATTAGGCCCAGTTTCACCAACGACTTCAATCAATTATCTTGATAACTGGAATATTTGTATGCATTTATGCGTTCAGAAATTACAGTTAGCAAGATAATCCAGATTAAAGTCATAGGTGAAACGAGGCCTTACACTCATAAAGTCAAAACCAAATGGAAGTTTTTTCAATAATACATACATAATAGTTGAAATTTTTCTTTACAGTTAGTTTTTGATTGAATAAGTTGAAAATTAACTTTATACTTCTGTTCTCAGGTGTTCTAAACATGTCAAATTTTACATTATTAAAATTAAGAGTTTTTTCTAGAATTTGAATTGTCTGAAAAAAGATGCTCAGTTTTCAATTTAATTCCTCTTAATCAAATTTAAAATCTCCAATATATATTTTTTGCAAAAATATTGTGGATCTGCTTGGAAGCACTTTTTATGATCTATTGGAATGAATTTTTTAGAATACTAAGCTTAGTCCCTGAAAAAAAAAGTGAAAGTCCACTTGGAAACGAATGCTCTAATGTCATCCATCTGTAGTTTCCATCTCATCAAATTATATTTTCATATGACTTTATACCAACAATAATTTTTTTGAGCTTTCCGCAGATGAAAGGGGTTCTATATGAGTCCAATATTTTTGAATTATTAGGCTTGGTGTGCTTCCTTATTCTGATACTACCCAAAGGTTAATTTGCTGAAGGGAATTTTCAAATTATGGATTTCACTTAGATTTCAGGTGGGATTTCTAGATTTCAACATGTATTTGCAAGATTTCTAGTAGATATTGTTCACTGAATTTCTCAAATGAAACATCGCTCTATACTACCACCGAGGATGCTTTCCTTTTTGACATGATGAAACAGTAAGATACTCACAACATTGATGAGCTCCACACTTTGTGGAATATTTTTCTCAAAATATTTCTGTGCACTGGCTAACCTATTCAGTGCATCTAGATAAGTTTGGAGATCGATGCCTCCATCTCCAGGATTCTTCTCTATAATGTGTTCAACATCGCCTGAAACTTCGTAGTGGCTGATTACATTATCTAGTAAATGCAAGGTACGTTCAATATCTATGATCGTGTTGAGGAATCAACAAAAACATTGGGAAAATACAGAAAATACAAATAGAAAAAGGATACTGTGTTGGGCTTTTTGAAGACTTTCTGTTTTATTATAAACCGGCAGAATAGTGTCTTCTAATCGAGATAACCTTTTTTCAAAAGTATTCAGAATTGAGCCAATTCCCACAGTCAACTGTGCACTTTTTGAAAGTCTTTCTTGAAGCAATTTTAGATTTTCTTGTTCCTTAAATAATATTGAGGTTAAAGTGTGAATATATCTACTGAGTGACCCAGCTTCACCTTCTGTAACTTATTCGATATCTCTAATTTCTTTTCTTCTATTACATTCATTTTCATAATTTGATTTTTGCAAAATTGGCACTTAACCTAACTTTACGATTTACGATGATTTGTATTTGACGTCTTCCTTGTGTCCGCCCCCCCCTTGTACTCTTCATTAGCACAGTGTGACATGACATAAGTAGGGAAAATTGGCGCAATTGTGATCTCTCAAACGAGTTTCGGACGAGGATCATTCACAAGGCTATGCACTGGGCAAAAATGGCTCCCAGCAAAATCATCCACCCTCGTGAGAGTCGTGAGAAAGCAAGATCGATCGGTATCAGTCAAACCACCATATGACCGTATAGAAGTAAACGATAAGTTAACTCACACTCCGCCATATTTGGGTCAAGATCCCCACCTCGAATTTTGTGCTCAGTCTGGCTCGATACATCGAAGACGCCGACTGGGAGTGACTTTACTTATCGTTTACTTCTATACGATGGTCAATTCCATAATAAGCAGCATATAATAAGGCAGATAGATAAAATATTGCTGAGTAGTTTTTTTTATTCAAATATTTCTCCTATTTCTGAAATATTAACTATTGATCATATATCTTCTGGATAATTTTCAATGTAGCCTTTCGCCACTGAATTGAATTTCCAATCTATTATCGTAATGGCAGATCTATATCATAATGAGCTCATTATGATACAAATTTTGAATCCGTTTCATAATGGACCTCATTATGAAACAAATTATGGGCATATGTATTATTATAGTACCGGTGTTCAAAAAAATTAAATATCACCCTTTATAGTATTGACACGTATTGACATGTCCAAGATGTTGTGAGAAAGTCTTTCCTTTTTCCAATACTGCAGAAGGTAGAGCCTTGTGCTGTCAAGGGTCGGCTAATTGTCTTGGGTCCCGAAGCTCCCCAGCCAACACATCTGTAACATGACATCCCTGCGATGTCACTATCAAGTAACACTGAGACATTACTGTTGTTAGATCGCTGCGATGTACACATTTGGCATGTAACTATTGCTGGCATGTAACTATTGCGATATCGAGTTGATGTGATATTTGTGACATCCAGTAGATATCGCTCTTATGATGTCCAGTGTATATAATTCTGGTAATATCCATGAAATATCAATGATACAGAATACAGGCCTGCCAATATTTCTGGATAGATTTCAGAATATATCCCACATATTAAAGGCAGAAAGTACGTCGCAGATTGATAGCGAAATCAATCGCAGAGTCATCGCACATCTTGTCGCAATTACGTCGCAAAATTGATCTCAATTTTGTCACAAAATTTGTCGCAATTTTGTCACAGAACTTGTGGCTGGGTCTCTGGGACCGTTTCACTGATTTTCTTCGCTATTGTGTGCTATTTCAACTGTAGGGAAACCCAGAAAAAGTCGTAGTGCTACCATGTCGTTTGGTGCATTCAATCCATATCCCACATCTAGTAGGATTGGAATCTAAGCAACTAAAAAATGCTTATCGTACTGAGCCGGCCAGAATTATTCTGCCTCAACTGCGGATTGAACCAGCAGTCGAAGAAGCCGAATTGAATATACCGCCTGCGCCGTAGACCGCTTGGCCACACAGACCGGCCAATATCAATATCGTGCCAGACATACCGAGTAGAAAACAACCAAATATATAATATGGCTTTCGTTTAAATGTATTTCATGAACATCAACATAGGTGAAAACAATCAGCGATATGGAGTTTGGATCTTAGTCAGTTTTGGGCAAGAAACGGGCAGTAAAGGTTCGCTACCAAGTTGTGGGATTTTTCACATTTTTCTTACAGATGTTGTAGCCGCAATAGCACATTTTCCTGATTACTTATACAAATTTCCAAAAGATGGCAATACATTCAGAAACATAAGTCGAATATTTCATCAATATCATCTATCTATAACTATCTATACCAATATTATGAAGAAGTTTGTTTCTAACTTTGTAACCTTCGGAAATACTGATCCGATATAGAAATTTTTTTCAAAAACAGAAACCTACACTATTCAGGAGTAATAAAGGCTACATTTCATTATGATGGAACAAAATATTCAGTGAGAAATAATAGTAATCAAGTCGGAGAAAAGCGAGCGAGATGTGATTTTTTAACAGTGTGCGCTGACTAACGGTTCGCTTTAGACGAACATAATCCTCACCAAGTATGTTGTCTCTATTAGTTCTACAAAAAAGTTGCGGTACTATATAACTAGCTTTTATATATGAATCACTACAATTTTGTTTTAATCTATACATAGAGGATATCCCGTAAATAATAGATAGGTAACCTTTCAACAGGGAATAGGGTTCAATTGGACCGTATAAAAGGTCCTACGATTCTCGAGTTATTTGGAGTTTTATGAATTAGAAAAAATGTTCTTGGGAATTTTCAGTAGAGTTGGCCACTCAGGTCGCCCTACATTTTTCAATCCACAGAAGCTCAAACTTTGACAAAAAAATCTAGCAAAACACGAATTCGAAATTAATTATTTTTTCATTTATATTACCACGGTATTTTTTCAACTCCAATACGAGTCTGATGGTACATCTATCCAAGAAAATTCTACAAAAAAAAACTGAGAATATTTTGTTATTTGTAGCAGTGGCGCACAAAAAAATTACGGAGGGTAACATTTTTCTTTATTCATAAAATTCCAAATAACTCGAGAATCGTAGGACTCTCGAACTTTCTATATGCGAAAATGCCGGCTTTCATATTATAACTTGAGTAAAATTAAATCAATGTTAGGGGTGTCTGGCAGATGAAATATAGAAAACTGAGCTTCATACTTTCACGAAATTCAGATACTATTTCATACACCTTTGTTACCTGTTATCTGCCCAAGCAACAATCATCCGAGCTCCATATAGTCACTGATTGTTCTCACATGTGTTGGATAAATGCGCAATCGTTATATGTATACTAAGGCTGCGAAATGCTTTTTCTTGTGACCGGACTCAAAACAAGCATTTTGCAGCCACAACAGAGGCCAGAAAATAATATTTTGCGGTCGTTACCCAGGGTTACGCACGCCAAAAAATTTCACGGCTGATGCCCAGAGTAACTGCCGGTGAACTGAACGTCACTACAGCACTTGACATTTCTGAAAACCCCATTTCCATAGAAACAGTGTGATATTTAGGCCACCAGTTAACTTTTCTTTATTCGAGTTGAAACGTTGTCTTTTTGAGACGACAGAATTAATATTTATTGGAAGAAGATAATTTTCACGGTTGCACGAAAAGAATCTTTCAGCATTTATAAAATAATGAAGGTCTGGACGTCGCGGTCTCTTGCTTTGAAATATTTATTCTTGTAATATGTTCATACATGTGATAATGAACAGTACCTCTCTGCGGTATCGCAAATATTTATATTGTATCTCAAAAAATATATTGCAGATATTACGAAATTCAAAACTGTGACAAAAGTGAAACACTGTCAACTGCAAAATCCTTGCGACTTGAAATTCGATATGCAATGTCACATATCTTTACATCACAGCGATATATATCGTGAGGGCCTGAGTGTAGGGGCATGGCCCAGCTCTTCAGGTTGACTGACAATCATTCGATATCTGAAGTTAAGCAACGCCGAGCGCGGTGAGTCCTTGGATGGGTGACCATGCAGGGAAATGCCGTGTCGAAAGCCCGTACAGCTGCTGCAGTGAAGTAGCATATCATAGCTCGCAGACAATATATCAATGAGCACAAGATATATTGAGGATATGCCGTCCTTCGGAGGGGACGTTAAGCCGTCGGTCCCGAGTCCATGGATGTTGGGCTCGTTAAAGATCCCTACCTCTGGTTGGAATACCAGAGGGTTCGGCAAAATTTCCGGTTGGGGGAAGTGTGCTCACCGGCGTCGGTGATTGGCCTTGGTAGCGGAAATAGGCCGACGTTAAATAAAAAGTAATAGAATAGAATAGGGCCTGAATGTGTTTACTAGGTATGATTCGTGTTATAGATGTTACTTCAATAACAAAAAAAATTGTTTCGTAATATCTGAGAACGCTACATATTTCATATCAAATGATTCATTTCATTCATGGATTTAAACTGTGATTGCAAAGCAACACATGTATAGGATTTGTTTATTTCTGACTTCCTACATGAATATATATAACATTGTTCATTAACGTCAGAATCGTATTTCGTCGGAATATATCAATTGAAATCACAAAGCCAACTTGGACCATTATCTTATAGTAAATATTATTGATGAAAGTATCCTGTTAATGCTTTTTCTGTCACATCCAGGAAATACTCCTGTTTCCCCTACCACGAATCCAAAGATATCTCCTTGTTCGGACAGAGTCGGACAGCGAGTTAACCCCGTCGCTTGTGTTCGGGGCTAAAAATAAATGAGTGGCCGTGAAGTCATGGCTGTTCGTTAGAAACAGTCTTTGTGGCCAGATAGCTGATTAATCAGCTGGGCTTTCCTACCAAACGTTGGAAGATGAAAAGTTCGCCAAGAGATCAAATCCAAGTTAGTTTTAAAGTTATTCACTTTTGTTTCGAAGTGGAGTAGGTCCAGGTTGGTGAGTTTTATTATTCTCATTTTTTTCCACATTGTCGAATGGTATCTACATTTCGAATACCTAGTTTTTTTTTTTCAAAATTCCATATATATACTTCGGTAGGTACATATCATTTGTGAAGTAATACCGTATTTTCTCCTGACCTGACCTAAAATTGTATGGCCTCATTTCATCATCCCCTTTTGTCTGTTTGGACTGTTAGGAGAAAGCTGTTTGATTTATAAAATAATGAGTACCTACCTAATATCCGTTCAATCGAACTGAAATGTCAAAGAACGTTTGCCGGTTAACTATAACTATGTGTCACAACTCACATTTGTTCGTATTTATATGTGGAACAGGAAAATTCTAGGTACCTTACCACTGCTGGAGTCAAAAATAAATGTTGACGATCTTATTTGACGTACATATTTTCCGTTTACATTTCATAATTTCGCATTATCCACAATGACGGCGGCAACTCAAACAAAAACAGTTCCTCGAATTCTTGAACGTGCGATTCGGTTGGATTTTTGGTGTTCCTGTTTATTGTTAGATATCGATGAAACAAAAGAAAGGGGCTTTTTGTGAGCATTCGGCAGTGCTTTCCCGATCAGCTGTTTTCCGGTTTAGCGTTATTCTTTATTCTGTTAATCCGTTATGTTTTGTATCTAGCAGTGGCGTAACACTGATTGTTTAATTTTTGAGTTATGATTCGAGTCGAGTTCCTGAATATACATGGTGAGTTAGTTGTAGGAAAAACTGCAAACAACATTGTTAACTTATGAAATAATGGGAATTGAAAAATAGTTTAGAATGGCTTTGAAATGATCTAGTAAATATATTATTCAACGTGCGTATAATGATGGCTATTATTCACGAGGTGAAGTTTATGGCCACGAGCCGCCGAAGCCGAAAGAATAATAGCCATTAAACGCGAGTAGAATACTATAATTTATCCACGACTAGTTAACAAATTTTTGAAGTTTTGTTTTTGTGGAAAAATTTTGTTACATTACATACATATATTACATAAGTACACTATTATTTTGTTTTAACAAATATTTCATACAATGCTGTTAACAGGTTTTAGTCAAATTAGCTTATTGTAAATGCTTCTTGCCTTTTATTTCCTATACGTAGGTACATAACTGAATTGAAAATATTTGGTTGTTTGGACGATGGAATTTCGAGAACCGATTGTTTGTAGCAAAACAATATAATATAGCTAAATCTAGGAAATATTTGACAGCAGTAAATAATGACTCATTATTCACTAGTGAATAATGGGTATTATTAAGGTCGGGATGGATGCAATCCGGATAACTTGGGGAATTCGTAAAAGATGAAACATCTGTTGTAATGTGAGGTCCCCAAGATTTCTCATGAGGATATCAGTGCGAATTTCTCATCATGGTTGTATTCAGGATAACTAAGGAACTCGCAATCGGATGAAACATAGCCGTTGTAATGTGAGCACTCCAAGAATTCTTATAGGGACAACAATAAGAAGGTCGACTGGTGACGGAACATGGCAATCGCCAAGATCACGCAATAGGTTCTCATAAGATCCTAATTTATATCCTATGTTACCTGGAACAAATGATGGCAATAAGTAATGAAATTTGTTAAGAATGTGAGGTAGTTCATCTACGCCTAGTTGAAGGACAAGATTTGTTGACATTATTTTTGCAAATATTCATTCCTTTTTGACTTTGAAATATATTATCTTTTTTACTACACTATTCTGTTTTCCTAGGAAAACGACAGATAATGTAGATAGAACAAAGAGGCTGACCGAGGATGAAGACAGACCTTTTTTTTATTCGACATATTACATTTTTAATGGAGGCAGTACATGCATTTCTGACCGCTTGAAAGGTTTGTTGGCCGTTTCCCGCTCCTCATGGAAGAAGATAAAGAGAATCAGGAAAATGAAGCAAGATGTTTTTCGCCAAAATAATAATTTTTTGACTGAAACATTATTAACAATCGCTTTCCTCGTCATATTGTTCAAGTCAAAACCTTTCACGGGATGGGCTTTTATCAGGGCGGGTACCATCTCTCCTTTTTTGGTTACGCCTGATGGACGAGTTGGCCTATGTCCTTGAAAGAAGTATAGCTGTAAGCTTATACGAACGACCTCGTCATATTGGCAAGGACCAAGTCGCGAAGGGTAACCTCTAATATTTTCCAAATAACATTGGATGATGTTCATAGCTGCGGAGGAACAGATGTCACGAAGCACCAACCAAACTGGGATAGTCCCCTTTACCAGGAGGAGAAATCTGGATGAATCAACTTCACTCTCATCTAGTGGAAGTAAAATATCTAGGCATTATCCTTGAAGAAAAATCTCACTTGGACAGGGTTCTAAACAAAGCTGGACCATCGTATATGGACCCGCCATAGAATTTGTGTAAAATCTTGAAGTTTAGAGCTCAAAAAAACCCATTGGATATATGTGATGATTGTCAGACCAATGAAGACACTACCCAATGAGGAGACTCAGCAAATAGTTTCTGGTCTGGAATCCTGGGAGAACATTTACCTATAAGTTAATGACGGAGAGGGCAGCAAACGGCTATATCGGACCAGAACCTGCAATTGACACCGCCTCGGGCTTTGCTTAACAAACCTTTCCTGCAAGAGGTTTTGCAGACTTCTTGCAAAATCTATCGGGATTGTCCCATTCCAAGGCAACCAATTATTAGATCAGGTCTTGAATGTTTGGCAGTGCATCACCATCTCCATCGAAGCTGAAAGAGATCACCTACAAACAGAATTAACGCCATATCGTAAGAACCTGGATTCATTTGCTAAAGTTGAAATTATTGTTAGCCAATCCCAAGCGGTTTAATAGATCCAATAATGTTGAATCTAAGCCAACCTAACTATCAGAATATTTCAAATTCGCTACTGAAACCATGAATTCCTTTTTTTTCAGTTCCCTCCAGTTCATAAATACCGTGAGCATTTGTTGCTGATAAGTCGAATCTTGTCGAATCAGATGATAATCATGAGATTCGAAGTTATCACAGATATCTATTTCTTGATGTAGATAGTGGGAACATCTGGTACGAAGTGGATTGGCTAGGAACAGTTGCAAACGACATGCCAAAGATAGTATCAGGTCACTTCCAACTGCATTTACAGCCGCCATTTTCATTCGGCTAAGCAGAATGATTGGAAACCTCATGAGAATATTCAATCTTATGAGACCTTTCGAACGATGTATTCATCACAATTGTGTAATATGTTTCGGAAAAATTGTAGGGTATGTATGGTGTTAGGGAGTGGAGAAATAGGTGTCATTTCCGTATTCAAATGTGATCTCCTTGTGACCTCTAAGAAGCAAGTAGTTGAAATAGTTCTGAGACTCTTCTGGACATGGAATGTTCTCATTTGAAGTGGTTGAGTGGTCTCGGGGATTTTTTATATTTTCATCCGTTTCGGCAATATTCAGGTTGAAAATTTTTCGTTGGAAATCCCTTTGTGGAGGAAAAAAGAAAAAACTACAAGAAAAGTATTGGTACATTAGGTCAGAATAGCATTTCGGGATAACAACTGTTTTAAAGGTACTGGCATGTGTTAGTTATCCAATGATTTGTATCTTTGCTCAATTTGTTTTTTCATATTACTGAAGCTAACTGGAATCACCAGTTTTCCATTTTTTAATGTTTTTTCTCCTTTGTAAATACTAACCGACAACTAACGGGTAGCTCAAGAAATTTCAGTTTTTTTCCCAGAACAACTTTACTGTCTTGACAAGTGAATGAGGAATCCCCTAGTATAATTAAATAATAAACATTATGACCCATATATCAATGATAGATGTTGAAAATATCCTAGAATTAAAGATTGCCGTTTCGGTGAGATTAACCTTTATTTCAATGATGAATTGTGAAAGTGGAAACATTTCTCTGAAATTTCACAATTTTTCTTACGGAAATAGTTGGAAAATATAAACAGGATTGAAATGAGTCCAAGGCCGCATAGGTGATCTTTATCATATAAACAATAATGTGCAGCTTATGTATATCTAGTTAACAAAACATTTTTCGGAATATGCAAAAATAATTATTTCATAATTTAGTGCGTAGGGTAATATTTTGTTTCTGCTCCCACTATTTTAAGCCGTTCATTATGTTTTTGACAGCTGTTAGGTGATGGATCATTTCAAATACACGTGTTATGTAAATTAATGGCGGCTACTTCCGGAAAATAATTTTGAAAATGATTCTGAAACTCAGCGAATTTTTGTTCCAAATTCTTTGTGGAATCAAATTCAAAATCATATTTATCTTACCTACTTGCCGTCATTCATTGTCGCGTATATCACTGAAAATGAGTGATAACTATCAGAAATTACCGCACAAGCATAAAGGGACTAGAAAAAGTACAGTACGCGACTCGGGGAAAAGGCCAATTACGTGCACCCGCAAATTACCGAACTCAACTGACCCCTGGTGCTCACAATTTTTCACTCGTTATAACAGGCTAAATATCCTCCGGTTACTCTACTAATTGCTCCTCGAAAAATATCTCTCACAAAATGACATAAAACTCAATAATGCAACTTTTTCATTACATTGAGTTTTTCCAAAATTGGAGTTCTCTAATCGCTAATTACTTTCGAGAGAAAATAATTCATTTACTTGTTGCTTGAAAAACAGACAAAGAGTTGTCTTGCTAACTTCACGTTGAGTTAACGATATAACTTTATTATTGAGTTTTTCAGAACTTCAATTAAACTCTAATTATTTGCTAATTGGTTGCCAAGGAAAAATTATTGTCTCTTTGTGAAAAACATATGGTATCTGGCTAACTTTGCGATACAACTTTTTCAATATTAAGTTTTTCGAAATATTACGTACAGGACTATGAGATTTCTTTAATAATTTTCTAATTATTTGCGAAAGAAAATAATTTGCACGTAACGAGCCTTATTGCATACTGTACTTTTTCTACACCCACCATGCTTGTGCGGTAAATTCTGCTGGTGTATCAAATATTTCTTCGTTATCCCTCATTTTTAACGGTCAACGAGACAGTGGATCACAGCAAGTAGGTAAAACAATGAAGACTGTTCACTTATTCTAATTTTTAGCTTTTCGTATTCTCAATAGCAAATAAAAAAATCGTGTGCACAAATTATTTCGATACGTCAATTAGTTTTCGAGATATGGAATTGTTAACATAGGGACACGACGCGAGTTTCCTCCGGCTGGCGCTCGCTTTAAATGACGTCATAAGTCAACACTCAGGCAGTACGTTGCGCGATCTCTTATCACTCACTGGGAGATAACGCGAATATTATCTTTAAATGTCCAAATACAAGAAAGTCATGTGTCGTGCCATAATGTAAAAGCACAACCACCAATGCTCCGGAACAGCTGTTTTTTGTGGATCCAATGGATGACGGAATGCGAAAGAAATGTATAAAAGCTATGAAGTGGTCGGATCAATTTGGAGCTGAAAGCTCTTACTCACTCTATATGCAATTAGAAGATTTATTAATCAATATTTAAATGTTTGGTAAGCTTGCGCTGCAACTTTGGGGTACGTAGGTAAGTATTTTGTATAAAAAAAATGATGTGTTCAATTACATTCGATTTCTGAAATAGTTGTTGGGCGGCACAGGTAGTCAACTCCCACTTTTTCATTTTTACTCCTCACATTTCGGCGGCAACAAAAACACTATTTTTTGAAAATTAGTGAGCAACCAAGTCCTTCTTTTTCAGGTAGATTATCTGATTGCCTTTTTTCAATCCTCCATCCATGCCATTGAATATATAATATAAGAGAAACAGTAGTATAAGGCAAATACGGAACAAAACAAAATATAATTCATTAATGAATCTACTTGCACAAAGTACGCTATTATAACTGCAGACGGATAGGTTACCTAGTAAGCGGGCGGAGAGACTGTTGACCTGTGACGTAACACGGAGGCTGAGCGTTCGCGCGAGTGATTTAATTTTTTCTAAATACTTATCGATAACTTTTCGGAAACAAAATCCGCTTCCGATCTCCGTTATACTCAAATTCCTGTTCAAATGCAAATATTACTTGTTGACAGTCTTCGTAATTGACATTTGTCAAATATTTCAGATTTGACATAACATTTTGTGCTTCAGGAGGGGCAGCCATCCTCGATCCATATCAAGCGAACTCTTAGATATGCATTCTTCACCAGATGTGATCACACAGTGGAATGGAACGACACTAAAATTATGACGAAAGCGAGCAATGGCAGGAAATGAAAATTAAAGGAATCTGCTTTCATCATGCTGTCTGGTGAAGAATGCATATCTATGAGTTCGCTTGATATGGATCGCTAATGGCTGCCCCTTCTGGAGGACAAAATGTTATGTCAAATTTGAAATATTTGACAAATGTCAATTACGAAGACTGTCAACAAGTAATATTTGCATTTGAACAGGAATTTGCATTTGAGAACGGAAGCGGATTTAGTTTCCGAAAAGTTGACCATAAGTATTTTCATATATATATATATATATATATATATATATATATATATATATATATATATATATATATATATATATATATATATATATATATATATATATAGGCATAATATATTGAGTTATACGACAATTTGCTGACTAATTGGATTTATTCTATCCAAAAAGAAATGTTTTTCAATAGACGCAGCAACTTTTTGGGGTTGATTGAAAATCTGCCCTTCTACACTTGTATAGATTTCAATATTAATTCTCATTTTTTCAGATTGTGGTAGGTTACAAACCCAGAAAACTACGAAACAATTTTGATCCACCTCAAAATGATGACGTTCAAACAGTACTTCCAACTACTTGTTTTTTTTGAATGAAACAAAGACTAGTGTAATTGTACATAGACTATAGTTTGACGAAGTTCCAAGTGATTTTGCAAACCTATTAACATTCTTCATTGCTTGCTTTAAGGATATAACTAGATATAGTACCAATCCACAAACTGCCAGACACAAATTTTCTAAAAATATCATTTTTCATTCAATTTTACAAATAATTTGAAGCGAAAATTTGCTGCATTTGGTTTGAGGGCAATTGAATGGAGTCATGAGATCAAATTTATCAGATCAAATGTTACATATCCCATCATTTCAAAAAAACAATTCCGAAAGCGACCGCTATTAATTTAGAATACACGTGTGTTCTAAATGAGTCATTACCTAACAGATATCAAAAACGTAATGAACGGTCTTCAAATAGTGTAATAAAAAAATATATTTGTATTCATTGAATGAAAAGAAACTATTTTTTTCTCGCGCGAAATAACCAAAATGTTTCTTGGCAAAATTCTCGAAGTCTCAATGATAAAAAATCAAATCAAAATTCTCTATATACAAATAAAAGATTCGTTCATGTTACTAGACCCATTGAAATGTTCAAAACATTGTATAGACTAACTTCAATGTATGATTATAGCGTCCATAAGTGCCCAATTTTCCAGAAGAATTTCAAAGCCTAGACAATTATGAACGACTGACAATTTCAAACTTCAAAATGTCGAATGACAAAGCCAAATCAGAGTGTACCTAAACAAAAGAAATTCCATGACATTCTTGCCCATCTTCATGACCGATTCAGTTCATATCTCAACTACTATATACTCTGTCCATCCAAGCAAAGGAGTGAACCAAACATTATCGCATTGTGCACGTGATCTCTGAGACAAAAGGCTGCTCGTACAGAGTCGCACTAAGAAACGACCGAAATTAAATTTTTTAGGGTGCAGTTTTTTTGTTTTTTCTTTTCTGAACTGTAGGAATATATATCAGCAATTTCTCCAGCCGTATCAGTACTTGACATTTTAGAAATTTCAAACTTCAAAGTACCATATATGTACACCCCACAAGCGTTAAAACGTAACTGACTACTCCGACACTGTAGTGTGAATTCCACCAGTCGATTGCATTTGATTTCGATTGGCCAGCGTGAGGAAGCTTGTTTATTCTACCCAATAGATGCAAATGTATGTGGTAATCACGTTTCGATCACGCGTTGATCACGCATCTGTCGTTGTGTGGGTTACTCTCTTTGTTGGATGGATATAGTATAGATGGATATTTCACAATGTTTGAGAAACTAATTGGCAAATAAAATACCGATGACCTAGTAAACATTTCGCAGAGTTCAATGACAGAACAGTTGTATGGCTAACCATGTATTTTTTTAAACAAAACTGGTCAATTACTAATTAGTGAATATTGCGAGGAATCTGATGGAGTAGTCAAATTTTAGAATAACCCTCCATCCGCAACTAATCTAATTATGAAATAGTTTTCCAGATTTCGAAAAGTGTATCGCTAACTTGAATGAGATGAGCTGCACATATCTGTTCATATGATGAAGATACAGCGTGTTGGGCTGCAACTCGAACACTTTCTTCGGCGTTTAAGGTCCTGCAATTGAACCATTCTATGCTCCTATGGAGGCGACAATACTTGGACAACTTTTTACTCAACCAGTGTTAATTCTATATCCAACGTGACGATACTAGACATTTTCTTGTTGTATTGTGTTGAACTTCCCAAAAAAGAATAACAATTTCCATGGAAACGCTGAGCAAAGTTGCGAATACCCATGTTCATGAAGTGGAGTTCGAACCACTTTGACTTTGTGACTGGCCGAGAAATACTGAATTTGAAAAATTCTGGTACTACTTGGATTCGAACCTAGGTTGTTCGGCTATGAGCTCGAGCGCTTTAAAGCACGACCACAGAACCACATGGAATTTTATTTTCGGTAGGAATGGATTTAGGTAGTTTGGACTGCTAATTACTTTATCTAGATTCGGAGAATTTTTTTATATTAATTGTTGTAATTACTTCATCCGTATTCGGAGAATTATCATCAGTATAAATTGCCGCACTACCTGCTGTCATGATGTTCGTTATTCGTGAACTCTTCAAAACGGGTTTTTTTGGTTGAGGTTCACAGCTTCTTTTGTGTTGAAATTATCCGTGTGTTTGTGGATCTCTGTTGCATCCCGTATCAGTCGGCTATGATATCCCTGGTTGGGGGCAAAGAGTTTCTCTCCAAACTACCTGCATCCATATAAATATGCTTTACGAAGTCGTAATATCCAGTCATCGGAATCAAACTCAAGATGGTTGAGTCTCTGAAGAAGCTTGCCATTCGTGCCAGCGAATCGTCAGGAAGAAATTCCAAAAAGCGACGGCCTTCAAACCCGAACCTAAGTACTGAAAACCTCGGCCGTGAAAGCCTTGACCTTTTTGTCAGCAAAATCCTTTTCACGATTTTCCGGAAAATTATAATAGATATTAGATTCGGAATGGCATCTTGTTTAATAATCTGAATTTTGCTCAAAAAATGCAGTAGTTATGAAATGAAAAAACGTATCTTGTTGTTTTTCTGGAAAAGTTGTTATTCTGGAAATTGGTTTGTCGATATTTATTTCCAACGTTTCGCCAACATCTCAGTTGGTATTTTAAAGAATGTTACTGTTTCTTCTGGGTGCTAGCAATTGCTGTCTGAAAAACTCTTGTCAGTTTTCAAATGTTTTCTCGTCCAGAAATTGTAGCGGATATGACGGTTGTCGAAACATTGGCTAATGACTGTTCAGTCAAAAATGGGACGTCCTGCATCCGCCAAAGGACCACTTTCTTTCCAGACATTTGCTGTGTTCTGAAAGCCTTCTATTTTGTTGATTTCTCCGTGCTTTTCTCTCTTGAAGGCTTCCCTAATTTTATCCGTTCTGAAATCGTTCACCTGCGCTATTTGCTCAGCTGCCTCAAGAAGAGAGCGGAAGATGTCTGTTTTGTCCTTATGCTATTTTTCTCGCTATTTTTTTCGCTATTTTTGTGGTCATGCACTCTAGCTGAAATTATCCTATTCGTCTTGCCCATATATTGCTGATCATAGTCTCCGCATGTACCTATTATACTCCATGGTTTTCAAGAGGAATCCTGTTCTTTGGTCTCGGTAGGCAAGACGAGATGGTCCTTGGAGGTTTGAAAATTGTTCCTATATTTTGTCTTCTAAGATGGATCAACGGAACTGAGATGGTGGTGAAACGTCGAAACTGAATACCGACAAACCAACGGATGAACTGCCAGAATAACAACTTCCCATAATCATCCTTGAAAACCTTCACTGTATATGTATAATATAGACTGTACACTGTAAACCTCATATAATAATAATAATGGTATTTATTGGCTGAAATAGGAAATAACGTCCAAAAGGCGATGTTCAAAACTGAAGATAGTAATAGAATTGTGATCGTGTTGGTTTCTACAGTCATAAGTAGTTATTTTTGTCTTTGAAAAATTTGAATCGTCGTTTTAGATAATATTAATTCTTTTCCTTACCGAAACCCCTACACAGATTTTCGATTTTCAGCAGGCTTGCAGTCCCCTAAAAATAAAATAAATAGTACTTTCGAACAGCCTTGGCCTACGACTTGTAAGAGAGATGTTACACTTGGGCTATGAATGTGTTTAGGTTGGGAGTCGGCCAATTTTTTTCCGTTTATTTATTCGATTGACATTCACGTGGACAAATGTATTATATTCGTAACCGTGCAACGTATAGAAAGAACAATCATTGGTGATGTAAAAATCGAAAACATTCCGTGTGATATCATCGACTTCAGTATGTTTTTAATGGGAAAATTCATTTTTAGTGGAACCCATTTTGATTGGAAGTAGAAAAAGTACGTTTCGGGGATAAGGCCAATTACGTGCAGTCGCTAATTACCGCACTCGGCTGACGCCCCGTGCTCACAATTTTTCACTTGTACGTAATTTGCACTTATGCCCCTCGTTACGTAATAGACTATTCGCTATTTTTTTCAATGATATGCACAATTTAGATGCGACAAAAATAAAGGAGTGATCATATCATTCGTTGAATTTTTGTTATGGATAAAATCTCAGTGGTCATACAAGAGGAATTATTTTGTAATATTCTGAGAGAATTTTCAAAACCAAAAGGGAGAAAATACGTGTTGCTGTCCCTTCTCCATACTAGTAATCTCAAACCTGGCTGTTCGTTAAAAGAAGCACTTACGAGTTTATAACCAAAGGATGAAAGATTACTGTTGTCGAATGGTTCATAATAGAAAAATATCGAAAAATATTTGTGAAGTCGACAATTTTGTAGTGAGTGCGTTCATGGGAGAGCTATCAAAGAACCACTATTAAACACCAGTCAAAATTATAAAGGACCTTACTGATCACATGAATTTCTTCAAGTAACAATGACATTATTATACATTGTTCATGCGGTTCATTTTATGTGGTTTATTATCTACGGAATTCACAACCACACTGTGTTATTATAATAGTATATAACGTAACGAGGAGGATAATTAGCCTTTTACGCATGTACTCCCGTTAATTTAAACATTCGAAGCTACATAAATTCCCATCAAGCTGAAAATCAATAAGGTTGTTAAAAATATGATTAAAAATAAAATTTGGAAGTTCTCCATCTTTCCCCTGTATGGAAAAATTTTTATTCAAGGTCAAAGGTAAAAAAATGAGTTTTTCACAATTTTCAGCGAAACGGTAAGTTTTATCATAAGAATATTTCAGACAAAAATTGTAGATCATAAAATAATTTACAAAAAAATGTATCAATACTTTTTTCCTACGATCCACCGTTTTTGAGATATAACGATTCAAAAAGTTGAACAGCAGGTATAAGACCCTAGCCACGCACACAATAGAACAAGAGACAGAAGTTGTCTCGAAGTTACACTGGCGTATGAAGTAAGGAACTGGGTTTCATTTGACCTGATATTCTTATAGTTATAACTTATGTATATTTTATATTTTAAGTATAATTTACATTCACCGATGGAAAAATATTTCAACATATATAACAACTATAGATAAGAGATGTATATACGTGGCGCATATTATGACTATAACAACTTGAACAACTTTTTAAATACGTTATATCTCAAGAACGGTGGTCCGTAGGAAAAATAGTATTGATACATTTTTTGTAGATATTTTATGATCTACAATTTTTGTCTCAGATATTTTCATGATAAAACTTACCGTTTCGCTGAAAATCGCAAAAAACTCATTTTTTGACCTTTGACCTTGAATAATTTTTTTTCCATACAGAGGAGAGATGGTGAACTTTCAAATTTTATTTTTAATCATATTTTCAACAATCTCACTGATTTTCAGCTTGATGGGAAATTATGTACCTTCATTCTCATTTTTAGGTCTAGATTGACCGAATTAATGAGCGAAAATATTGAGCACGATGCGTAGCCAACGTAGCTAGCCTAATCCTCGAGTGGCGTACTGTACTCTTTTACTCCCACCATGCTTGTGCGGTGATTTCGGCAAAAAATTATTTGTTATCGCTCATTTTCAATGTAAGTAGGTAAAACAATTGCTCGCTTCATGGATTCAACTGGAATCAGTACCAATAAACTGTTAAACAATGAATTTTCTGAAAATATAATTTTGGATTCAATTTTACTGAGAATTTGAAACAAAAATTCGCTGAATTAGGTTTTTCGTCTATTGAATGTACTCACGAAATCAAATTTATCTGGTCGAATGTTACATATTCCGTCGTTTGAAGATAACAATTCCGGAAGGGGCCGCCATCAATTTAGAATACCCTTGTATTATAAATGAGCCATTACCTAACACCTGTCAAATACGTAATGAACGGTTCAACATAGTGGGAGAAGAAAATATTAATTTCGTAATTGTAAATAATGAACTTTCATGATTTCTTTAGTGGTCGTTTGAATAACGTGCAATTTAAAAATTCGATACGATTCTTTCGTGCGGTATTATGTGCATTATTCTTTAACTAAATTATGATCATTTGATATCACTCTCCGGCAACACCTTGAAATATTTGAGGATCTATGGAACAGCTGCCATGAGATAATCAAATTACGTTGAATGCTATAATTTTGCTTATTGTCTGGTCACTAGAAAGAAGTTTGTAACAATACACTAGAGTCTAGTGTATTGTATGTATTTCTCATATTTCTATTTTTAAATTACTTCCTTCAATGGTAAACATTTTTTATAGTTTTTTTATAACAAATCTCTACGTATATCACGATGGAATTGGCGATGCGTGATAGGTTACCATCGATACCTACTGAACAAACTGACCGTAAAATGTAAGTTTATCTACACCCGAACTCTGATGATACACTTATATGCCCACAACCCGTTTTATAATGAAATCCATTACGATACAGATTTTCAACCGATAGAAACCCATTATTTTTAAATCAAGCATGATGTTCATGCTCTGCACTTGACGTTTGTCAAGTCAAAATCGGTATAGGTATTGAATTTTTGAAGAATATAGCCAAACTTCGAAAATCATAACAAAATGTCTGATACCAGCGAAATGGAAGAATCACCTTCGACACCTTCACCGGCAGAAATATAGTTAGAATGATTGAATTTTTCATTTTACAAATGCATGATTTATTTCTCTATTTTTACAATCAAATTTTCTGACCTCTCCGTAGGCGAGCGATCTAAGGCTGGATTCAGACAGATCCGAAATCCGATCGTACGACGATCAGATAGCTTTCTGATTGGTCTAAATTTAAATTAAGATAGCTTTCTGATTGGTCTGAATTAAAATTTAGAGAAAGCTATCTGATCGTCGTACGATCGGATTTCGGATCTGTCTGAATCCAACCTAAGGTGCTGAGATATTAGGAGCTAGTTGGACTAGCCGGAAGAGAGACGTGGGTTCGATTCCGACCTCGAGTAATCTTTTTTTTCATTTTTGATCTTTTCTTCGTTTCTCATCGTAAATGAACTGATATTTGTTATTTAATTCATTTGCAGTTAGTTCGAAATTGAATGTAAAAATAAGCTCTGCCATAAACAAATCAATGTTAGTTTATCGAAATTCATCAGATGCTATTACGAGATTGACAACTCCAATAAACGATTCTATCGATTAAAAGGATTTGAAAGGAATCACAACTGGCACGATTCATATCAATATTCTACTGGAAATGCTGATTTTATTCTGAACAGAATTTTCAATGTAACCTTCCGCCACTGAATTGGATTTTCCGTTGAATAAAATCGTTATTAAAAATTCTATTTCATAATGGATCTCATTATGAAACGGGATATGGGCATATCTGTGTATAATAGTAATAATTTTTTTTTCAAAAATATTCTGGCCGTTACAAAATGTAAACGGAGAACATAAAATGAAGCAGTGTCATGAAAAAAGCAATCACTTATAGTTATAAACACATCTTCACACCACAAAATATGTAATGAAATGTAAATATGACAAATTCTTCAGAATCATGAGATAAAATACATAAAAATCTATTTCTATCCAATTGAGCTTGAATAATCGCCGATGCTGTAAGGTTCCATCTCTATCAACATGTTTTCAATCTCTTATGTTTTTGGTTCTATCAGGCTTTTTGTTAAATAGTTTCATTGTCATATAGTGATTTTTTGTAAAATTATACCTGCCGTATTCAACGATTGACAAAATTTTCATTGACTGAATGACATCTATCATCAAAATCATTCAGAGTAAATTTTGCATTAATGTTACATTTCCCGTATATACAGAAGAAAAACAACAAGCGAACATATTATAATATCACCTAAAACTGAAAATCATATCTGACAACTGTGACGTATAACTTCTTCTGGAACTGTGGACTACGTTGTGGAGAAATGGATGTTGATCCAGTTGGTTATTTAATCTTCCGAAGTTCCTCTCCAACAACATTACCATGAGAATTTTCGAGAGTATGTTCTTCTAGATGAATCTCTGATGGTACCACATGAGTTTCTGGGAAACTAAAATCAGAAGATTTTATGGTGTCACAACTAGATCTTTCCGTCTAAATTAGCCTTAGTCTCGTGAACAATTCCAGTATTTCTTCTGATATCGTTTCCATCGTAGATTTGTATCAGCCTAGGTCTAGGGAAGATACTCTGCTCGAGTATGATTTTCAATTATGGAAAGTCATCGACTTAATGTTGATGATGGCACTGCCTTGCACTGATGAGGGGCCAAATAGCCCGAAACCGGTCTGCAAGTGTGTCCCGTCCCAGTAATTGAAAATCAATTCTGGTAGTTGTATCGCCACGAGCATATGTGGAATTTCTTCTGTGAAGAATTCCGCACTGACACCTGTTGGATGTAATTCAATGCCCTTCGTGGTATTAGCCAGGGGAGTAGTTGTTTTCTAATAGGTGTTAGTCCGTCAACCTACAGTGTAGGTGAGTTGAGGCTGGCCTGAACAAATTGTTAATTTTTTGAATATTTGATTTAAAGCCAGTCTTCAAGCATCCCCATGAATTTTTGTGAAATTTTTGTGAAATATTTCAGATTTTCTTCAACCTCTTTAGACGTATGTTTTTTTTAAAGCTTTGAAGTCTACAGAACCACAATAACTGTTGATGACTAAAATATATTCTCGACCTTTGAAGTTGAGTAAATCTATTGCTAAAATTTGCCAGGGTAACTCAGGAATTTATTTATTATTCATTCGGTACAGATTTATTCTTTAATATAAGTTTTTTGAGTCCTCACAAATACTTCATTTAACGATGATATCAACTGTGTCTTGGAATTGTCTCCTCCAATAAAATACTTGTCTACGAAGACAGCTCTGGACGCCAAATTGTCCTGAATGAATCGTCATCAGCATTTTGTTGATTTGAAACTTAAGGAACAACTATTTTATCTCTTTTGAAGATCAACCCATCATAGTACGCGAGTTCTTCGCGAAAATTGTAATGTCTAACAGTATCCGGTAGTTCTACTCTGTTGTACTCCTTTTTGATTTTGATGATAGATGTCATTCAGTCAGTGAAGATATTGTCCAAGAGGAATATATGCATCATGATCTTGTCAATCGCTGAATACTGCAAGTGTTATTTTACATGGTGTCAGAAAGGTATGCCATTGCGAACATTAAAACTGCTGTAATCAGTTCTTCTAGGCGAGAGACATATTTTCATGGTTTATTACAAGGTTCTTTGGGAGGCGAATACCATTAACACCTGGTAGGTCTGAAACTGCTTCGGCTGTATTTGGCATATTCTGATAATACCTAGGATTTCCATAATACGTTTTCAATAATTTGTAATTTGTAGTACTTCTGAGATAATGTAAAATAATACTTGCAGTCTTCATCGATTGACAAGATTTTCATTGATTGAATGATATCCCTCATCAAAATCATATAGAGTTACTTTTACATTTATGTTACGTTTTTCAGTGATTTTCAGTCCATGAGGTCATTTCTTCATATCACATATGTATGTTGATTTGTGTTATTGGTGAAACAGGTCTATTTTTGAATAAGAACGTTACACTTTCATAAATATATAAGGCGTACATTATCATTATATTGTTGTGCCTGAAATGGGATCTACATATATGAATCATTATACTTCTGAATCAAGAATATTCTTTCAGTCTTATCGCCGCCTCCCCAAAAAATAATTCCCTATGAACTGACTCAAAGTTGGCGACATAAAGAATTCCGAAAGCTTCTTCAGAAGTGTGATATTCCCCCCTAGTCCATACACTATCTTACTCAATTTGTTAGCAGTATTGTTCTAAAATTGTTCGTTCCGTTAACCAGCTGACGAACGTCAACCCTCAAAAGTCGAAACTTGTGCGAGCAATGGATCAACGAGGCCTTACCTTTTAACGTGCGATTACCCAGCACGGTGGCCCGGCGAGTATGTTCTATATGTTGATTCCATTTCGAAAACTTATCGATATTATATAAATCCCCAGAATCTTTGTATCTTCAGAGTGATCTATAGTTAACTTTTGAGGTCGCTCTGATCTTTGTATTTTCACATAAAACTAATATGATATCTAACCCCTTTTTACATTCGGCAATTTACCTTAGTTTCACATTTTATGGACGGATATCCAACACAATGCGTTCAAATGAAATAAAAAGGGATTTAACAGAAATATGTGATACCGAAAAAAGTTACCTTGAAGATTGGTTATCATTTGTAGATAGGTATTGTTGAGTTATAAAGTGAAATTATGTGGACTCCCAAGATTTGTGAATGATAATGTTATATCCAGATATTTGTAGTATTTAATGCCTAATTGTCAGAAATTCCGATGCCTTTTTCATAGAAAAATTCTATGAAGTGAACTGCCTGAAGCGCTTCTCGAACCTATTGTTGAATATCGATATCGTTCCATGTGTTTCCATGTGAAATTCCATGGAGTTCATTTTATCCAAATGAAAAAGGAAACCTGATTTAGTGAGCGTTTGACACGCACCTGGCCATCTCTCTCAGCAATCAAGGAAATCCTCCCTATATCTACCTTGTCATCTGATATTCACGTCTCCATGCACTTAGTTGATTGGACTCGGCGTTTCGTAATTTATATACAATAAAACAAACAAAATTGTAAATGTCGAATCGATAAATAATTCTAATTTTCTTGTTGATTTATCGTCAGAATTATGTGTCGCTTTCAGGGAGTAACATCAAGATAACTGTCAGATAACGATCCAACAATAAAAAAGAGAAGCGAGACCATCATGGGAAAATCGGAAGTTCAGTCACTGCCTATTCACCGTTCAGACACCAACCTAGTTTATATCCCGGCGAACTGCAAAGATCTTCAAATGGCGAAATACACGGAACGTTTCGAAAAGCTGGATCTATCGAAAAACAGCCCGCCCGATGAATTGCCTGAAGAGGCGGAGGAAGATACGCCTTTGGATATTCCCAGTGGGTTCGAAGTGTTTCCCAATCAAGTGGCTGGACATTTGAACAACAAGAAATATATTGGTAAGCGCCTCAGATCGCGTCGGTGGAAAACTATCATAGTTAGTCGAGGATTTGATATGATGCGTTTTATATGCCATTTTTTATCGATCAGTTACGATATAGTACATTATAAGGTGGACACTACTGATAAAACTGTTTCAATCCTGTCAACAAAAGCACTTCCTGGAAGGAATTAACAAACAATTACATTTATCGAAATGAGATTGTTGTCAAATACTTTATTTTATCCACACGGTTGTACAATTTCACTCGTTCAGTTTGATCCATCTGTATTGATCGAAATCGTATTTATAGTTTAATACTCATTCTTTGAAAAAAAAAATCACAAACCTAGAGTAGACTTTCGCACAAGTTCTACACAGCAATAAAGTGATCAAACAACATATGAAATATGGAGTAAAGCTGGCAATCAGAGTTAACTGGTGATGCAAAACATAGATAAAAGTTTCAACAATAACACAAAATGTTTGCCAGTCGTAAGTCATATCCCAAGCTTATTATTATAATAATATAAACTTTACCGAAAACTTCCAAAGAACATACGAAGTCGATCGAATTGTCGAGAAAAATGAAATGTTATTGAAGAGATTTGAATTATTCAAAAGAGAAAAAAAAACAATGTAATTAAAAAACAATATAGCAATCATAGCGATGCTGAAACAATAAAATACATCAAAGCGAAGTTTCAAGTTGGGTGTACTACTCAACGTTTCGATTGCTAATTTCTGATATTCATTCATTCCCTCTTATAACAGACAATTTCGGTGGAGGTCTTATTATGGCATAACTGTCTATGGTGGAAAATGGGCGCCATGATTCAGTCAGCGAAAAGTTACTGGAATAGTAGGTACAAAGACCTCATTTGGCGAGCCAGAATTTATTCATTTGTTTAATAAGTGGTATCTACTCGTTTAAAATTTGAATCATTTGTTGACTGAACGCGTATTTTCATGGAACTAATGTTCCTTCTTTTAGATGAAATCCATCCAGACAATTTGATGTTGTGTTGGGTGCTCTCCTATTGCTTATTTGGTAGTATCCAACTAGCAGTCCTTTGGTTTTGTTGGTCTTTATATTCGATACAAGCGGTTCTGCAAGTCGCTGTTTTTTGTCGACGGCCTGGTTTTTGTAAAATAGCTGCAATTGTCCGATCGAAAGTAGACATTATTGTTATATTCCACTGAAGTATACAAGTCATTCGAGGCGTAGGGAAGAAATATATAATCAGCTGTGACAATCTCTTTTCGATTCTGCAATGCCTGATCTTTTGTTATTTCTTCGAGTAGCCATTCCAGTGAAGATCCTTCTTCTGCTGTTTTGACGATTCTCCTATTCATTGACTTACTTCAATTGAATTAATGTTTTGCTTTGTACTGCGCTTTTGAGATCATGATATTAACCAATTTTGAAATTATGTATTTGAGTGTGTTCAACTCGAAAACTCTTTATAGGATAGCAGGTGTCTTGCAAAAGCGATCTTGATTGAGAAGCTGGAATTAGGTTTTTTGAAGATTGTAACAAAATATGCCGATCATTAATTTCGAACACACAGTAGCGCAGAAGAATTTTATTTTATTTTCAGAAATTATTTGATACTGCGTTAATTTTGCAATTTGTTGAAAAGTAGGTGACCCTCAATAGTGGAATAATCACTTTTTTACAGGAATGTTAAAACACAACGAAGTAGTTTTGAAACCAATTCACAAAAAAGAAAACGGAGAGAGAGAAATCAGCTTTTATACGAATATACAGAATTCGGTGGATAAAGCTCTAACTGAACTCAAGAGTTTGGTGCCAAAATATTACGGAACCACAAAGGTTCGAGTGAATGGTGATGACTATGAATATATTGTATTAGAAGATCTGATAAAAAATTTCAAGGAGCCCTGCATCATGGACATAAAAATTGGACGGAGATCTTGGGATCCGACAGCTTCGCAGAAAAAAATAATGTCTGAAGAAGTGAGTAATGTCTTTCAATCAGTCACGTCACAGATATAGTTAGGATATTCGTACAAATCAATAGTGTCACTATTTAATCACGTTGAAATAGTATGTGTTAGTAAAGGAAGGGTTCAAATCGGAATAGATGAAGTAGTGATTCAGCGTGATTTGTACGTGATTTTTGACAGGTCCTACTCTAAGTCAACAGATTCTAGCCTTTGGCCTTGTTCACACACCCAAACGATTTTTATATGTCTTCAGGTAGAATTTCTTTGCATATTCAGTTTTGATGGTACCCGTAATCACCCTATCTGTTCGGCAATATATAGTACCCTCCTCGTGGTTATGGCCTTGGAGACGTTCCAGTTTGTGTAATTGAACATACGCTTACACCGAATGTTGTACCAATACCTAGAGTATGAATATATTCGATATCATTATTTTCTTTCAAATGTTCATTTGTGATTTTCACTTGTTTCAGTTACTATTATTGTTGTTCAGCTTATATTATATTCGTTTAATACTGTGGATAGCCCCAGGAAAACAGTAGGTACTTGCGATAACAGATGCGGAGATTAGGGAGCCTCAGAGGGTGGAAAATATTAACAGAATTGTTTCAGAACTATTCAGTTCTATTCAATAGGGGTTATGCATGATTTTTTGTCTTGTCATAAATCAATAAAAATGTTCAAACTTTTTTCGAAGTGAAATTCAAAACATTCAATAAATTTGAGCTATCCAAACGCGACTATTTAGCGCGCGCTATAGATTCTCGGTAGTATAGAGGTTAGCATATTCGCCTTTCAAGCGGAAGACCGAGGTTCGATTCCCCGCCGGGCCACCGTGCTGGGTAATCGCACGTTAAAAGGTAAGGCCTCGTTGATCCATTGCTCGCACAAGTTTCGACTTCTGAGGGTTGACGTTCGTCAGCTGGTTAACGGAAACGAACAATGAGATGGGATAATGTATCTCCAAAATCGTGTTTACATTATTGTGAAGATCTCTTCAACGTGAGTGTTCTATACTTATATACAGCTCAGTGTGAATAAGTCGGAAGTTTTTTTTTCCCCAACTATTTAGCAGTGGAAAATTAGGTTTTACACTAACCTAACCTAGTTTACGAACATGTCGGAATATAGATTCACAATATACATATCTGCTGTGGGCATCCATGTTATGGACTCAAATACATCATATAACATAACATTCACCTCGCAGCTTTCACTCATTTTTTCTACGCACGTAAAAAAAAGATTTGATTCAAAATATCCTATCATCACCAATGTATCTATTTTCGGTAAATTGCCCGATTGTGCTTGGAAGTCACCACTTTCAGTGATCGTTCTAGATTCACTTCGAATCCAGATTTACTAGAAATACAGGAATACTGGTTTGAAATATTGTCGTCTGATGTCACATGTCGTTTCGACCAGTGGTGACGCAACCAATGTTGACGCGTTTTGTAAGTTTGAATTACCCTCCCTAATTCTTAATTTTTTTATGAGACGAATTCAAATGTTATGCATATTCCCTATTGGTCGTATAATTTTACTTCTTGCTCCCCCACTTCTACGGCCTCTGCGCTATGAGACACATAAAATGAGTGTTTGACAGTCATTTCTCAGTGGTGGATAATGCTTCTTCTTGCGGTTGTGGGTCATTTTAATCTACCACAATCTGAAACAAAATGGAAGCAATTTGGACTCTTTACGAAATGTAGAAGGGCAGGCATCTGTTCATCCCGAACTGTTGCTACACTTAGATTGGAAGTCTACACTTCGTATAGATTTTAAAATAACTAGTTAATTTCTCAGAATAGAAACATCAATTGAATTTCGACTATAGAATTTAATTTAGAACAATTATTCTTGATTTCAGACGAAATACCATGATTGCAAAAGAGATCTCGGATTTTGCATACCTGGATTTCAAGTATATAAAATAAGCACTAATCAGTTCATCAAACACGGAAATGAATATGGAAAAACCTTGAACAAGGAACGTGTTGAAGATGGTAAGATATTTTAGGAAAATCATGCACCACTTAGGTTCCATCATAATATTGAAAAATAGTTCTGCAATTTGAAGTTGAAGTTTTATTCTGTAATGAATAATTTCGGATGTTCATATTTCGACCTGTAGAATATGAATCCGTAATGAAAACGTACGTCAACAAGAAAATTTCAATCAAGTTCTTTGGTGCAACAGGTAACCTTTGAATCTGCGAACGATCCGAATAGAAGTCAGCCATCTATACTGTTGATGTTTGAAAAAAAACTTATATTGTGTTTAGGTTTGACGTACGATCCTTAGGGGAGTGAGTATACTTACGATGCGATCAATAAACTTTTTCTCCGAATCTCACATGGTATTTTTTTAAATTTAAAAATGCAATTTAATTTGGGAAACACTGACACATAACAGAATATCTTATGGATATCCAAAACAGATATAATTTCGGAAGAATATTTTATATCCTTTGGACGTCTTGTACGATATTTTGGAGCTATCAAATTGGACTTTATAATGGATATGCATAAGATGTTTGTACTTTTTACTGTGTAGTATTTGTTATAAAATTTTATCATTGATGTGTCTTTAAATGTGTTTTCAAGGACTAAATAAATGTTATCATTCACAAACGGGCAAGATGTGCAGACATACTGACAAGAATGTCTGAAGGATATTCGCGTCTGGATATTCAATATATCTCCATACATGGATTGGTAATGATAATCATTGCTCGTTTATATACAGTCCCTTTTTTTATGTCGTACCACTATTGGCATCTCGAAAACGGTAAATGATACGAACTTGATTAAATCAGACAAAGGTTACCTATTTCAGTGAACAATTAAGCGATGTTTCCAAAAATATCACGGACCGTTTCTGAGATATACGGGGAAAACCGAAATGGCCCGTTTTCTTTTCTTTGTGCTGGCGCCTCTATTTTTAGGAATATGGAAATGTGTTCAGGAAACTTTCTTCTCTGTTTTGAATTTGTTTCGATGTACTGTGCTTCAATTTTCGATACGACGTTTCTTTCTTCGGGGCCACCCTCAATTTTATTTTTTTAAATACGGACCTGTACTTTTTTCCTGAATTTGAGTAGTCCTTGTCTTACCCAGTTCAGATATGTATCTTACCTGATATTTATTTCTACGTTTCTGCCCATAAATTCCATCCGAATAATGAAAATCCTCCCCTTCGGAATACGGTCCTGATTTTATTTTTGATCTTATTTGAAATGATATTTGACTCCAGTTGCGAGAATGAACTTCATATTGGCTAGGATTTGACACATAAGCAAAATGATTCTCGCCTATTTGACAAAAAAATGTATAAAATGAATGTTTCAATCATTCCTAGTTATTTCTCTTAATTTTCATTTTCTATCTCATTGGATTTGATCTCGATTTTATCTGAAGTTTTGGTATTATGTTTTGAAGAGTATTCATTCAAGGTAGATTTATTTTGAAGTTCATTCTCGCAACTGAAGTCAAATATCATTTCAAATAAGATCAAAAATAAAATCAGGACTTTATTCCGAAGGGGAAGATTTTCATTGTTTGGACTTTCATAATGTAATTTATGGGCAGAAACGTAGAAATAAATATCAGGTAAAATACATATCTGAAGTGGGTAAGACAAGGACTACTCAAATTCATTGAAAAAAATACAGGTCCTTATTTAAAAAAAGAGAGTTCAGGGTGGCCCCCGTGAAACGGAACGTCATATTGAAAATCGAAGCACAGCACATCGAAGCAAATTTGAAATAGAGAAAAAAGTCTCCTGAACACATTTCCATATTCCCAAAAATGAAGGCGCTAGCGCAAAGAAAAGAAAACGGGCCATTTCGGTTTTCCCCGTATATCTCAGAAACGGTCCATGACATTTTCGATTTGGAAACATCGTTTCATTGTTCACTAAAATAGGCAACTTTTGTCTAATTTAACCAAGTTCGTATCATTTACCGTTTTCGAGATGCCAATAGTGGTACGACATAAAAAAAACGGACTGTATATCATTTCGCTTATACCATATAGAATATACCGACCCGAAACCAGATATCCGTAGGATAACCGTGCTATGGCATACGTTCTCACATTTGAAGAAACCTGTTTTCTGACGCGTCGTAACTCTGACTTGGGATTCGTATTTTACGGGTATAAAATTTAAATTGTACTCTAGTTTGAATCCTCAATTCGAATATTTTTTAGGTTTGACAGTTATTTTATTTCACAGCAATTCGGACTTTCTTGAACGCTGACGGTGGCAAAGTTTGTCGAAGTTTAATCGTGCAGTTCTTGGCAGCTCTCTGGCAAATTCAGTACTGGGCCAGGAAGCAGAGACGACTGAGATTGTATTCTTCCTCCGTATTGCTGGTTTACGATGCCAGGCGACTTCGAGAAAAAACGAAGCATGCCAAGGTGGCATCTTCATTGAAACTATCTAGAAAAGGCAGTCTTTACCGACCTATGAGCATAGCCCAATTGAACAGTTCTGAAAGAGTTCCGACCGGCTTCAGCGGGCAGCTCACGAAAGAAGGGCCGATATTACACCCACCGAGGTCGCCCAATAAAGTTGTCAATTTAGAAGTTCCCAGTCCTGACAGTAACAATACTTGGCATAAGTCAATTCACAGTTTGAAAAGGACACATTCTTTTCAGAATAATTACGATAAAGACGTTCAGAACAAAAAACAGGATTACACATATCTTTTGGACGAGTTGTGCAGTGATAAAAAATCAGAATGTTGGGCCACGGCGAAGATGATCGATTTTGCACATGTCTTTCCTGCTGAAAATTGTGATATAGATAGAAATTATTTGACTGGAATCGAAAATTTAGTTAATTTATTCGAAGAGTTTTTATTTGAGAGTGAATAATGTTTTGTTTTAATGAACTATTTTTCTACTGCTTCTACTGGGTGTTGTGAACGCATCACAATAAACATAATAATATCAATTACGGCATCACACTTAATTATTGACAAACAACGACATCGTTTATTACCCAAATTCAACTAATACAGTTATTTTTGTAAAATTGTATCAATACAAAACTATTAAATACTTTGAAATCCATTTTTTCTCTTATTGAAAATTTCAACCTTCCAGCATCTGAAAGTTTTTCAACGACTCACTAGAACCTCATTTTTCAAAGTTGGCAAAGACCAAATTATTAAAATTATGGCTAAGGTCGAAAATAACAGTTTCCTCGCTCGACTTTCGAAAGCTGTAGCGTATAGAGGCATTTCAAATCACTGGTAGAAAAATATATTTATTTTGGAAACAAAATAATGGTGGAAATATGTGGAGAGAGCTCAGAAATTTGACCGATACATTTGAAAAAATGAAATCAATAACTTAGCGACGAGGATACACGCGAATATTATTCACATCACTTGTTGAGTCAAAACGAACACTTTTATTTCCACCAACTGATGAGAACGAAGTGTACAGAATAATTTTATCAATAAAAACAAATACTGTGGGTATCGATATGATAAATATTAAAATGATTCATCTGTACTGCTGTCCAATCGTTATAACCATTATTACAAACTTATACAACTTCTGTTTGCAAAACGATGTATATCCTGATGTCTGGAAAAGGGCTAATGTTATTCCGCTGCTCAAAAAATACCAATCACGAGACCTTCAGTGATTTACGACCCATAAGTATTTTGTGTACCCTTTCGAAAGGTTTAGAAAGAATTGTTGATAGACAGATCAGGAAATACGTAATTTACAATAATATTCTTCCCGCAAGTCAATCGAGATTCTACCATGAGGACTGTCGATAAATCGAATCATGTTTTGAACAATTCGTTCAGGCCAGTCTCAACTATCTACAAAATCCCCTATCGCCGCCACTGAGTGTCGGTCATAAACGGAATACCGCTCATTTGCATAACAATGGAGCTCGGCCGATAGGTGTAAAAAGAGGATGTTGAACGCTTTCCGAATCGAGTGTTCTGAAAGTTCGAGGCGAGAATGGAATCTTTGGAAATATATCCTCTATTCGAATATTATATATAAGTGTTTGATCGAGAGGGCAGAAGTCTAGTAAAGAGCAAAGTGTTAGAAGTCAATTGAGTTTAAGTGAATTATTGGTCATACAGAGAAGTTGTTGTATTTTCAAAGTGAAGGTAATAAAAATAGTTTAGTGTTGCTCGGGGTATTATTTTAGAAAGCGTACCCCAAAATATCGTAACGATATGTTTCCGTGCTCCAAGTGCCGTAATTTTCAATAATGGGCAGACTTGCAGGCCGGTTTCGGGCTTATTGGCAGCTTCAAACAAGTAAAAGTTCTTCAGATCACAGACTATCTCTATCGTCTGATATTGTATCTTCAGACAATATGCTAGCATGCACTTTACAACTTGGAGATGGCTAGTGGGATTAGTCGAGTAATAATGATGATTTTCACTAAATGTTCGAATATATTTTTCAAATTTTTTTTAAGCTATGTAATTATACGATATAATTCTTTGAGCCTATTATTTCAGAATACTGCTCTGCCTGGAAGCTGCTGCTATATATTAAATGAATAAATACAAAATTTACTATTTGAGGTCAGGCAAGTGGCTATGATCTGGTTAAAAAGTAAAAACTCAATCCTCAGCCTGCACAAAAAGTGAACTGTCAAATGATATTTCGTGAAAAGTGTCGCTGGTTCATCGGCCTCCATGACAAAATGTTCGAAAGCGATACAGACGATTGCACCGACTTTTTCTTATGAGACCATTAAGAACGGGACTCTTTAAGATTGGTGAGGATTCATTAATGGGTGTTTGAAAATCTCTTAAACTATGGTGCAATCGCTGCAGAGCGTTAAATGACTTTAATGGTCCATTAACTTTCATAAGGAAAAGTATCGGTGCAATCGGCTGTTTTAATAATGTTACAAAGCCTATTCAAGGGGGTGTACTAAGGGATATTTTCCCAAGTACAAATGTTGCCAAGGGTTGATCCGAGTAACAAACAGTGCTCTTCAGGGGCGATGGAATCATCCAGATTTGCGAAAAGTAGTATTAGCGGGCACAATATAGGCTCAAAATTCCAACGGATTCGAAATCAGGAATTCAATTTCACACACAATTCAGTTCTGAAAAAACTGATTTGTCTCACTTCTAATGGAAACGCCCCCGCCGTAACTACTTTTTGATAAAGTCACGTCGATTCTATTGCACTCATTATATTTATGAATTTCAGTGGTCTTTTTATTCACAGAATATGAATCCTATACATATAGTCGACACTAAAATGTTAAAAGATGTATATGCAGCGGAGCTCATTCTTTCTACAGAAAAACACGATCAAACATTCCGATTTTTAGGCCTCTCTGTCTCATGTATTGAATGGGGTATTACAGAAAAGATGATATTACATTTTTATCCAGAAGAGTATTATTTATTCCTGAAAGAATAAGCTTTCAGAAACAATGATCAAATGATAGTATAAATGCACAAAAAAGATAACATCATTATTACTTTAAAAGAAAAGAATCAATCAGTCGTGTTTTGGTTCCCGAGCAACTACGGCCAAATAACAAAATGCTCCACATCTCGGTACAGGCTGAGCAGCTAAAAATGCACCCCCATCAGGGGAATTTTCGTATAGCAATGGCTTCCTTGTCTGTTGCTGGGAAGTAGTTGCTTCGCCAAATTCGTTTACCTCCGGTTCTGCAACTCCACCTGGCTGCAAGAAAAACATGTTAATTCATCATCTTATAATCAGGATTTTGGGTATTTTTATGTTGAGAATGAAGTTTAAGAAATTATATTTCAGCTTTATTCTTTCCTGAATCAAAAAATAGAAATTTCTATTTTTTTAGTCGGGGAAGAAAGCCAAAAAAGAATTTCCACACCCTTGGGGGTACAATTTCCGGAATCACGATTTGTACCTACTGATATAAGATTATTCACAAACCATTTGAAACTTTTCCCAACATGATACACAAATGAAAGAAAAAAATATACAAATTCACACATGAAATTATTTTATGGGAGAAATGCCAAGCAGAGCAATTGCCAAAGTTGAGGAATCAATTCAATTTGAATTTCTTTTTCACTCGAAATTTGAATTGAGTGATATTTCTGAAATTTTTCAAATCCTTGGATCATTTATTATACCTCGATGATGATTCAAAAATAAAATTTTGCTTGTCCAACAGGGCGCAGACCAGAGTTGTACAAATTCACTACTTTCGTGAATTGATTCAAAAGTCAGAATTCACGCAAAAAATATGAATTGGATTCATGAATTGGAAATTCATTAGAAAAAAAATGAATTGAAGCCACAAGCTAGCTTGTGAATTGTTAACTCCAATCAATTCACAATTCATTTTGCTTACAAAATTTCACCTTTTGATGAAAAAGTGAAAAAATTCAGAATGTAGTTAATTTGCATCCTATTTTTTTCTGCAAAAAAAACCTCAAAAATTTTTCCGTCTCCAAATATTCCCCAGATAATTCGATTTCATTTCTTATTACTCCCCAATCAATGAAATAGTAATGGTTATATCCTTAGAATGTCAGTTTTTTTGGGGTTGAAAGAAAGTTTACTCCTACTAGAGGTCAAGATAGGTTTTTGTTTGACTTGGATGGTGAATACTAGGTACCCAACAACTTGAAAAAAATTCGTGTGTTTTCAGATGAGAGAAGATATTGAATATATACTTTTTTTTAACTGATAAGATGTATGCAACCATTGAATTAGTACCTACTACAAATAGAACTCATCGAATGAATGGATAAGTGATGGTCATGAGATAATAAAGATTACACTCCAAATAAAAAATAAGGTTTTTTATTGAAACAGGAAATAACATATTCATTCAGTAATCAACATAAAATACAAAAAATAAATATAATTGAAATAAAATTACAAAATTCTGGTAGCTCAAACAAATCACAATATAGTTAAAAGGTCTACATAAAAACCTTGATTGATTTCAATGTCACCAATTTCTCGAAATTTTCGTCGGATATATTACTCCTTTTGGAAGTATTTATCATCGTTGTATACAAAAAAAGCCGTTCTACACGTGTTGGGGTGTGCAAAAAATAACGGAAAGCACATGCGCTTTAGGGAATGGCTTGTGACTTGTGAATCTGAATTGTGGCTTCAATTCATTTCCGTGAATTGAAATCACGAAAATCAATTCAGAAGTCACAATTCACCGAAATAAAAATAGCAACTCACAATTCACTTTTTCCAAAATGAATTGAAGCCAATGAATTGAATTCACTTGAAAAGAATTCAATTCATTTCAAATGAATTGAATTCACAATTCTGTCCAACTCTGGCGCAGACATTGCAAATAGAAGTAGTTTTTCTGTCACAGTTCCTAGAAAAGATAAGATTTGAATAAAGCATCACAATGATAAGCTTTAAGCCGGAAAGAGTGTATTTCCCCGATTTAGTTTTTTCGGTAGCTTTAATCAGTGGCGTTACAGTGAAGGAATAGTTTTAATTTTCCCTCGTATTCTCTACGCCCCTGACTTTATATTTGAAACACCGTTTTTCGTATTCCTCTTTAAGTTCCTTGTGGAATGTGCAAAACCCTCGAAGGTATAACTGGTAAGATCTATTTTAATCAATGGCATGTCTAGATTCTTAGTTTGTTTATTAGTTTTAATTCTGGCTGTATGCTTTCCCCTTACTTCGATGATCGTATCAAATTTCACGTTTAAAACAATAGATCTGGGTAGACGTTCTGGAAATCGGGAAACCTCTTGAGTTTATATAGAAGTAAGCCACCTACTCTGGTGATAAAACAAATCGGAGTTGTTGTTGGAGTTGAATCATTTTCGGAGTGACCTCATCGTGGCTGTTCCGCGTTGAGACATTTTTTAATTAGTCGAAAAATATCTTGAACGTTTCAAGAAGTACGGGATTTTTTGCGCCAAAAAAATCTCTCAAAAAAGGATGTGAGATACGGTGCGTGAAGAGCTCGAAGGCCTGGCTACTGAAAACGTGTGGCAAGAAAAGAAGGAATATGCTTGGTGCTTACAAAATTTCTTCCAAAGAATGGAGAAACGCATTTTCCGAGTATTCAATACTAAATGAACAAGTATCCTAATTCTATTGTGCATATTGAATTCAAAAGATTTTAATCCAGTCAATGACGTAAAAAATGTGTAAACTCTGTATTTATTCCATACAGCTCCCACTTTCATACAAATTTGGATTCAAGTTCTAGTTACCATCTATTTCACACTCTACCCTGTGCCAGGAGTTGCTTTTTTCCTGGGGCTGGATGCCACCCCTTCTTCGGGGTGAAAAATTTATCATTGGAACTAAGTGAGGAAATTGATAAACTGACTAATTCTAAGCAACTTTTGTTTTATGAAGTTTTTTCTGAAAGGCAATACTTTTCGACGTATTCGCGAGTGAAATTGTCGGTTATCAGGCGAAAAAACAAGTTTTTAGATTCTTTTTCGCGAATAACTGAAAAAATATGCATTCAATCAGAAAATCTGTAGAAAGAAAGATTATAGCCTATGGAAAAACAAAAAAAAACGTGCATTTATGATGTATACAGACCCAATATAAACATAATTATTGCTTGTTGAAAGTTTATTGGTATTTTCAAACGCCAAAATGGAAAGTTTCTACGTACAATAACCAAAAACCAATGCATTTTTCGGGGAAAATTCATAAAATATTTTTTATTTACGAATGTAAGTATTATACCTGCTTGGTTTCTGCAGTATAATGCCATATATTATTCCCCTAGGTAATAATGGAGAGGGATTAATAGTAATAGTCTTTATTCCCTCTTGTAGTCCTATCACAAAATATCTCAAATTGAATATTACCATGGAAACTTGGAAACGATATAACCAAACTTCAAATTGTCAGTAGGTAGTGTTTGTGTATTTGTATTGAGATGAATGAATGAATGAAGAATCATTTATTTATAGTATATAAATTAGTCATAGATAGAGTATACTACTTGCAATAATGACTATTATTATTTCGGAATATTACTCTCTCGTGGCTGACGCGGCTCGGTTCGTAAAAATTCCTCGGGAATAATAGCTATCATTATTGACTCTTGGTATAATCTACTATTAAAGTCCTCCGAAAAACATTTATTTTTATTTTTCATGAAAGTTCCTATAATCAAAAATGAGCGAGATATGAAGAGAAAAATGTCGATTCCTATTTTTTCTTTGGAAAAAAATCGTGAAAATCTCACCCTCTCTTCCACCCCATTTGAAAAAATCGTTGCCACTTCAAAATTCCCTTCATTCATGTTCTTATAATACGTTTTGAGTGTTTGACCGGTAGAAAGTACGTATTTTTGAAAAAAATCGAGCTTGAAGAGAGAAAATCATTTTCGTAATTTAGCGAAAAATTGCGTTTTCTTCAGAATAACTCAAAAACTATTGACGCAAAATTTTGTGAAGTTCAAAATTGAAGTTTTTTTTCCTGGAAGTTTTGGCGTTTTGATTTTTTTGTAGGATAAAAATTAAGATATGGCCAGTTAAAGCTTGCGTGTGTTTGCGCAAAGTTACTTTTTTGAACCCTTTTAGCATGGACCTTTTTAAAAATACGATCTGATAAAACAGGAATCGACATTATTCTCTTGAAATTTCGCTTAGTTTTGATGCTAGGAACTTTTATAAAAAATAGAAATGAAGGTTATTTGGATAATAATAACGCTTTTTCCCCAAGATTATTACGCTATAAGGTAGACACGATTAAATTTCCACAAAATTTATTGTCTTCGCGACATTTTTCGATACACTGTATCTTTATCAAGCGAATGTTTTTAAACACTAAATTATTCTTTGTTAAAAGCTCCTTAAATACATCAGGGTCTACTCTAATTATCTCTGATTCCTAGAATAATACAACTGACACTGATGATGATTCCTAAACTTATTACCTGATGCTAATAACTGATACTGATTCCTAGAATGACACTGATAATGTTATGATATCGGACCATAGATACTTATTAATTGAATAAGTTCAACAAAGGGGAACTATTGAGATCCAATTGATCATTTAGCAAACAATTTGAATTTTTCAATTTATTGATTTCCAAAAATTCTAAATAATTAAGTCTAATGCCTTCATTTTCAACATGCAGAATTTCGAAATTTTTATCGAAGTCATGGCCTTCCTCCAAAATGTGATTGGCATATGATGAATGAAATGTTTTCTTTTCATAATTCATACGATGTTCACGTATGCGGCTTCTGAATGGTCTACCTGTCTGGCCAATATATACTTTGGAGCAAGATCCACAGTTCAATTTATAAACTCCCGATTTTTCATCTTTTATTGTTTTATCTTTGTTATTCTTGATGAACCTTCCCAACGTGTTATCTGTTCTATATGCTACTTTTAAATTTCGTTTATGCAAAAATTAAGCTACTTTTTCCGTAGCAGGTCCTGAATAAGTTAAGATTCTTTAATTATCGTCCTGGGTCCTCAAAGTGGGGTACACTTCTTGGATAGCTTTTCTATGTAGTTTTTTAGCAAGAATATTTTCTATAAATTTGACTTGATATCCATTGTTAACTGCTATTTGTTTTATGATATTTAATTCTTTGTTGAAATTGTCCACAGAAAGAGGAATGTTCACTAATCTGTGTATCATACTATGGTATGCTGATATTTTATGTTTATATGGATGTACCGAATTATTATGAATAGTGATATCAGTGTGGGAAGGTTTATGAAAAATAGCAAAGTGGTGTTTGCTGTTGGCTTTACTCATTGTCAAGTCTAAGAAATTAATTTCTTAGACGATTCATAATAATTCGGTACATCCATATAAACATAAAATATCAGCATACCATAGTATGATACACAGATTAGTAAACATTCCTCTTTCTGTGGACAATTTCAACAAAGAATTAAATATCATAAAACAAATAGCAGTTAACAATGGATATCAAGTCAAATTTATAGAAAATATTCTTGCTAAAAAACTACATAGAAAAGCTATCCAAGAAGTGTACCCCACTTTGAGGACCCAGGACGATAATTAAAGAATCTTAACTTATTCAGGACCTGCTACGGAAAAAGTAGCTTAATTTTTGCATAAACGAAATTTAAAAGTAGCATATAGAACAGATAACACGTTGGGAAGGTTCATCAAGAATAACAAAGATAAAACAATAAAAGATGAAAAATCGGGAGTTTATAAATTGAATTGTGGATCTTGCTACAAAGTATATATTGGCCAGACAGGTAGACCATTCAAAAGCCGCATACATGAACATCGTATGAATTATGAAAAGAAAACATTTCATTCATCATATGCCAATCACATTTTGGAGGAAGGCCATGACTTCGATAAAAATTTCGAAATTCTGCATGTTGAAAATAAAGGCATTAGACTTAATTATTTAGAATTTTTGGAAATCAATAAATTGAAAAATTCAAATTGTTTGCTAAATGATCAATTGGATCTCAATAGTTCCCCTTTGTTGAACTTATTCAATTAATAAGTAACTATGGTCCGATATCATAACATTATCAGTGTCATTCTAGGAATCAGTATCAGTTATTAGCATCAGGTAATAAGTTTAGGAATCATCATCAGTGTCAGTTGTATTATTCTAGGAATCAGAGATAATTAGAGTAGACCCTGATGTATCTAAGGAGCTTTTAACAAAGAATAATTTAGTGTTTAAAAACATTCGCTTGATAAAGATACAGTGTATCGAAACATGTCGCGAAGACAATAAATTTTGTGGAAATTTAATCGTGTCTACCTTATAGCGTAATAACTATGGATTTCCATCAAGTATAGGCCACCTCAATCCAAAATTTTCCCCAAGACACTTACAAAGTTTGTAGATGGGAACAAAATGAACTCTAAGAAGATCATACATCGAAGGAAAAAAAGCCAATTAAATCAGACTTTTTCATTATAGAAAATGAAAGAATAATGTTCATAACAAAAAATTTAAATTGGCAATTATCTATTTCATTAAATGTTTTTTTAAATTGACTTTGAAACGAAGTTTTTCATATTTCTATATTGCATTTGGTTATCCATCATACAAAATGATTCCTGTGTGATAAATTGAGTTCAAAAAGAGTTTTATGACTTTTCCCCGAAAAATGCATTGGTTTTCGGTTATTGTACGTAGAAACTTTGAATATTGTATTGGGTCTGCATACATCATAAATACACGATTTTCTTTGTTTTCTGAAAATCTTTCTTTTTTCACTCTAGAGGTTTTTTGATTAAATGCATATTTTTCCAGTTATTTGCCAAAAAAAACTGAAAACGTGTTTTTTGCCTGAAAACTGACAATTTCACTCGCGAATAAGTCGAAAATTATTGCCTTTCAGAAAAAAATTCATAGAACAAAAGTTGCTTAAAATTTGTCAATTCTTCGAGTTCCGCACTTATTTTCAATTGAAAATTTTTCACCACCAAGAAGGGGTGGCATCCACCCTAGAAGGAAAAAGCAACTCCTGGCACAGAGTAGACTTTGAAATAGATGATAATTAGAACCTAAATCCAAACTTTCATGAAAGTCGGTGCTGTATAGGATAAATACAGAGGGAAATGGTCATTGACTAGATTATTTGTTACACGTCAATTTTTGAATGAAGAAAAAATCTGAATGCAAATACACTTACCAGAAGGTGGGCTATATTGGGTAACGGGCTGGTAGGTGGATTATCCGTGAATGGGGGTTGTAACTCGCCTTGCTGTATATTAATCACTAAGTAATACATGAAATCATTCCTCAGTTTCATTTCTTCTATGCTTCTATTGCACGTGGCTAGTTTCTTCATCCATTTAACCGCCTTTTGTCTGTCTAAATAGTAAAATGTTTATCAAATTGTTTTGGAAGCGTCACTAGAGGATTTATTACCTTCGCTTCTGGCCAAATTGGAAAGCATGATTTTGGCAAGGAACATATTGTAGTTGCAATCATAGTTCAAATTTTCTGCTGCTTCACCCATTTTGCTGATGTAATTTATGCTTACAAGAATTTTTTGATGTTGAAATGACACATACGAAACCGAAATGTCAAGCAACTTTTTGGCAAATCTTATTGTGATGTATAGTGTGTGTATCCCTAATCCACGACGGTTTTGTTTTCATTTTGACGGAATCTAATATTATGAATAAAAAACAGAAACGTCGTAATCGAGAGTTTTTCGCTCTTAATCTGTATTGAAATTTTGTTGAAGAAATCATAACTATTCATGATTACTTTGAAACCACTATATTTTAGTATGTCTGATTAGCCTAGGTAAAACTCTCAGGATTTTCGGAAATTGTGTCGCATATAAGTACATTATGCCCAAAAAGTTTGAATGTTTTTTTTCAATAATTTGAACCACTATTTATATATATTTTTATATTTAGAATCTTTCATAGGTTTCTGGTATGGCTCCCCTGCTAATATATGGACTCCTTCCTTTTTGTGAATGGATGAAACGGTTTCGAATGATATACTCGTACCTATCAACAGAAAGTGTTTTTTCACTTCTTGTGTTGTAATTTCAATTTTTAAACTCAGAGAAGAAAAATTTCAAAAAATAATTTCGAAAATTTCATTCCATAAAAATATCCAAGTTTGTACCTAATTTCGAAAATTGTAGCAAACGCCACCAGCGCCTCTCGCGGGAAAGGTGAGTAATAATAATCGAACTGTGGTAGATCGGCTTTCGAGAGATAGCGAAACGAAGATACCGCGAGATTGAATCCTCAGAAGTCGAAACTTGTGCGAGCAATGGATCAACGAGGCCTTGCCTTTTAACGTGCGATTAGCCAGAACGGCATTATAGATATTATATAGATTATAGATAGAAAAGACGGAAGAGTATATCATTATATAATCACCTAAAACTTTAGAATTTCAAGTACCTGAGCAGTAATAAGTCATGTTAGCAACATAAGCGTGCCTCGACTTCCGAGGGTTGATTGTTCGTTTATAGGGGGCGGGCGGTAGCCGAATAATGTAAAAAAAGCATTACAGCTGTTTATACTCATAGAAAAAAATAGGTTTAATAATGTGCTTCACAAATCAAATCCGCAGTTCAACGACGGACAATTAAAAATTCCCCGCAGCTGGCAGGTTTTGAACTGGAGAGATGGAACTGGTCTGTGCTCTGTGCTAATGGTTAGATGTCATCACCACACCGCTTCTATCGAACTTGCCTATAGAAAGTAGATATTGTTTTCATATAATCATAGATTTTAATCATGATACCATAAGCACAGTATTAATGGGAATAGTGTGCCCTAGAATAATATTCAGAGCCGAATCACAGAGTGAGTGAATGAAACTAAGAACCAGGAAACACATCTATGGCATTGACATCTCTGAGATGTAATAATGAGGTCACATTTGTGATATTATTTGATAACACCACTGCGATATTATTTGATAACACCACTGCGATATATCTGCTAGATGTAATGGGAGGACGTAACAATTGACATATCAAGTGGACATTCAGGGCTATTCATTAAGCAGAGTTGTTATGTATAGCGACTAAAAATTGTCGTTATGTTCAAGGTCAGTTGCTAAGCGCGAAATTGGTATTCACTTTTCAAGTTAAGTTGCTACTATAATGACCAGTTGCTGTGAGTAGTGGTTCACAGGCAACTGCTTTAGATATCTTGTTAAGGAAAAACAGCTTACCACCGTCATTATGGCAAGTTATTATCAGAGTTGCTACGACGGTTAGCAACTGCGATAACCACTTTTACTTAGTGAATAGCCCTGATTATATTCAAGATGTCTTATAGGAACATTGACTGAAACATAACTGTATAATGTCATACATTCAGTTAATTACACCAAACCAACTTGAGTTATACAATTTCACACCATATATTCATATTGAGATATGAATAAAATATGTTCTCGAATAAATATTTAGTAATATAGGTATAAGTTGGCTATCCTGACAAGGAGTCGACAGATCTTAGTTAGACAGATCTAAGATGTCTAGAAGGATGGTGTACCGAGTTATACCTGGGCATGTTTGGGGTAAACTTGGCGACACATGCCTACTATGATAATAAGCATCATGACCCCTTGACATCAAATCAGTTCAGATGGCGTTTGCAACGAAAAGAGTTACAAATTTCCTAGGAAATGTATAAACGGCCGACCTGACGGCTGGCTATACTTTTACTTTTGGACGCTGACTGATCAACAGCCTATATTATTTGTTCAGATTACTGGCCAAATTCCCTATATTTGTGTTCCTTTCATTCGATTTTGTTTTTTATGAGTATGACATTATATTTTGCTCATTTTGTTGACTGCTCGAATCGAAGAATATAGTTTGTCGATCGATCGGTTGACTATGCACTTCCAATTAGCGCCAACTAGCGATGAATTTGAGAAACACACCACGATACGTAAAAATGACACTAATGACAGATAAGTGTCGCCATAAAATTCTAAACAATATCGCATCAGTCCCAGCACCATATCCTTCCCAAATAGCACACGACGTCCTGAAGACGAACCATCAGTGGCGTAACTAAGGTAAGCCAAGCCCCTTGGCAAACATAGGCTATACGCCCCCCCACCCTATAAATAATTTTTTGTATATATATATATATATATATATATATATATATATATATATATATATATATATATATATATATATATATATATATATATATGGTAAAATTCCGTTAATCGTGCTACGCCTCGAGAAAAATTTTTGGTGGAACTTACGTTTTTTGGCCTCCTGAACAGAAAAGTCAAATGAAATTTTTGGGGCTTTCAACTCGTTTCGAAGATACTGCCCCTCAAAGACAGGAAATCGGGGTTTTACGCCATTGTTTGTTTCTCAGCCAATTCCGCTCGAAATTCCTCCTTTCTATCAGCAAAATATACACATTCTATATCAATTGTAAATTGGGCTAGCCTCGTAAATGAATGAATAAACTTCTTCATCACTTTCCAACCGAATTATACGAATTGACTGAGAAACAAACATAGGCGTAAAACCCCGATTTCTTGTCTTTGAGGGGCCGTATCTCCGAAACGAGTTGGGAGCCTCAAAAATTTCATTTGACTTTTCAGGAGGCCAAAATACGTAAATTCCACCAAAAATTTTTCGTTTTCGAGATATAGATTGGTAGTCTTTGCTGACCAGTCTGGATACAAGGGGAGAAGATATTGGGTGAAGCAGCAAGCAAAAAGTGTAATCTTTTTACACTGTATTTCCAATATTTCGACAGTGAATACTATCATCTTCAGGGAAGCTACAAATATAACGTCCTCTGTTGAAAATATGGATTGAAATTTACGACAAATGACATATGACAAGAATTTGTAAATGTGAATACTTATGAAGTATGACAGATACAACAACTATTTGGCTGCTGCTTATGTGAACATTTAGCCAATTTACTGAACTCTAAGGAGTGACGTATTGCCAAATAGTTGTTGCATCAGTCATACGTCATACTTCATACATATTCACATTTACAAATTCTTGTCATATGTCATTTCTCGAAAATTTTAATTCTAACCTCCATAAACACGCTGCGACTGACTGCACGTGGCGAAAATTAGTTCTTATAATATAATCAGTTAGAACTTAGACTACTTAAATTTCTTTAATGAGTAACATATTCCTCCTGATTTTTTTTCAGTTGTCAATTGTGTACCTCTATCTATATGACATTCATCAGGTTCATTCATTTCAGATATTTTTTTTTGTTATTGAATGCCTTTTGTTGCGCCCCCTCGTGCACTGCGCCCCTTGGCGCCGCCAAGGTTGCCAAGGCGTTATTTACGCCACTGCGAACCATTTATGTCCCAGTTATGTCGATACGTCCCGGGACGGATAGGAGACATTCGAAGAACGTACATTACCGGATGTACCATGTATGTACTGGTTAGACGTCCCATGTAGGTACATACTTGGTCCCGTTCCAATCGGAATGTAATAAAAACGTACATGCTTGGAAGTACTATGTACGTACTTTATTAAGTGTCCCTGATACGTTTACATTAACTCCTCTTCAGGTAGGTACTTTTCGGAATGAATTAGGGATATACCAATGACGTGTTTTTTTGTGAATCCCATGTACGTACTGCTCAGACGTATCATTTACGTACATGTTTGGAAGAACTATGTTCGAACTATTTGGACCTTCCAGGTGCGTACATATTTAGTCCCTTTCAGATACGTATATTTCGAAACGTTTGCGGGACATAATAGTAATGACGTACATTTTTGGAAATCGTATGTACATACTATCTGGACGTCTCGTTGACGTACTTTTTTGTACATACTGTTTGGACCTCCCAAGTACGTACGGATTGGGTTCCTTTCATTTTCTACATTTCTGTTAGTATGTACATACAGTTTGGACCTCCCAAGTACGTACGTATTGGGTCCCTTTCGGTTCAAGGGGTATTGGGATTTTGAGAGTGATCACTTAGTGTATTAATACATAAATCAATATTGGTAATGGAATATTCATAATGAATTATTCCTAAAAAAATTTGGAAAAATTGAAACATCGACATGTGGTGAATTTAAATACCAGAAAATTACATACAGATTTTTTTGCACAGCAAGTTTGATATTCCAAAACCGCCATCACATGAGACAGTGATCCTTTAGTGTTTTTTCGAATATATTTTCATTGTTACTGAACTTTCTGAAATTTCAATATTATCTCGAACAAAACTAACTTGAAGTCATCACATCTATAGCACCCAACTCCTTCTTAAAAACAAGTCTCTCCGTGCCGTAGAGCGTAACAGTGGTCGACAATAATATCTCCATAGAAAAGGTCGAGAGTTCAAGCCCCGCAGCAGCCAGGTCTTTTTCCAGGTAAGTATTCGGTTAGATGGTTAGTACACGTGAATGAGTAAAATTTCCAACTCGACTATATGGTAAAAAAGAAATGAATAATCCCGAATATGAAAACTTAGATTCATTAAGTGATATCAAATGATATATCATTACGTTGTTCTCGAATATTGAACTAATATCGCCGAATGTTTACATTTTTTTGTGGCCACTATTGATATCATCTACAATATAAGGTTGATATTCCCGTAATATTGAACCAATATTGGTCAAATATGTTTGTTCTACTTGGGATAGGGCATACAGAATGGAAAATGTACGTTTTCGGAATGTCCCAAACAGTTCCCCTTTCTGTACATTTCAGGTCCTGTGTGGACTAGAAAAGTACGTACCTGGGATTACCGACTCTGCGGAAACGGTAAGTCGCAGGGAGGTCTTATGTACGTCTGTCGGAGACAAAAGTACGTCCTAAATACGTACAATGCATCCTCACCGTACATATGCAGTACGTCCACTGGACGTACTTGTGCTATTTGGGTTCTAGACATCTTAGACAGATCATAACCCAACCGGATATGTACATTTTTATTTATAGGCAATCATGTATCACTCTGTCAAGTAAGGGCCAATTTATACATCTCTGTTTTGATCTTGATCCTTATTTTATTCGAAAACAAAATTGATTTTAGGCGTCTATGTAGGAGCTTTTGAAGAACTACGTCCGTTTCACTCTTCTCTTCAACCTTCAAAAATGTTAAATAGAGTGTGGAACTAACTGTCATTCAAGGAGTTAGAACTAAAGAGATGTATCAATTGGCCCTAGGTGAATTTTCATGTTCTGAAAAGTAGAGTAGGGCAAGGAATTATAGATATGGTATATAGCAGGGGGGAATAACCGGTCGATTGCGCGATAGACTGTTCGATCGCGACTATTGACTATTTATCCAGTCGATTGTGTCTTGTGTCAAGTCATGGCAAAAAATATGAATACTCAGAACAGACTGCGCAAAGAACCTAACCACTAACTGCTGCACGCATCATATTTCAATTGTCCTTCCGCCGAAATTTCAAAAAAAATTAGAAGATGGATTCATCACTTATATATATTCATCACTTATATATATATATATATATATATATATATATATATATATATATATATATATATATATATATATATATATATATATATATATTCATCACTTATATATATATTCATCATAGTGATGATATCTATGAAATGGCTACATAATTTGCAGATACACTTCAAATGGGCCATATGATATTTCAAAACGAAATTATTACTCTGCGCTACGACATATATTTCTAAAAATAAGATCATCCTCAGCTCTAGAATTCTGGGCATTGGTTTCCAACGAAAAATATCCAAATTTGAAGAAATGTTTTGAGCAACTGCATTCGTGTTTCCCACTTAGGACAAACAAAAAATAAACACCGTTCATTCTTGACAGACGCTCATACGTTAGATTCATTAGGGTTGTCAATTTCCAAGTACAAACCTGATTTTGCTAATCTAGCGAAGATGTTTAAACACAATAACGTGCTCACACTAGTATAAATAAGTAGTTATTAAGAATAATTTTCACTTTTATATTTTTCCACTTAATAAAATAAAAGATACTAAATACATAATTATTGTGTACTGAATGAACTATGCTGTTTCAGTGAAGCGTTGATCTTGGGTCTGACCAAGTTGGCCACCTCTGGATAGGTATACCTAAAGTCATCTGTTTTCCAAAGTAGTGTGAGTATTCAAGTTATCATGTATTACTAATACCTCTGTAATGGTATTCGATCAATGTTCCATTAACTATTATCCATTTTTAGGCGTTATTTCAGAAACCTACAGGACGAAATCTGAATAAACTACAAGTTGCTTCAGCGACAGTGGACCCACTAAGGAAACGAACCGAGACAAGCAGTCTGGCTGGGAAGAAAAAGACAGTTTTCATTATTTCAAAGATTCCAATTTTCAAATGGCCTATGTTAATTGTTGTCGGAAAGTCGTTTTTGGAAATGTTATTTATTTTTGTTTGGATATGTATACTATTGTATGACATATTTTTTGTTGGGGAAGGTAAAACTTTTTGATGACGTGATTACTTTTCATTCATATATCATTCATCAATGGACTGTATATTATTTCTTGAATACATCTTTATTATTAATTTTCATTCATTTACGACGATGGAATGTTTTTCGCATATTTCATGCCACTGCGATAACGCAAGGATCATATATTGCAGTGTTGCCAAGGGGAAAGAATGAAATTATGCTCCTCCCCATCCAAAATTGTGCGATTTCATCCGAAATTATGCGATTTTTCAAAATTATGTACGATAGTTATAAAATTGATGTTTATCAGGTAATCAGTTGAATTTTTTTCCATAGTGGTGCTGCGATCTCAAATTGAAATCCCAAATATCACTTTACCGTATCATGTGAATTAAAAGTAGAAACCTTTTGTGTGAAATAAGTGCTATTGTTGGGATAATTGTGCTCTGTTAAAATAATTTTCATCAAAAGTGTATACAGTGGTTCCAAAAATATTTATACTATTTAAATCGTCGAATCGCTCAAACACCTATTATTCTCTCCTCATACATTCATTCGATTAAGATCGCAACGCCTCTTCGGAAAAAACTTCAACTGAAAAGCACATCTCTGACAACTTTTCCTAATTAGGAACTAGCACTGCTTGAAATTTTGAAACCGTACAAGTATTTGGTAAGCGATTATTCCCATTTCCAAGATATTTTCACTTTTCATATGGAAATCATTCACGAGTTGAGCTCAATAAAAATATAAATTATAATTTCAATCATATCCCAAAATAACATCGCAGCGCCACATAGATCAAGATTTCAACCACTTTCCACCACTTTAACATTGAAACTCTCATTCAGAGGGCGTATCGCTTCTCTTAAAATCCCGCTGAGAATAATTTGGATGCCGTAAACTTGAATAATATTTGTTTTGATTTTTTTGTGAATTGTGCGAAAATGTGCGATTCATTTAAGGATGCGATCATTGTGCGAAGACTTTCAATATTGTGCGCAAATCGCACAATTACGCTCCGATTGGCAACACTGATATATTGTCATACATCGGGAATACATATGGCAGCGACATATGGAAAAATATATCGTAGCGACATTGCAAATTGCATATCGTACCTATATCGCAAAATACATGTTGCAGAGACATCGAAAAACTTTCAACTTCAGTGTGACAATATTCCATTGTTGCGATGTTACTGCGATATCATCGCGACTTGAAAATTGACATCGCAAGTAACATGGTGTCATCGTCGCGATATCTTGGCGATGTATTTGTGTTTGCTGTGGAAGTCTGGGTTTTAGTTCTATGCAACTAGACCAACGTCACTTTTGTCGGGTGTGTCGCTTGATTACCAACAACACGGAGTGTCACGTCTCTGTTTGCGCATCTCAGATCTCAGAGCGTCAGGGCTGAAGTGAAATTGGTGGAACGTGAAACTATAGAATGCATAGACAGTAGAATTGCCTCACGTTTAGCGACATGGAACGTTAAGTTTTATTTTCAAGTGTGAATCATTGGGTACATTCAGGAGGTCCCAGCGGCTGAGACCGCTTAGTAAGCGGTCTATCTGAATGCAGCGCTGCTTAAAAGCTGTTCGACAGCGGCTGAGTGTTTTGTGTTTTGCTCAGCAGCTGAGTTCGATTATTAAGCTCTGAGCGCTCACTTTGCTCGATGCCGTTCGTTTATTACAAATCGAGCTCTCCGAGCGTGTACATAGGTGTCCATTTATTCACTGAGCGAGCGAATCGAGCAAGCTCTTTCAGCTCGGCTGAGCTCAATCCACTCAAAATCGTTCGTTTATCCCGAAGCGAGGATATCGAGCGCGCAGAGCGATAACTTTGGTGTCCTTTTATTCACAGAGCGTGCATATTGAGCAGCTCATTTAGCGCGGAGCTTCGTTGAAGAGAAAATCGAGCGAAAAGATGTGACGTATGATGAAGAATAAATTTGACATTGAACATTAAAGTGAGGTTATTTATTTTCGTTATGGAAAAAAAAATTTTTTTCAAAATTATTGCAGTTGTAATTATATTTTTCACATGTGAAAGTCATACTGACGAACTATACCTGTTTGGTAAAGAATTTTGAAAACGAACCTCTCAAAATACCTACCTACCTATAGCCTCTATTTTAGCTAGTTTCAAAAATATTCTTGAAGTTTTGAAGAATTTATTGGTTGAACAATATAGATCTAGGTTTATTGTTATACACTGAGGTAGTATACCAATCAAAATCATCTAAGAAGTGAATGCAACCTAAATAGGCCTCAAGATCATAATAACGGCACATCTTGTTCCAGGAACCATGAACTAAGTATATGATGGAAGTTCAGACCTCAAGAGTGTTAGCTATGTATTGCTGTAAATGTTCTGAAAATGGGTAATCTCCTCGACAATCTCTATAAAGATTACTCGAGTCTCAAAGTTCACCTCGAAAGAAATTGTTGAAAATATCAGTATGGCTATTAATCCTTATGTTGCAGAATGAGGAATGTGATCTACCAAAATATCAATTTTTTAATTAATTATCCTATCAGATATCTTCAATTATCTGTAATTACACAGGAGTTGTTCGAGTTTTGAAAGCTCACAATAAAAAATCAAGCTATTAGATGATGAGCCATTTACATCATCAGCGCCATTAGCAAATTTATAAGGGATTAATGAAAAACTATTATTTTGTAACGTAGACAAAAAAATGTAACCAAGTGCCCTTCTAACAAGACTTTCGAAATGAAAGTGAAAAATCTTCGAAATGAAAATTTGCCCGAAGGTATCATGACATATGCAATATACTTGATAACAAGGCTCTACAACTCCAGGGTTAGTCATGCCTTGAAATATATTTTATTTGTCTTCAAGGTAATGGAATAACCCTCATGATAGCATGAGAAATTCAATAACAGCAAAGTTCATTGGTACCATAACATACATAAATAAATGTAATGGAAGATTGAAATTTCTGACAGCATATAGATTTTTGAAGATTGTAATGGGGACGATTATAAAGAGCTTTCAGGAGAGTTCTTTGCCATGCACCCACATGTATTATTTTTGGAATAAATAAACTGTATTATCAATTTGAATTGTCTTAATTCTATTAGTACATGTACTGCATTTCTTTCCCCATATGTGGCTAGCATTCACACATTCTTATTGCATTGCTAATTTCTTATTTTTGTATTAAGAGATTTATTCTCGCTGAAATAATTTATGTACTTTGTCATCTTGTGAGAACAATCACAAATATTACAATTGAATAAACATATTTTTTTATTCTTTTAGTTCATGCACATGTACCTATTTACTAACTTCATGCGAGTATGATAATAACATTTTACCTAGTACAAAAAACAAAGGTCAACTTTCACCTAAAAAATTTAGAACACCTCAATAATATCTTGAAGTGAACATTTCTTTCTGCCTTTATACAAGCTGTTCCACTCCAGCAACCATTGCATCCTAATAACGTTTTAAAAAACCTCACTTGCTTGTTATCATTCGAAACGCCTTAAGATCCTTTAAAACTTGTTCTTAGGTAAGGATATGTGCAATCCCTGTCGACTTCCATTCTAAACACTGAATGGTGATACATTAGTGTTGACAATTTTCAGTTTGTTTTTCCTTATCAAAACAACATATCTCATTCTCATGTTTTACCTTATCGACAGGCATTCATATTAAATTTTTTAAAACACCAAGGATATAATATGTAGAGCGTGTTCAATTTTTTCTGTGTAGCATTGGGAAACTGGGACTCCTTTCAAACACTTCCATAGTTTTTCTTCTCATACCGCAGGAATGATGTTCATTACTTATACAAAATGGAATTTTTCCTAACTGGTTATAACATGAATAGCAACTATTCCAATTTCTCTAGCATCTGCCCAAGTAGGTACAACGGACTAGCAACAATGCAGCGTATCAATGTTGATATGCTCATCATATTGGAGAAAGGAATGCCAGGCCAAGTTTGTGAGAGTACCCATAATATATTGAATCAACTTCATCTCATACCTATAAACACATCATTGTAAAGAAAACATAAAAATTCAACCTATCTACCTACATTTTCCTTCAACACAATCTTCATATGAAAAATCTGCATGGAGAATATGGATATTCAAAGGAAAATTCGTAAACGTTCAAGCACAAATTGCTCGAAAAAGATAAAACAAATAAAAAAATATCAGGTTATGTTACACGCTCCAAAAGCTCAAAACCCGTTCGTTTTTAGATCTTAAGCTCCATACGCTCAGTGATCAGCTGATCTCAGCTCAGTCTCTACCCGCTCTACTCGATCCATGAATAATCGAACTTAGCTAGCGTAAAAATTTGTCGCTTTCGAGAAAGCGGATCGCGATTTTGACATTGACAATTGACATGTCATTTTGAAATTGGGTTATGTATGTTTGTGTTGATTGTTATGATATGAGTTACCTACATTTTAAAAAAATTATGGTTTTCTTTTACTTTAGGGGATTCAGGATACTCATTGAGGACATATTCTCAGGTTCATTTCTCAAATCCCATGCCCAACTCTCCGGAAGCCCTATATAATGCAGCATTATACCAGAACCGCCATTGAATGTTGTTAATGGGTTATTGAAGGCACGATTTCGGTGTTTATTAAAACACAGGGTACTCCATTACAAACCCTCAAAAATAATAAATGCTTGTGCAGTCTTGCATAATTTTTGTATAGAACACAATAGTGATTTGCCACCACCTGAAGAAATAAATAATGTTGATTTTGGCGTGTTTCATTTAGATCATTGAGAAATCAACTGGTAGGAAATTATAAAAGAGAACTTCGAGTCTGAAAAAATTCGTTGGTAAAAAATCTTTAAGTAAAAAAATCGATGCTTTTCGTGAGAGTGATTGAATATGTCCAGATATAATTTTAAAATAAACCAGTTTTTTCGATCTTGGAGTCCTCTAGACACAGTGACCATTTATCTGTTTACCAATGAAACACCCGGTATGCATGAGGTCAGATATATCTAGACTATTTTTAAAATATTTTCGTTTCTAATCTATTGAGTTGGGTGTAAGTCACAATACTTGTAATTACCAAAGATATTTTTGTAAGGTGTAGCAATAAATGAAATATAAAATAGGTATTTTGAAATATTTTTCAATCGTAGATTCACCTATATATAACTAATAAATAACACAACATAAATAAAAACTTTATGTTTATTTTGTTAAGCTTATAGTAAACTAACGAATCGGTGAAAAAGTTAATAAAAATGTAACATACGTATATCATTCTTGTTTAACCTTATTAAATAACTTAATAACAGTACAAAAATTAAGTCACATTCTCGTTTAAAGTTAAAAATAACATCCAACCAATACACACATAAAAATCACTGTTGAAACAAAAAAGTAATAATTTCCGATTATTAGATGGGCTAAGCCTCTCAGTTTTAATGCAGCTGCTATTTCTTTTTCAACTACGTCTTCTCTTTTAACTTGTAGTTTTTCTTGTTTAATTCGAGTATTTTCTTCCAAAATTTCAAATCTTTCTTTGTAATAATCTCTTTTTAGCCCAGTTTCAATTGTATTTCTTGAATAATCTTGTAGTGTTTCAGTTAATCTTTTGGATTTTGTGGCACCTTTTACTGAGGGTGTCTGAATATTTGGCACTTTTCAAGAGCCCGTCACGTTTCCACAATCTATTATAGATTCTTCATTTTCATCTTGAATTTCGGGTTCCTCATAAAATTCAAATAATACTTGAGAGAAAAATTATAGTCTCCTTCGATTATCATGTGGTCCAACATTTCTTTAATTTTTGCTTTGTAGTCTGATGTTTCCGGTAATGGAAGAACTTCTGTACCGGTTTCATATTTATTAGCCCCCCTGGTCTTCCTGATATTAATATTGGTTGCATGATTACATCTTTATATTATTTTTCATAATATTTTTGTGCATTGTGCATAAACACCAAACAAAAAACTATTTGGTTATGTTTTTGAATGTTTTGACTTTTGATCGGCTGTCGCTGTCAATGAGCGACGCATTCAGGCGAAACGAAGCCGCTGAGTACAGCGGCCACAACATGCTGAGTGGCAGAGTGGCTGAACTTAGCCGCTCAGCATGTTGTGGCCGCTGTACTCAGCGGCTTCGTTTCGCCTGAATGCTGAATGCGTCGCTCATTGACAGCGACAGCCGATCAAAAGTCAAAACATTCAAAAACATAACCAAATAGTTTTTTGTTTGGTGTTTATGCACAATGCACAAAAATATTATGAAAAATAATATAAAGATGTAATCATGCAACCAATATTAATATCAGGAAGACCAGGGGGGCTAATAAATATGAAACCGGTACAGAAGTTCTTCCATTACCGGAAACATCAGACTACAAAGCAAAAATTAAAGAAATGTTGGACCACATGATAATCGAAGGAGACTATAATTTTTCTCTCAAGTATTATTTGAATTTTATGAGGAACCCGAAATTCAAGATGAAAATGAAGAATCTATAATAGATTGTGGAAACGTGACGGGCTCTTGAAAAGTGCCAAATATTCAGACACCCTCAGTAAAAGGTGCCACAAAATCCAAAAGATTAACTGAAACACTACAAGATTATTCAAGAAATACAATTGAAACTGGGCTAAAAAGAGATTATTACAAAGAAAGATTTGAAATTTTGGAAGAAAATACTCGAATTAAACAAGAAAAACTACAAGTTAAAAGAGAAGACGTAGTTGAAAAAGAAATAGCAGCTGCATTAAAACTGAGAGGCTTAGCCCATCTAATAATCGGAAATTATTACTTTTTTGTTTCAACAGTGATTTTTATGTGTGTATTGGTTGGATGTTATTTTTAACTTTAAACGAGAATGTGACTTAATTTTTGTACTGTTATTAAGTTATTCAAACAAGAATGATATACGTATGTTACATTTTTATTAACTTTTTCACCGATTCGTTAGTTTACTATAAGCTTAACAAAATGAACATAAAGTTTTTATTTATGTTGTGTTATTTATTAGTTATATATAGGTGAATCTACGATTGAAAAATATTTCAAAATACCTATTTTATATTTCATTTATTGCTACACCTTACAAAAATATCTTTGGTAATTACAAGTATTGTGACTTACACCCAACTCAAATTAGATCAGAAACGAAAATATTTTAAAAATAGTCTAGATATATCTGACCTCATGCATACCGGGTGTTTCATTGGTAAACAGATAAATGGTCACTGTGTCTAGAGGACTCCAAGATCGAAAAAACTGGTTTATTTTAAAATTATATCTGGACATATTCAATCACTCTCACGAAAAGCATCGATTTTTTTACTTAAAGATTTTTTACCAACGAATTTTTTCAGACTCGAAGTTCTCTTTTATAATTTCCTACCAGTTGATTTCTCAATGATCTAAATGAAACACGCCAAAATCAACATTATTTATTTCTTCAGGTGGTGGCAAATCACTATTGTGTTCTATACAAAAATTATGCAAGACTGCACAAGCATTTATTATTTTTGAGGGTTTGTAATGGAGTACCCTGTGTTTTAATAAACACCGAAATCGTGCCTTCAATAACCCATTAACAACATTCAATGGCGGTTCTGGTATAATGCTGCATTATATAGGGCTTCCGGAGAGTTGGGCATGGGATTTGAGAAATGAACCTGAGAATATGTCCTCAATGAGTATCCTGAATCCCCTAAAGTAAAAGAAAACCATAATTTTTTTAAAATGTAGGTAACTCATATCATAACAATCAACACAAACATACATAACCCAATTTCAAAATGACATGTCAATGTCAAAATCGCGATCCGCTTTCTCGAAAGCGACAAATTTTTACGCTGAGCAAAACACTCAGCCGCTGTCGAACAGCTTTTAAGCAGCGCTGCATTCAGATAGACCGCTTACTAAGCGGTCTCAGCCGCTGGGACCTCCTGAATGTACCCAATCTTTCCAACATTTTTACTAACAGTCAGGGCTATTCACTAAGTAAAGTTGTTATGTTGTTATCGCAGTTGCTAACCGTCGTAGCAACTCTGATAATAACTTGCCATAATGACGGTGGTAAGCTGTTTTTCCTTAACAAGATATCTAAAGCAGTTGCCTGTGAACCACTACTCACAGCAACTGGTCATTATAGTAGCAACTTAACTTGAAAAGTGAATACCAATTTCGCGCTTAGCAACTGACCTTGAACATAACGACAATTTTTAGTCGCTATCCATAACAACTCTGCTTAGTGAATAGCCCTGAGTATATTGGTGGAAACGTGGAAACATTCATTAGAAAAATGCAACACTGGAAATCAATATCAATTGTCAAAATTCAAATATGTCAATATTGTCATTATTGTCAATGCCAAAATTGTCAGAAGTTTTGGGCTCATTGCTGGGTTGTGAGAGTGGAGATTTTGATTTTTTTCTAGAAGTTCTTTACAGTTTTTGCATATTTCCTTTCATGAAGTCTCTATAACAGAGTTCACGGTTAATTTTGAATTTTTCAGAGTTGACATTCGAGACAAATATTTTTTTTGAAGAAAAGAAAGGTTAGAAGCCAAATAGAACAAACGCGTGTGTCATGATCAATTAGCACCAAGAAATCGCAAGGTATCGTGAATATGAGCAAAAAAAATCATCAAAGTGACCCCAACGGGGATGTATCTTCCGAGTCTGGCGATGAAAATCAAAACAACGTAGAATGCAGCCACATAAATAAAGCTATTGACTTACAAAAAATTAAAAAGACCCTTACCCGTACTGGATTTCAAACAGATTGTCCAGAATGTGAAAAGGTACAAACTGATAATGACATGGGAGATATGGAGTTTGATACTTCTTTATGGTTGTGTTTGAAATGTGGTAATCAAGCTTGCGGTAGGGGCAGAAATAAACATGCTTTGAAACATTTTGATACTCCTCATTCCGATTCTCATGCAATGTGTGTCAATACAACAGTTTGGAGTGTCTGGTGCTATGATTGTGATGATGAAGTCAATCTTACATGTAGGAAAAAACTGCAGGAGGCTGTAGAATTCCTTAGAAAACAAGCCGAATCCAATAGAATCAAACAACAGCCTGTCATACCTCAGTTACCTGATAGGGTAAGTTGTAATGATATATACAATATGCAGATTGAGATACCTATCTGTTAGTACATAAATAAATAGCAGAACTTTTTATTGAATCCATTTTATGATCTTTTTCATTTACTTCATTACCTTACGATATATTTAGAGTATTCAACAATATGATATAACCCTTAGTTGAAGAACAAATGTATACTTGTAGCATTTCAGAAAAGTCCACTGATGAAAGATAGGATTTGAAGGTCATAGACTTGTATTTAATGTTAAGTATGCATGGCATTAACTGTTGTGATGGCAAATGATGAACATGAAGAATACAGAGTTCGCTCTGTCTAGAAGGATTTTTCTTGATCACAATCTCACTGTCTATTTTTGCATTAAGTTCATGATTATGCTCATTTTTCAGATCTCAGGTGTTGTTTCTACACTGCCAGCTAGTAATACGGGCACCACTCCGAAAATGTCCCAGTTCCAATCCTCAAACTTTCCTAGGGCTAGAGGTTTATCAAATTTGGGTAACACTTGTTTTTTCAACTCTGTGATGCAATGTCTTGGACAAACACCATATTTACTAAAATTGCTTGAAGAAACTTCTGAAGAAGGACAAAGTTTCAGACTTCCTGGTGGAAAAATAGTACTGGAAAATAAAGAAACTTTGGAACTTGGACCCCTTGAAGGTAGTGTTATGTCTTGGGTAATGCAAAAAAATTAATTTGGGAGGGGATACATCCCTGAAGTTATGACAATGATAATCAGTGAAAAATCTGTAAGATGTAACAGATAAGTTTCCTTCAATGTTACCAACCCTGATCATGTCTGACCCTTGAATTTCAATATTTTCAAATAAAATTGAATATGGAATTCACATTTATATTTGTAGAATTTGTCCCCTAGTTTTTTGGGTTTGTAACCTACCACAATCTGAAAAAATAATAATTAATATTGGAATCTATACAAGTGTAAAAGGGCAGATTTTTAATCTATCCCGAAAAGTTGCTGCGTCTATTGAATACGCAAATTCCTGTTTGGGGTAGATTAAAAATCTGCCCTTCTACACTTGTATAGATTCCAATATCAATTCTCATTTTTATTCGGATTGTGGTAGGTTAAATTAGGTTACAAACCCATAAAACTAAGGAAAAAATTGATCCACCACAAAATAATGAGGTTCAAACAGTATTTGCAAAATGTTTCATTTTAGTCATAAGGTAGCAATAAATATTTCAAGAAAAACTTACATTTTTAAGCAACTTCCTTTTTTGTAGGTTTAAACACTGGAAAAGTTGACAGATGACAACATTTACGGGCCAATTTTTATTTGTTTTAATTTTTTTTAAACAATTAGAACTAAACAGATCAGAGATTTAATGAAACCACTCCATTCTTCACCCACGTAAAGCTAGCAGAACCACTTTGGAATTTTAGAAATTTTTTCAGATCATAATTTTAGAATAATTTATTACCCCATTCCCGAATTTTTTGCCCTTCAATTGTGGGAGATATCACGGGTTTTGCTAGCTTCATGTTAAGCTAACAGAACCAAACCGCTAAAAGAATGTTTATGAAAAGTTTTATCACACCATAATTTTAGGCTCATTTTAGGCTCACGTTTGCATCCATTGCAGATTTTTTTTTTGGATTGAATTTAAAAAAGAATCCTGGGTTCTGCTAGCTTAACGGTAAAGCTAACAGAACCCAACCAACCACTTTGAAGCTTTGAAAGTTTTTTTCAGAACATTATTCTAGGCCAATTTCAGGCTGATTTATTACCCTATTCCCAAATTTTTGCCCTTCAATTGTGGGAGATATAACGGGTTTTGCTAGCTTCCTGTTAAGCTAACAGAACCAAACCGCTAAAAGAATGTTTATGAAAAGTTTTATCACACCATAATTTTAGGCTCATTTTAGGCTCACTTTTGCATCCATTGCAGATTTTTTTTTTTGGATTGAATTTAAAAAAGAATCCTGGGTTCTGCTAGCTTTACCGTTAAGCTAGCAGAACTTAACCATCAACTTTGGATCTTTGAAAGTTTTTTTAGGAAATGATTTGAGGCTTATTGGTAAAGCTAGCAGAACCCAGGATTTTTTTTAAAAACTGCAATCCAAAAAAATCCGCAATGGGTGCAAACGTGAGCCTGAAATGAGCCTAAAATTATGGTGTGATCAAACTTTTCATAAAAATTCGTTTAGCGGTTTGGTTCTGCCAGCTTAACGTTAAGCTAGCAGAACCCGTGATATCTCCCACAATTGAGGAGCAAAAAAATCGGGAATGGGGTAATAAATTAGCCTAAAATTATGGCCTGAATAAATTTCTAAAATTCCAAAGTAGTTCTGCTAGCTTTACGGGGGTCCATTCTTCTTTTCTTTATTAAGATAGAGAACACCATCATATGGTATACACTAGTGTATACACAATACATGAAATTCAAGATGAAATTACTCTATATTCAAATAGGTATATTTTATTTCTTCATTTATTTCCCAAGAAACATGCAGTACGTTTATAGTAAGAAAAAATACAATAATATAAAAAAAATGAAAAGTGAAACTTTTTTTCTGACTAAAAACAATGCAGCAATAAAATATTATCATAATTATTGCACATGTTCAACTATATTTGTTAAAATCTTCAGAACTACAAGGATAAGTCAATCTAGACATGATTTTAGTTTAGTCTGATTTTACAAACGTTTTACAATTTACAAATGTAAATTTGCAGTATGAATTCTGCAAACTATTGAAGTTGAATGAAATAACCTTTAAGACAAAATAAAGGTTTCTATTGTAACTAGGATTCCAAAGGTTTTGCAAATTCAGAAAATGAACGACCCCATATTCAAATAATTGTATTATCCATACACTTTCCATAAAAAAAAATTTTTTTCCTTATACTGACAAAATAAATAACAAGCACATTCTTTGATTTTAAGGAACCCTTGAAAAATGGAATTTGTTGACTGCCAGCCTTGCGGAAACATTGAGAGAGTTGAGAAGTGGCAGATCTGAAGTGTATACCCCACGAATGCTCCTCACTAGACTCATTTGTAAGATGCCCCAGTTTGGAGGGGGTGATCAACATGATTCTCATGAACTGTTGAGGCATCTTTTGGAAGCTGTTCGTGAAGAAGATTTGAGGCGGTACAAAGCAGTCATTTTACAAAAATTAGGTGAATACCCTTACTTGTTGCATAAACTCTCACTAGAGAGAAAACTTGTTCAATTTGTGTTTTTCTGTTCCCAGCAAGACATTTTTTGACTTGAAAACAAAGATCAGCATATTATAATGTTTCCTTTGTTTTACGGACATTTGTGATAATGTATCTAACATGGTTTTTATAGGAGTATGTATAGGTATAGCTCTCACTGCTCGATTTTATGTTTTTTGAATCATTTCCAACTGATCATTTTCAAGAAAAAACAAAAGTATTCCACAGTTTATCAAGATGCGGTGCTTTTATAGTTTTGTAAATAGTCAACTTAGTAAAAAATGAAAGTTTACCATTGAGCCTGTACAAGAGATTGACTTTTTGCAATCTTTTTTTATATATTCACAGTGTGCATTCATATTTAATTCCTCATCTATCATTATTCCCAAGTATTTGAAGGTTTTTACAGTAATGTCGTTTGAAAATTATCATCTTTCATTTTTTAGTCTGCTCCTGCTCGCTATCAACATATATTTGACTTTTTCAATATTTAGCATCAGTCCCTTATCACACAGTGATGTGAAAATACGATTTAAGTCTTCATTTGAGCATGATTCAATTTCATTTGGATGTCCAGTAGAGTAAAACAATGTATCATGAGCAAATAATATCAGTTTGCATTTTTTAACTTGATTATTGATATCATTAATGAACAAAATAAATATCGGTCCCAAGATGGAACCTTGAGGAACTCTGTACTGAGTTTCCAATATTTGAGAAAAGCATTGTTATACTTCAACCTTTTGTGTTCTATGTCGTAAGTAACTCTCGGACCAGTTTGATACATTGCCTGTAATACCATATCTATTCAATTTCAATAACAAATCTATGTCAATGATTTCAAAATCACGCTTGAATTTCAAAAATACAACGCCTATTACCTTTTTTTGATAATATGTATTTTCCATTGTGATAGTAAAAATTATAAGGATGTCTCACACGAGTGTGATTTCTGAAAACCTGATTGTTGTTTTATGATAATATTGTTATTCCCAAGAAAGTTCAGAAGTTGATCTTTCTCCATCATCTCCAACAATTTTTCGTAAATTGGGAGGGTATTTATAGGTCTGAATTCACAACTATTCAAAGTATTGTGTTCACTTGCATGCTCATATTGCAAACCTAATTTTCTGATTACGACATGTCCGTAGCCAGGCAGAGTTCATGGAAGTTTGAACTCCCCTAAATATTTTGGCTAGTAACCAAACATCTAATGACCACAAAAGATTAAAATTTTATGTTTTTCTGTGGAATTCTGTTTGCGTCAAAATTCTAATCGAAACTACTCTTGACGGAAATTTCTAAAATTTGCAAATTGATGTATGCTAGCTAGCAGTTGGTGAAACCAATATAAAATTTTATGTATTTTTCATAGGTTTCAATACCAAAACGGATCCATCGACTGTAGAAGGCGATAAAAAAAGGATTATTAAATTTTATGGGCAACAGGCTTCTGAAATGATGTCTCCAACAGAGCAAGTTTTCAGGGGTGTCCTTGTGAGTACCCTACAATGCCAAGATTGTGGTCACACTTCACATCGAGATGAGTTCTTTCTGGATTTGAGGTAAAGTTGCTGTAGAAAAGTCATTTCATATTGTTATTGACAAGCAAAATAAATATTTTTCAGTTTACCAATAAGTGAAAAACAACTTCCTCCTGTGTTGAGGCGAAAGGCGGAGGAAATAGAAGATAGTAAGCCATCAAAACATCAGATCAAGAAAGAGAAACGAGCAGAGAGGAAGAAGAACAAAAAACAAAAAAGTAACAGGAGTATTTTGAATAATGAAATGATTTTCACCAATTCAAATATCAGTAACAAATCAGATAGTGAATCGGACGCTGATGTTGAAGATAATGCAGAGGTTTGTCATCATATTAGTATTCCTATGAGAGTTGCAAAAAAATCTTTTTTTTTTGAGAAAAAAATCAGATTTTGATAAATTTTTTTCTGATTTTTTCTTAAATATGGAAACAATGAAGTTTGAATCGACTTATTTTCATTATTTTACTCTATTCACCTTAAAATATTTGTTGGCTTGATTTATAATACGAAAATCTGCTTGGTGACCTCCCAAATACATGTTTTATTATTTTGTATCTTTATAATGCGCGGTTGACGCGAGACGGATTTCTTTACTTATAGTCATATAATATATAACAAAGAGCCCTTTATGCTATGTTTCTCAAGTGTTGAAATTGTTGCGACCCAGTTCCTCACCATTTAGAGTGATTTTATCTAATTCGGTTTGTTTCAATGCTTTTGCCTCAAAATAAAAAAGTTTGAGTGTTTCGAAAATGAAAATTTATATTATTAAATTTGAAGAACGAGTTGTATTTGGAGAGATTATTTTTTGAACAAATCGAAGGAAGAACAATTCAATTGATCAGTATTTCATTTACATAAGAAGGAACGGAGAATAGGTGAGAATTTTACAAATTCGAAATGTCAAACAACGATGTATCCTTTCTATGATCCAGAAGGGATATGATACTTACGCAGTTCATATGATAATGCTTGCTGACGATACCAAGAGATGGCGTCACACCTCTGATCGTACAAGGTTGATAATTGAAAATTTCTTATGAAATGAAAATCTCGCCAGAAGGAACATAAAATCATTCGTTATGTTGTATCAAAATCTTCATACAACGGTTTTTTCTCATACCACAAAAAATGAATTGTATTTAATAAAAACTAATTGTACGCCATCTTCATTTGAGTTCAGGAAAAATCAAATATTTGAATCGGTCGTTCGCTATATCTGTCATAAAGTTGGGGTTATGAGCTATTTACGTGTTTGAGTGTTATTTGAAATGTGTTTTTTATATTGTTATTATGCTGAAAAAGTGAAAAGTGAATGACTGTTAATAATGAGGTAACTCTTCATTCATGTTTATTTATATAAATATGAGCCAGTTCAATAGAATCGACGCGGTAAACCGTATAGTTTTGACAGTTCAAAGGTAAACAACGTTTTATCGAAACAATCGAAATGACCAGGCAGTTTTATCAGTATAATACCCAATGATTGGCTAGAATAACCATAGAATAACCCGCTACTATTGGTTGAAATGCCAAAAACGTCACATTTTGACAAGTGAAAAAATAATCAGTATAAAATTCACCATGTATGCTGGTTGAAATTATATTGCTTATAACTTGTTTCAGATCTAAGATTTTGGTGGAACCTTCAATATAAACAATCAGAGTTTCTTTTCCTGTACATCAAACTAAAGTAACTGTAATTATGAAAACCACGTATTTTTCAGGATCCGTCTTTGAAAAATGTGCAAAGGGAAGTTATTCCCAAAGGTATGGAATCGGGATACAATTCCGACAAAATAGATAATAGCAGTCCAGATTCAAACAATAGAGAAATTTCTCCAGATGTTAGAGTAGACGACAGCGGTGTGCCGAGTCCCACTATCGGCATGCTGAGTGTGTCGCCAGAAAGTCCTGAAAATAGTCCAGCGTCCAGCGAAACAAATTTGGATACTTACAGTAGTAGTAGTCTTGTTTGTGGGAATAATAGCCCCAATGAAGAGTGAGTATCATAACAATATTGTGTTTTTAACTTCCCAATAATTTTTGTATTCCTTGGTGATTGAGGATTATAATAATAATAACAGTTATTTATTCCCAAGAAACTACAGTTTATATATAGGGAATATTATATATTATTATATTTATATAATACACTCAATAAGAATTGTTTATTACTCGAAAATACAAAAATAAAATATTTTTTCAAAAAAAATTATTCTAACAAATAACGCTTCATAGCAACTTTGAATTTGGTTATTTGAGAAAAACATTTTTTTTCAGTGGGTAATCCATTATATGTGATAACAGCTTTATAGAAAATAGATTTTCTGGAAAATTTCGTCTTGAGATTTTTTGTTAACAAATTATTGAACTGCCTTGTTTTGTGGTTATGTACACTGTTAGATTTAAAAAATTTCCTAATAGAATGTTTCTTATTAGTCACAATACAATGCAAAATAGTATGTACATATTTTCAGTTAATAAATAGAATTAATGTCGAAGGAGACGATTTGGTTTATAAATATTCCTTGTTGGTTCCAAATAAGGTAAATGAAAAATGCATTTAATTGCTTTATTCTGTGAAGACTTGGTTTCAGAATGGTATTCGACGCAGTACCCCATATGCTGATTAAATATTGTAATTTCGAATAAATTAGTGAAAAATAAATTAATTTTAGATATTTCAAAGGTATATAGCTCCTTATCGTGCACAAAATTCCAATGACTGGTGACATTTTTTTACGGATCAGATCAATGTTTCCCAATGAACTCGCACAGTTTTCCAAAGATACAAATTGTTTCCTATCATTTAAATAATTTTGTAACCATAAAAATGTATTACCTCTGATACCTATATCAAATAACTTAGTCAACAAAATTTCATGATTAGATCTGATTTCTCTTTATTATCACCATACCCTCAATATCTGACGTTAACAGTTTTTAAAATGTCAGGCCTTTAGAGATTACAGCGTAATAGCAGGATGAATTGCAAAACATCCTGCCATTTTGATACTTCTCTTTGAGAATACAAAGTTATCGATTATGAGATATCCATTATATAATAATAACTTTTATTTCCCAAGAAACTTACAAAGTGTATAGAAGGGAAAAATATTAACTCTAAGAATATTATACATTTAAGGAAAAAAAAGCCAATGAAATCAGACTCATTGTAGAATATGAAAAAAATTATGGCAATAAAAAATAAATGAAAAATTGCCAGTTATCTATTATCTATTTTATTAAATGTTTTTTCAAGTTGGCTTTTAGACGGAGTTTTTCATATTTCTTTATTGCATCTGGTAATCTATTATATAAAATGATTCCTGTGTGGTAAATTGACTGTCGTCCTATGTTAGATTTGAATTTCATCGTTGATAAATTTTTGGAAGATCTGGTTGAATGACTGTGCTGATCACTAATAATTTTGAAGATAAGATTTGAATGTTTCAGTTTGTTTTCAACCAAATGTATGAAGGTACCGAGTTTAAGTGTATATAATTATGATACATCCAAAAGATCATTAGGTTTATATAAATTTTTTATTGGTTCCCGATAATCATGTTTATATATACATTTAATCAATTTATTTTGTAGGGTTTTCACAGGTTTACTAGGGTATTTGTTGCCGCTCCCCAAACTGAAATTAAATACTGGAGTTTGGAATATACTAGAGAAAAATAAATGAGTTTCAGATATTTCAGAGGTATAAAATTTCTCAATTTGAAAAGGACACCAATCATTGGAGATATTTGTTTTCTCAACATTCCTATATGTTTGGTCCATGTTAAATTTTCATCCACATGTAGTCCTAAAAATTTGACAGCAGAGGAATATTCAATAATTCCATTTTTTTATTGAATGGGATCTTCTGATGGGAATGAATTTGATTTTTCACAAATATACGTAAAAGATGACTTTTTAAAGTTCAACTTTAATTTGTGACTATTCAACCAGGATAATATTGACTGAAGATCCATTATCATGTTAATTTTTATTTCTTGTTTATTATTTCTCCTATATATCATAGATGTATCGTCTGCAAACATTTTAATTTTTCCTTTCAATTTCAAATCAGAAAGAGAATTCACATATATGAGGAAAAGAACCGGCCCAAGAATCGATCCTTGAGGAACACCACATATAACAGTTTTTGATGTATTTTATGAATTAAAAACTGATTAAAACAGCACTTTTCAACTTTTAGGAATTATGCGTTAAAGTTATGAACTATCCACTGAAATGTGCTGATATTTTTTTGTTTTTTTTTTAAAGAAACGTTGAATTCGAGAGGCCGGAATCGAGATTGGCTTTCGTTAACAATAAAAGTTCCGATCTCAAAGTGGACCTAGAAAAACTCAGTTTGCTGAACGAAGCAGATTCTGCTAGAGTCTCTAACTCTTTCAATCATGATGAGGATAGCAACATGGAAGGCGCGTGTGGTCCTATGGAACAGGAAGATGAAAAGGTACGCTATTTTTTGATTAGAGATCAACTAATATTCTGTTGAAATAACTCTTGAGTAGAGGTCCTTCAACAATACTTTTTGAAACCTGTTAATGTTTCATTTTTTTTATTATTTTTTTTTGTTTTATTTATTTATTTCATTCCATTACATTTCAAATCATACAATCAATAATACAGTATATTTGGTAGCACTTCATTGGTATAGCATGAACAATCAAACAGTATTTTTGTACTGGTATGAGATTGCTCACAAATCATCAAAAGCTTTTTTTTTTTCAATGTAATAAATAAATGAAAGGGAAAAATATACAAATCAACGCAAGAAAATTATAAGTGAAAGAATTTTCAAATAGATAAACACCAATTCAATTTGAAATTCTTTTGAGAGTGAATTTTTTCAATCGAAATTTGAATTGATTTATATTACTAATATTTTTTAAATCCTTGGGTAATTTATTATACTTAGATAATGATTCATAAACAAATCTTTTTTGTATAACTAAAGAGCTAGCAGTATCAAGATGAAACAAGTTATGTTGCCTAGTATGATAGTTATGAATTTCTGAATTCCTGGTTAATATAAAGTCTGACTTTATTTTTTTTTTTTTTTTTATTTATTTATTAACTCTAAAAGATAACAAAGATCCATTACAAGTATATCAATTGATAAACATAAGACGCGGTATATGTATACGTCGAGACACACATATCAGGAGTTTCTATGAAGTAATAGTTTTTTCATATTTTTTTTTGAAATTGTACAAGGAAGCACTATTTTTCACATCATCTGGAAGCTGATTGAACCATTCTAGGGCTTGATACGTAGCTCTTTTCTTTCCAACATTTGTTGCACATGGTAGTAAGTAGAAGTGTTGATTGGTTCTTGTGTTGTAATGATGCATATCACAATTTTGGAATAGGTTGATTTCTGTTTCAATCAATTTATTTTTTATTTTGTAGATAAGTTTAACATTGTCCAATTCAATGATATCAGTCACTCTCAGTATTTTGAGATTTCTGTATAGCGTCTCTGTGTTAATTTGATGTGGAAGATTGAACAAAGTTTTAACGATTTTATTTTGCGCCACTTGAAGTTTATTGAGGTCCTGTTGCCTAGCTTGTCCCCAGAATGCTGCTAGATAAATCAAGTGCGAATGTATATAGGCATAATATATTTGATATTTACTACCTTTACTGAATTTTATTGCACTATGTCTGAGGTTGTAGCATAAATAGTTGAGTTTCGAGCATAGTTTGGAAATATGCGTTTCAAAGGTTAATTTTTTTTCTAGGATTAATCCCAAGTATTTTGTGCTTTCAACTTCCTTTATTTCTTTGTCGTTGATGAACAGTTTTCGGTTTTCAGAGCTGCTATTAAATAAGATATAGTTACATTTGGAGTTGTTCAGGAGAATGTTGTTCTTCATTGTCCACCGATTTATGGAGTTTAGATCGTCCTGGGCACAATGGAATATTTGCTCTGGTGTACCTGAATAAAATAATGCAGTGTCATCTGCAAATAGTGTTATTTTACCATTGAGTCTTATGTTACATAAGTCGTTGATATATACTAAAAAAAGAGTTGGACCAATTACACTCCCTTGAGGTACACCACTGGTTACTAGCGTTTTATTACTTGATATGCCATTGATTACTGTGAAATGCCACCTGTTACTCAAGTAACTATTAAATAAGTCGAACACTTTGTTGTTAACACCAATCACACTCAATTTATTCAGCAACAGTCTATGATCGACAACGTCGAAAGCTTTTCTGAGGTCCAGGAACATTGCCAGTACTCCATTTCTTTTGTCTATCTGTTTGTAAATGTACTCCATGATATTGGTAATTGCTGTCTGGGTATTTCTTTTTGTCAGGAATCCGTTTTGGTTTTTGCTGAAGAAACATATATTCTCTAAGTGATTGAGAAGCCTGGTTTTTAGCACAATTTCAAATATTTTTGAAAATACTGTAAGTACTGATACTGGTCTGTAGTTATTCTTGATGTTTTTGGGTCCATTTTTGTGTATAGGGGTGATTTTTGCCACTTTGAGTTCGTCAGGGAATGTTCCATTCACTATATGTCGGTTTATCATTGTAGCTAGTGCTGGAGCTAACAGATGTTTAAATTTTTTCACGAGGTGTGGTTTAATTTTGTCATATCCAGGTGCTGCATTTGATTTGAGAGATTTTATTATTTTTAATATTTCATCTTCGGACACCTTCTTCAGATATAATGATGAGTTTTGGGAGCTGTTATGTGTCGAGACACTCTGACTTGGAGAAGTTATGTTCAATGAAGTTACGATATTAGCAAAGTAGTCATTCATTTCTTTGGCTATTTCATAGGTATCTTCAATTTCCTGTCCATTGTCTTTAGTCAACTTGGATATTTCGCTTTTTCCTTTGTTGTTTCCCATAGCATCACTTATTATCTTCCATTGTTTTTTTTGATCCCCATCTGTATTCTGTAGACATCTATCTGTATATTGTTTTTTATTGTGAATTATCAACGATTTCACTTCTTTTTGTAGTTTTTTGAATTGTGAGAATAGGTGGTCATTTCTAGGGTTGGTTTTATATAGTTTGTAGGCTCTATCCCTTGCTTTCATTTTTATTCTGATTTCCTTTGTGAACCATCCTTCTCTTACATTGTTTGTATACTTCCTTGTGATTTTTGTGGTTACTTTACTTGCTTCACTTTGGATTATCTCCGCTAGTTGATAGAATTCTATGGAATGAACATTCGTCGAGTCTAGTACTTTCT